>OY982573.1:3484233-4083245 GCA_963859945.1 Euplagia quadripunctaria
AGTCGGCTAACGGCTACTTATTGACGGTCCCTTAATCCACGACATGTCGAAAGTCGCGGTTTACAGAGTAGCGTTTTAAAGTTTCGAACTGCTCTGACGTTAAAAAAAAATTTAACAAAATCTTGAAAAAATACTTTTCAATTGTTTATTGCTGATATATTGTACTATTATTTTTCTATAATTTCCCCTTAAAAATGTTCAGATGACTGTTTTTACACGAACTTTAAAAGAGAAGAAATTTAGCATTGAAATCTTACTTATTTCAGAAAACTAAATATTTAGTAATAATGCGTATAGGTACACCGAAGCTAATTATGGATGAAAAACTAGGGACAGTCAGCGTGCTAGGCGCGCACAGCACACGAACTTCCATAATCAGACTAGACCCACTCCACTAAGTAGGTATGAAGCTACAGGTACCTAGCAGCGTCGTCGAGACGGACCAAATTCAGTGGGCTGCCACGCGCCAACCCGGTAGCACCTTAGATTATATATAGGTCCAGATGCCTAATCCGTGCCTCAAAACTGAAGCCAAAAAATATAAGCGTCTAATATAAATATAAGCGTCTCACTCGTCACACGCGAGCGAACGTTCGCCGCTGAAGTACGTCTCGAGTCGCTACTTATAATATTTAAAAATGCCTGCTTGTGCTGTCACATTCTGTAAAAATTATACAAAAAAAAATCTTAAGTGTCCGAACATCACATTTCATATGTAAGTATTCTATTTCCTAATGTATTTATAAACAATAGAACAAAATTTCAAATTAATAAAATTACGACGCCATTACTAGAGATGTCGCCAGGACGTGAATTTCATTTACCCATAACGCATTCTAGCAGTATATATATTTTTCTTTGCCAAACATGTTACTTATAGAAAGACGAGAAATATGCTTAACATTAATGTTCGCGAAAGTGGAATCCTTCAAATATTCTTAATTTCTAAACTCTAGCACCCGGAGTTCAATGTGTCCGTCAAACGATACTTTAGCTGTGGGATTGTACTCGTATTATAACTTATTATTACTACTCCTGACGAACACAGCTATAGAGCACTTAGGACTTGTAAAATTTTGCTAGTTTCTTGATACTTTATAAAAATATTATATATTTATATTTTTTTTTAGGACTTGGATATATATCCAAGTCCCACAAAACAAGGCAAAACATTTACTTTATTTTATCAAAATACCTTTTGTTACTTTGTTCCTGTGAATAAAGTTGCATTTAATTTTATTACTCAAAAGAGCTTTTATGTTACATTTACCATAAAAAAAAATTACTCTTATTCTCATATTTTTTTCATACGGCCTTATATGAAAATCGATTCTTAAGGAGGAAACTCTAAAAAAAATGTCTTGAAAACAAACCAAAAAATATTGTGATAAATAAATAGTTTCTACTAAGTAGTTTTATTTTACATTTGTCTTTTTAACTAAACGAATTAAATGAAAAAAAACGAATATTTGTAACTGATTTAAATACATTCAAAATGTATTTATTTAATATTACTTACATCAAAAAAAAAAATATGTTTAGTAAAAAGTCCCTGAATTTTGGGGTAACCTCTATGCACTGGTAGTAAAACCGTCAATGCACACAAGCATAAACATTGTACGTAGACACTCGCGTTGGGCGGGGTTCACTCACACAGCACCAAAAAGTGGCTTCAAAGTAAACGGTGACTTTTGTACTAGTCACGGTATCTGGACCTATATATAATCTAAGGGTAGCACGTTACTTCGATACTCATACACGCGCTACTACGTCGCTTCGTTCGTTCGTCGCTTACGAATTACGATAATTATATTACCTATTACACAATGCATAATACTAAAAAATTACTTAACAAAAATGAAGGCAAACGCATATTGCATGGTATTTGGCTGTTATAATAATAACAAGGATCCGAAACTTAATGTAAAGTAAAGAAATTCACGTCTACCTTTAAGTAATTAGTAGGTACCTACCAAATGCTGACTTTTGTTGTCCTAAATTATGTTTTCCGTATTTTAGTGGTGGGATTATAATATTAATTAGAAAGAAATGCACGTCTACCTATAGGTAATTAGTAGGTATCTACCAAATGCTGACTTTTGTTGTCCTAAATTATGTTTCCCGTATTTAAGTAGTTAGATTATATTATTAATTATAATCAGTATAGTTATACATACTTACAAGTTCTGTTAAGGTCAAGTTTAGCTTTCATAAGTATATTTATTTATTAGGACCACAACAACTGATACACATCTTCTATACAAATAAATAAATTTGTGAAAAAAAAAGTGTTTGCAATGTCATAATGACATTTTTTTTACTAAATGCATCTGAATGTTTACACGATACTTATACAGAAAAAAATATTTTTTACATTTTTGTCTGTCTGTTTGTTCCGGCTAATCTCCGATACGGGTGGACCGATTTCCACGGGACTTTCACTGACAGGTAGCTGGTGTTATAAGGAGTAACTTAGAATACTTTTATTTTGAAAAAAAGAATTAATGTTCCGCGATTTGATTCGCATATACCTACCTACCTAGCTAAACACCTAAAAGAGATAGTTTCATTCCAAGGTTCACACTAACGTATGCCAAGTGCATATCTCCTTAGAGATTAAAGTATCTAAGCAGAGATTATGAAATAAAATAGTTTTCTTTAATATAAGTTTCATCTACGTACTACTTAGTAAATACTTAGCCTTGATTTATTTAAAACTTCATTTGTTCACAAATGTAAAGTAATAGGCACATAACTGGTTATTAAATATTTAGATTAATTCTTCTCACAGAAAACAAACCTAACGTCATCAGAACAGATAAGAGTTATACGATAGAAAGAGAGGCAAGTTTTAGGTTAATATAGGCTGTTGGTAATTAGCGGTGTGCGATCTGAATTGCACATTATTGTGTCAAGGCAAGAGTCGCTATTTATTTAAATGTTATTGCGAAGAGGTCCTTCTGTACTGGAACTATTATGTATTCTGTGCCATAATTAATTAAATGTTGAATGTTTTCTTTTATTTCATTGACCTATTTGTAACATAAACTAAGCTATTAATTTCCAGTATAAGCTGAACTGTCATTGTATAAACTTCCGATACCACGACAGATCAATGTAGCCGCTTTCAAATGATATTTTCAAGTTTACAACACATATTATTTAAACTTTTTAGCTTTCGACACTTCTTATACATATAAACTTTAACCATTTCAAATTTCACATACCTGCATACGCGAGATTTGCTTAAAAAGGAGTACAAAGAATTCTCTTCACATATTAATATGATTATGTAGAAATAAAGATGTTTAACACTAATTACTTTAACTCTTAATACAATGAATCACTTGTAAAAATAACAGATGTATGTGAACAAAATTCAACATATCGCCTCCCAGCAAAAAAAGTGTCATAATACAAAAACAGCTATTTCGAGAAGACGAGACTTTTATGCCTGTGCATTGAACAAAACAGCTTTTTCACTAAGCTAATAACGATGTTTTTACAGCTGACCAAATGCAACGCACCTAACATGTGATATGACACTTTTTTTTTTGTGATATGACACTTTTTTTGCCGGGAGGCGATATCAAGAAACTAAAGTTGAAATTTAAAATTAAATATAATGAGATCAAATTTGGACAATGAGACTACCATACTAGTGTTAATAAATAGCTTAACACCCTCAGCGCCAAGCCTCAATCGCCCAAACCTCAATTTTCACAACTTTTTGTTTTTTTGCGTTTTTTATGCTTTTTAATGTTATTTATACCTGTTTTGTTGTAATCGACCATCTATTCCTTCATTTTTCAGTATTTCAGAAGCGTGTCTCAAAAATGATACACTGGCCCACGAAGTATATTTGTCAGTTCTCATATCTTGTGGGCCATGTGTATCCTTTATGACACACGTTATTTTTGAGTTTACCCACTTTCTTTATTTTTTATTTGTGTCAGATTCATCACGGAAAAACACAAAGGCACTTTAGAAAAATAATTGCTGTTTTGTTGTAAAAATAACAAATTGCGGGAAAAACTAAACAAGCACCTCAAATTCACACCGTACGTTCGGTTTGTCAACTTCATTTATGCCGGCAGTGCTTCAATAAAACACATTAGTAATCTGTTTTTGTCTTCTTTTGAATATTGTTTTTATCTTACTAATATTATAAACGTGAAAGTTTGTGAGTGTGGATATATGGATGTTTGTTACTCTTTCACGCAAAAACTACTGAACCGATTGCAAAGAAACTTGGTATGTAGATAGCTGGAGACCTGGATTAACACAGACGCTACGTTTTATCCCGTTATTTAATTTAACTAGTTATATATATGTAAGTAACTCTTGACTTCTCAACCTCGTTTTTTAATTACTTATATTTTCTAAACTATATGTCATAACCCAAACCCAAATATAGCATTTCATTCAGCCAGGCCAGGGGATTATTTTTCTCAAACAAAATGTATGAAAAGCGCGTGCATTAACGATACACAATGTTCTAAGCATGATGGGCAGTGTGTATCTTTTTTGATACACAATGTTATGTATGTAACAAGTGTGTGCAAAAATGATACACTGGTGCTGAGGGTGTTAATATTACCACCATATATTGATAAACCATTATATTTGTCAACTGAGTACCATTTTTGAATAAAAAGATAAACTGTAACTACTTCTAAGAAGTAGATAGTCGTAGAATTGAATAATACCTCATAACTCTTCTTCTTGGTCATAAACTCCTTGATTTTGATCTCAGGAGTGATATCACCGCCCCATGCTTTAATATGTTCTTGTAGTTGTTCAGTAGATAAACAGTACTCATTGTTAACTGTTATACAGTGGGCATGTGCTGTTTGTATCCAACTGGAGAGAGCATTTTTGTCTAGAATTAGAAGAAAACTAGCTTATGAAGAATTAAAATACATAATACTATATTTCACATTAACTAAACATGTACCTACTATGTTTTGGTTATTATAATCTGTAAAATTAGTTTGGGATATTTACAACTTGGAATATCAGTGATACAATTCAGTTTAGCTCAAGGCTAGAGGATGTCTAAAAATGTTGTCTTAGAATGTAGTGCACTACCAAATGCGTTACTTCAATAATTCAGTGCAAAATTAACTGTTTATATGTTAATTAAGCAGTTTATATAACCGTGGCTAGCGTGAACACATTGACATGTCGAATTGCATGTTTTTTTATTGGCGTAATACCTCCTATGCATTAGGAATTTATATGAAAAAAAAATCGTTTCAAATATACATAAATTTTGGAGCAATCGACTTTGGTAACATGTTGACATTTCGAATTTTAATGTCTACATGAGGTTTGGCAAGTGCCAAACCTCATGTCAAATTAACGATTCACATGATTTGAGAATGAACATTGATATTTTCTTATGTCAACTTACACTCAGTCACTAAAAAATATTCGTTACTTGAAATCTCAACATATAGCCACCCTGACAAATACCAATTTTAGACATGTCAACATATCCACGCCAACCACGGACATTCTGCACAGTTTAGTTGCATCGCAATCAGAATAAAAAGAATTCCTTAGTCAACCACTAATAAATAATTAAAAGAAAAACAATACGTAATTTGTTCTTTTTTCTGAATGCAAACAGTTTTACATAAGTATAACACCCAGTCATAATCAAATCTTACCTTGATTTGTTTGTTCAACACTGCTCCAATAGTTATTTAGTGAATCATTCAAGTCTTCGCTATCAAGGGAATCTCTTAAACTCACAGGTAGAAGTTTTTCCCAATGGTTTAGTGTGAGAAACTCTACCATATGACAATTGGCGATCGGAAGAATTGGTGTCAGGTATTTGGTGATGGAGTCAATATGATAACATAGTTTAGTGATTGTAGATTTCATTGGAGATTCTGTAAATGAAGAGATGTCATACTTTAGATATCACCAAAACAAATTATTAAAATAAAATATACTAACTTTTAAACTCTCATGTTCCATGATATAATTATGTATTTATATGTGAATTCGTGATCGCGTTAATTCCCGTATAAATACATACTTATAAAATATTTTAACATTTAAGCATTACACACTAATATATATATTATTTTATTATGGACTCTATCTCGCGCGAAGAATCAGCGCAGGAATGTCAAGTGTTTTATAATTATACAAGTTAAATAACAAAAACGTACAAAATGGACGTCTGTTCGTCCATCTTGAAAAATCAATAGCCTTACACACTAATATAATATAGAGCTGAAGAATATTTTTGTTTGGTTGAATTCACTAATCTCTGTAATAGACTATTTAAAATGATGTTTTGACCCTCAGAAGTGGAGCGGTGACCATAAATATGGATGAAACTTCAAGGAATTTAACTTACACTTTTCTATTTTAGGTTTACGTTCGCTGTAGAGTAAGCCGGTCTTGACAGTAGGCCGGTCTAATTCACTGTCAACTACGATTAATGAGATCAGGAAAAAGTCATATTAGTGTGAACTAAGACTTACACAGAACATATATTTAGCATATATAAATAGAGGAGAAAAGTTAATTAAAGTTTTTTGCTTTATAGCCAGAATCCCACATAGAAATAAAATGTTTCTTTTCATAATGTCAAAGAACATACCAATAAGGACAGTTAAAAAAGTTTTGATCACTTAGTCATAAGATTACCTAACCTATAAAGGTTAGGTAATCTATGCACTTACAATAGAAGAGTGAAAAAAAACTCACTATATAGGATTTAGTTTAATTCTAAATTTAAACTTTACTAACCAGAATATTCAGAATGAAATTCCTGCATCATAAGGGTTAACTGAAGGTATCTTCAACAAAGCACAAGCCTTTCTGTACTGTGCTCTCACAGTCTCAGCCAAACCCAGTATATCGTGGTCCTCTGAGTTCATCCGTGGAAATGCATCTATAAGTTCTTTAACTCTGGTCAACTGTGTCACTATTTTAGCAGAATATTTAACATCTAATTCTTCATTGAGCGTTATATGGTGTGTTATTACACCTAGGTAGTAGCCTGGACAGAAAATGAAATGTAGTTAATTAATAACAAATTTCTTGGTTCCAGCATTAGTGGTCTCATCACTCACTGGGATTTCTTTCTAGGTATGTATGTTTACGTGAAATATGAGCACTGTGAAGCAGCGTGGTGACACTTGTATAATAGTTATGTTACCTAGCTCACGTCCGAGTTCAGCACCACGGTGGTATCCCAGATGGAAGCCTTCAGGGTTGCCTAACTGGCTGCCAGCTTTAAAACCTTCTTCATAACTATCTTTATGTTCTCGCTCTTCGCTAAGAAAAATATCATCTAATAAATCGTTAAAGTCTTTTTCTTCAGCCATTAGCAGATTTTTGTTCTATTTACATTATAATAACTTGTAGTTTCAATGCCAACTCTTAGCGGCATTTGGCTAGAACCGAAAGTATTTCAGAAGATAGATATTTGAAATAAAAAGCAGCTGATAGTTTTCGATACTCTAGTTTTCCACGTTCTTACAAATTGCTTTTAAGGTTATCCATATCTTTCATTATTATATTAATATGAAACGTAAGAAATTTAAGAATGACTTCAACTCTTGGTTTGTGGCATAGAGTATATCAAATAAGGCTAGACAACATAGTATTAATAACACTTTTCACAAAATTAACATATACAAAAAGTAGCAATAACGAAACGTAGACACACTAAAATATATGGTAGATTTATAAATAACTATCCATTTCAAAAACTATTGACTTATCAGATGAACCTACTACTTTAATTATATGACTACTACAGTATTTAAAGTAACTATTAGTCTAAAACAAATATTGTGAAATTGAGATTTAACATTTTACTTGTACTATTAATACGTAATATTGATAGATATTTTTGACAGAAGATTGTATCATCTGACTAATGTCAGAGTCGAATCAAAATGACAGGACGGAGGACATAAAATTTTACACATCCACAAACCACCACAGCTACACCCGGTTCATTTCGGTCTTCAAATTATAAATAGTTGCCTGAAAACCAAACCCACTCACTTTTCATTCCAATATGGCCAAGTTGTATAAATCAAGCGAAGTAGCAACACACAACAGTAGAAGAAGTTGTTGGATTGTTATACGAAACGATGTCTACGATGTAACTAGTTATTTAGAAGAGGTAAGTCAAACAATTTAATTCATTATTATATTAAAACTAAGTAATTTATCGTTTTGTAGATATTCTGTAAATCATGTAAAGGTATTGTAGTCGATATATCTATTAATTTTATACAACATTCAGGGTGTTACACCTATTATACTTGTTTTAAAAAGAGATTTATTTATTTTCTAAAATCCAACACATGAATATATTCTCTTGGTTGGCCAGTAATTAATGAATTAACGTATATGTATTTCCTGTTGTGTATTAATATAGAGGGATTATTCAGTTGTATGAGCTTATTTATTCTCAGGCGGCAAGGAATTTGTATTCGGGTTTATGACCAATACATTGTTACACTAGTCACGTTATGGCAAAAGCATTACAGTGTTGTTAAGAAATATTTTAAACAAAGATAATATTGTATTACTCTATAACTATAATTTCAGAATATTCTGTTTACTAAGTTTAATTTTCGAAATTCGTGAAAATCCCGCCAATCTTTATGATTGGTTTACTCTTTCCGGCTAGGTCGGCTGCTCGGGCACGGATATGCATGGCAATAGGGTCTATATTCCCTTTCGACTTTTTAAATATTAACATTATTTATTTGAAGTTATATGGCCATCAGTAACAATAAAAAACGTAGTTATTTATGTACTTAATAACTTGTGTTACCTTAGTTCATCGTATACCGTCTTTTTTCCTATAAGCAAAAGTATAACATCTTTGTAATTAAAACTCGTGCCATCAAAACCAGCCGACACGATGTAGATCAGATGTTTACTTATTATTTACTAGATGCGCCCCGCGGTTTCGGCCGTGTAAGTCCCGATGTCGTGGGAATATCGGCATAAAACGTAGCCTGTCTTAATCCAGGTCGCCAGCAATATCAGTTTTTACGAGAAAGAGTAACAAACATCCGTACATCCTCACAAACTTTCACGTTTATAATATTAAGTACGATTCTACTTTCGGCAATGCAATCGATTCTCGTACCTACCTATGAGGGTTAATCTACTTGATTTTCTACTATGATCTATTCGCGTTGTGAGTACTTTTGAGTGGGCGTGGATGAGTTGTTTTTTTTTGAAATATATTTTCTCTCATAAGAAAGACAGATAGGCGTTAAGATGAAACGCGAGACCCGAATTCTACATTTAAGGTAAGATTATTAAACAGCAGATTTATAAACAGGAAAGCCTTAGCTCCTCACATTGGTTATTATTAAATCTTAAATGCATAGACAAAGTAGAAATAGTAACTGTAAACGAAAGTGTTAAGCTGTGAATAAATTATGTTATGTTCGTGGGAGAGCCATGCTTCGGCACGTATGGGCCGGCTCGACCGGAGTGACACCACGGCCTCACACAAAACCGGCAGTGAAGGAATGCTTGCCCAACCTAACCCTTTCCTCTCCTCCCTCCCCCCTTTGCCGGCTGCTACAGTATTTAAACCTATTTCAAAAAGGGGATTTTAATATTTCTTAGCAAATTGTAACGATGAGTTCGTATTTTCCTTAATATCTACGAGTTACCTCACGATGCGCCAAAAATAACATTTGAATAAGTAACCATGTTGTCAGAGGATAGTGTTTTCCTTGATAGCACAACCAATTGAATTTATACTATACTACTAATATTATAAACGCGAAAGTTTGTGAGGATGTATGAATGTTTGTTACTCTTTCACACCAAAACTACTGAACCGATTGCGATGAAACTTGGTATGTAGAGAGCTGGAGACCTGGATTAACATATAGGCTACTTTTTATCCCGATATTCCCACGGGATCGGGACTTACGCGGGTGAAACCGCGGGCGCTGCTAGTAGTAATACATAATTTAAACTAAGAAGAAATGGTTTATCAACAGTCACATGGCGTTCTTTTTACATTCAAAGCTTCGCTTTAAATTAATTAATAAAGGCTGACTTACGTGTTTGTCTATCGTCATGGAAGTTTAGAGATTGAGATCAATACAGCCTTTTCTCGTGCGTAATTATGAAATTAACACAAATACTCAATCATCATCATGATCATCAGCCTATGGCCGTCCACTGCTGAACGAAAGTCTCCCCCAAGGAGCGCCAACTATCCCGGTCTTCGGCAGTCCGCATCACACAAGTTTAACTGAATATAAGTAAAAGTTTTTCGCGACAAATATTTTAATATTATGTTACAAACAAAATATTAAGTTTTTTTGAAGCGCTAACTATTAGGTACTCCCTGTATCACGGATAACTTTAAAAACCTTACAAGTAACAGACACGCATAGAGCTTTTGAGCGGCGCTAGCGTAATGACTAAGGCTGG
This sequence comes from Euplagia quadripunctaria, assembly GCA_963859945.1. Taxonomy (NCBI): domain Eukaryota; kingdom Metazoa; phylum Arthropoda; class Insecta; order Lepidoptera; family Erebidae; genus Euplagia; species Euplagia quadripunctaria. The sequence continues at coordinate 3,494,689 of OY982573.1, forward strand.
ACTTGCGATCAAGTGGTTGCGGGTTCGAACCCCACTCCTAACACAAGCACTTAACTTAGTTTGAGGATTTAACAACTGATTAAAACTCATTATATAATAATAATTCAACGGGATAAATAAGCCTGCATAATATTATGAACATATTCAATTCAACTCGTGGAAAGCAAATTTCTCTTTCTATCGCGTAATGCAAAAGAAGATCCTAACTATTATAAATTCGAATGTGAGTTTGGTTACTCAACTTATCATCATGAAATGTTGAACTCATTTTTTCGGAGGTGTGGAAAAGGATATAGGGTACCCTGTTCCCGAACGATAGCTGAATTAATGTGAAAAATCTGAAACCGCGGGCATAACTAGTTACAACTACAGTTCTATCGAAACGTAAAGGAAGGATGTATAAATACCTTATAAACACATAATGTATCGCACGTCATACATTAACACGATTTTGTCCTGATATGATCGAATAGACGACCAGTGGTCATAATTTATGGCATAAATAATGTATTTGTCGGTGTAGGTATAGCCAATAAATCGATAGGAACATTACGAGTATATAACGGTGTAGTAGCTTTGGTTTCTTCACTAAAACCAAATTAAGATTCTTGTCATTCTAATCTTCGTCATACACACGTAAGAACAGTCTAAAGCGCTCCTAGACTATCATGCGGCATGACATGCGTTACGTGCATGATCGTTTAATTGCATTGATTGATGCGAATGACATGCAAACTACGTGCATGACATGCAAACTTCATGCTGGCAATTGATTGACAATTTTTTTTATTTTTATATTTATAAATTTATTTATTTATAAATCTGCCTTTGACAAAGACTTTTCCATACCAGCGCAGAAGATCCCTTTCCTGTATCTATATCGACTGAATAAAATGATTACACCAAGCGAACTATCATGCTGCATGATAGACTCTCAATAGGTCCTTCATACAGCATGACGATTCAGCATGTCATGCCCCTTGATCATCTAGGGACCGTTTAAGGAGTCCATCTGAGTCAAAAATTTTTTTTAAATTTATACGGTTAGTTTTATGACATTAAATAGGAGATTAATAAATATCTATTAACAAAAAGTATATTTCAATAGTTAAGTATTTTAAATAATTATTATCACTATAATTTACCACATCTGCTGCTGAATATAGATCTGTCCTAAAGACCACACTGCACTAATCTCGTTTGCCTCCTGCTTAAAGGCTAGTTTTGTGTGTCTGTTTACAAAATTAAAGACCAACACAATATCACCGCAACAATAGGTTGCTTTGCCAAAAAGTAAAACTATTATAATAATAAATAACAAATAATACTGTTGTAACGTAACAAATAAAACTGTATAGTAGTTGCCTAGATGGCAACAATATAGCCATACTTGCTGGTAAGCCATGGAGCATGGGTTGGACAGACCCTCTCCTCTCTACAGCTACGCATTTCTTTAAACTGCCCCCGCCCCACCAACGCAATCGTTATAAAGGCAGTGTCAGTATACCTGAGCATGGGTTGGACAGGCGATATGGCTCTCATCTACTGGCTAGGGCAAGTATCTACTCTTAAAGCACTGATGCTTTGATATTTGTGTAGATAGCCGCCAGCCAATGTCACAGTGCCATCACTCCTCAATATGCCGGAGCTCCAATACACTGCACAGCTTGATAGTGTGCCCAGATGCCGCATATCTCTTGCCTCTCTCTCTAAAATCACGTTGGATGATGATGATAGTTCAAATCGAACGGAAAGAGATACAGCTTTGTCCAGTTACTAAAAAGTTACACTGGGCACCAAATGCCGTTCAGTGGCCATTAGTCGATAAATCGAATTCATCACTGTAACTTACTGTTAAACAAAAATGTATGCTATCTTAGCTCCAATCACTCGCTTCTAATGTACACACGCGATGTGTAACGATTAATATTCCAGGTTAAAGTAACATGAAGATAAATCACTTTTAGGAGGTTCTCATGATAAAACCTCCAAAACTTAAAAATAAACCTATTGAATCATAAAAATTATATTAAATATGCACGTACAAGTACTTGTTTTCTGGTTAGTGCCCTAGATAAGGTGACGGCGTTCGTGGGGGTAAAAGTTAACAAGGATTTCAAAAGTATGTACATTAATGAGAACGGAATGAAGTTGTATTTATAAATTCTACTTAAAACATCACTTAACAGATAGTGATCTAGAAACGGAAAAAGGAAGCAATAAATTACGCAATAAACGAGTATTTAAATAACCCAGGTGTATGCATCAATGATACATACATAAACAAAAATCTCAATAAAAGCGACTGATTTCCATTGCTCTGTAACGAATCTTTGTAAAGCTTGGTTTCGGTTTTGACGACAGACAAAATATAACATTTACATGTGTTGTGGCTGAGTCTGGATAAAGTAAATATTTATAGTAAGTCACCTTCTGAATTTTAACAAATACATTACGGTGTAACATGAATTAGTTCATCCCGCTGAACATTCCGTTAGACCCGCTGAACATGAAACATCCTTATTTATTTAATGTGCAAGTATTTTTTTTGTTTTATTATCAAACTAATCAGTGACGCTGTGGGCTCGTGGCTAAGTGGTAACCGAGTAGGTTGGCACATTACAAAGTTAAGTAATTACTAGCCAGATCAGTCTAGGATGGGTGACCATTCTTAACACATTGAGACCCCTCCATGCGTCGGAGATAGGCCTGCCCGGCTTGAATACGTGTTTGTTGAATATGAAAGATGACTGTATGATTAGTATGATGATTAGTATTACATAGTATATGTCTACATATTACAGTAAAATAGTAATATGTAACAATAGATTGCGCAAAAATTACATTCTTCAGATGTTTTATTCACATTATATTATTTGGTTTAAATGTAAGTGATGCATAATTTTAGAAACTACACGGTTTACTCTATACTCTTCTCTATTCTATTTTAACTATTCTCTCTATATTAATGTCGTAATCTAAAACATAAACAGTTTAAACTGACTGTCGTGTTTTTTTAAACTTAAAAGTAATGAATGTGTGAAAAAAATGAATTACATTATTTATGTATATACATACATATTTAAATTAAACTTTATTAATTAACTTAAAAGTTCGAACAAATATTTTTGAAAATACCTCATTTTTGCAACAAGTCGTTTTTTTGCACGTTATCCGACTTTACAGACGTTTTTAAATATTATAGTTACAAGAACTATACAAATAAAACACCAATATGTTTAGTACATTTTATTCGCTAAACAAAATAGTAGTTTTCAGTTTACTGTAAATTCGCTCCAGGCGGTCGTAAATTAAGTTTTTGTTATGCGACGTCATCGCGCGCCTTGTGACTCCCGCGCACTAGCAAAATGAAATACCTACTTTTAACCCCCGACGCAAAAGGAGGGGTGTTATTAGTTTGATGTCGATGTCTGTGTGTGTCTGTCTGTGGCATCGTAGGTCTCAAACGGATGGACCGATTTCGATGCGGTTTTTTTCATTTGAAAGCCTGTTTCCTTGCGGTGGTTCTTAGCTACGTTTGGCTAATATCGATCCAGCAGTGTAAGAGTATTAGCTTTTTTCCAAAATCATGTAAGACAGTTTTTTCACAACTCCCTCAATATTGGTATCAAATGAAAGCTCTTGATTAGTAGAATACTATACACTACGATAAATTTCAAATTCAAGATGGCCGTTCATACTATTTTTATTATTTTGAGTCAGGGGGTTTTTAAATTTTTAATTTAAAGTTATTGTAAGATTATTTATGATGAAACTCTGACGGCTCCAGGCTGGAGGTAGCGTTAATGGCTGCGACACAGTTTTTAACTAATGCAGACATTATCGTATATATTTATGTTATTGGATTAAAAGTACACGATAGGATAAGCCTTTTTTACCTACACCTAATTACGAAACTTAGGCTGGTGTTACAGAGTCTATTCACTAACCACTACAATTCGTTTCAGACCAAGTTTCAGTAAACAGCCTTACTTGTGGAGTGAAACTTCAATAAATAATCATTTGAATATTGGCAATGTGGTAATGAGTAGTAATAACGGCTGATACTCATTAGGTATAGAAAAAGTCTTTAGTGTTGACTAGTTAGGATTCCGTACCTCAAAAAGTAAAAAAAGGAACCCTTATAAGATCACTCTCTTGTCCGTCTGCCTGTCTGTCCGTGTGCCGCCACCGATTTTCTCAGGAACGGGTGGACCTAGCAAGTTGAAATTTGTACCAGATACTGAGGTCTATAGTCCCTATTAGGTGTATAAAAATCAAGGTCCTGAGTCAACACGATAAAAAGATATGGGCAAAATTAGATTTTCGCGAAAACTTGGAAGTACCAAAATTTACCTTAATTTTCAACTTTTTTTATTTTTCGGAATTTTCCCTTTACTTGTGCTGCAAGACCTTGCTTTTAACCAAAATTGGTAATTCTAGGTCAACCGGAAGTACCCTATAGGTTTTGGGTCGAAAACCTATAGGGTACTTCCCATTTACCTAGAATCATGAAATTTGGTAAGAAGCAAGATCTGACAGCACAAGTGAAGGGAAAAATACGAAAGTCGTTAAATTTATTGTTATATTACATAAAAATAAAGATTTTGTGATTACAAACTTATATTTTGCGGTTCGATTGTTGACTTTGTCGTACATCACAACCGCAATGTTAAGTTTGTCTTTCGAAAAAGACAGGCAAAAGTCTGAGAACTGATTCCCGAGATGGACGTATACAAGTTTGTTTGCTTAGGGAACCCTCGGTGCGCGGGTCAGACTCGCACTTGTCCGGTTTTTTTTTTTAAATCATGTTAGTTTTATATCGCTAATGTACACTTCAGCATCGTTTCTTTTGATTGGAGATAAATTATTGTACTGTAATAAATTACAAGCTTTATTCGAGATTCTTCGCAATCTGGTAAAGTCATTCAGTAGAAAGTTCACGAAGACGTTGCCGACGTGACGTGAGTAGCGCGAGATGTTAGGTACATCTCGCGCTATCATTTTATCATTAGCATTATTATCTAATTTGCAGTGGAAGGATCTTATCAAAAAGGAAACCGCTTTGTTTTATACCACTACTTCGTAATGATGACCAATAGTCAAAACGTCTATTTGTGATATACACGCCTGCTGAAACTTAATTAGTCCCTTCTCTCCAAAAGGAGTCTCCAAAACGAGGAGGAGGAGTCAAAAAACTCAATAACGTAACATTGATATCGCCACTATGCACTCTGCTTAAAGCTCATCACATACTATACCGTCACGGTAACGGCACGGCTCCACCCCAGCACTTAAGTTGCCATTCAAATCTGAGCTTTAAAACGTGGTGGTATAATACATTTCGGAATGTCAAAATGAAAAAGCTAACGGCTCAGCTCGCTTACAGCGCGCGGTCCGCGTGCTTACTTCGCGTCGTGTCGCACATGAAGACGATGCGTTTAGCTTGCACCTCGCGGGCGGCACGCGGACTGCGAGCTTGCACCTCGCCGGCGACGCTCACAGCACCCGTAAAGCACGCTGTCGGCTAGCGGTAGCCTCAATTTCAGGCGGCACCGTACTGTAGCTGTGCCGTTGCAGTGCCGGTATAGAGTGTGATGACCTTAAGACATAATGTTAGTCTAGCTTTGAGTGTCAGTTAACATATTTTATATTATTCCACAGCACCCTGGTGGTGAGGAACCGTTACTAGAGTCGGCAGGAATGGACGCCACATCAGCTTTTGACGAGGCTGGACACAGCGCATATGCCAAGTTTGTTTGCTATTTTATAAATATATTTATCATCATCACTAACACTGCGTTTCTGGACACTCATCTTTCTGGAAAATCTCCTATTTGTTATCATCACTAACGCTTTAAAAAAAACATGTAGGTATAACTAACTGTTACCCACGACTTCGTTCGCGTGGAATTTTTTTATAATAGGTATCTATCCCACGGAAACCGCACATTTTTCCGGGATAAAAAAGTATCCTATATGTTATTCTAGACTATAATCTATCTCTCTGCCAAATTTCATCTATACCCGTTTAGCCGTTTTTGCGTGAAAGAGTCACAAACATCCATCCATCCATCTATCCTCACAAACTTTCACTTTTATTGTACTAGCTGCGCCCCGCGGTTTTTTACCCGCGTAAGTTCCGATGCCTTGGGAATATCGGGACAAAATGGAGCCTATGTGTTAATCCAGGTCTCTAGCTATCTAAATACCAAGTTTCATCATCATCATTCAGTTTTTGCGTGAAAGAGTAACAAACATCCATACATCCATCCTCACAAACTTTCACGTTTATAACATTAGTAGGATTAGTAAGATTTAAAGACCTTGAACTAGGGCTGCGATTCGTACGGGTTTCCCCGAATTCGTCCTAGTTTAGAGAGCGTCCGGGCGGGGTTTTCAAAAAGTGTCCGGGTAAAACTTCGGGACACTCTGTGCCAGGGGACAATAATAATTGTTAGATGAATCGTTAACAAGCTAAAAATTTAAATGGAATCAGCGTTTTTTTTAAGGAAAGAGCTTTGATTTTTTAAGTTTTTGTCCGGGGTCGGCAATTTAAGTAATGGCAGGCCTACCTAGAACGTATTATCTGCATTTTTGTATGGGCGTCCTTTATTAATGATATGAACGTTTATATTAAAGTCATCATTACATAGAATATTTGAGTATGATTTGATCAATTATACGATAACAATGACATGAATGCAGTGCAACTACAAAGTACCAATATGTAAGTAAAAATTTACACGTGATTTTAAAGGAACCATACATAAATAAATGTATATTTGGAATGTTATCTTTATACATATCATGATACATTATCTAGTAAATAAAACAGCAATCACAAAACTGGAAGCTAATTACTTCTAATAACTGTAACACTTTATTTTTCCTGTTCAAATGTTAAAACCAGATATTATGTTACAAAGGGGCTATACATCTGCAGGAGTCTTTAATTGATGTCAGTGGGGAAGCCCCACACAGGGCTTTCCATGCTAGTGTTGTATAAATTTATCCTCGTAATTATTGCACACCGACGAACAGGCTTATGTTATCAAAACAATAAAAGTATTTAGCCTTGTGTGGATAATTATAAGTACTAGCTGTGACCGATGCCATGGGAATATCGGGATAAAAAGTAGGATATGTGTTAATACAGGTCGCCAGCTATCTACCTACCAAGTTTCATCGCAGTCAGTGCAGTAGTTTTTGCGTGAAAGAGTAACAAACATCCATACATTTTCACAAACTTTCATGTTTATAATATTAGTAGGATACTAGCTGTTCCCGTTTCATCCGCATTTATGGTCTCTACTTCGCTTCTAAGGGTTGTAGCGTGATGTTACATTGCCTATAATCTTCCTTAATCTATACTCTATCCAATACATATCCCTATCCAATGCAATTTTTCGATTGCGACTGGTAATTCCAGAGATTAACGCGTTTAAACAATCAAACAAAAAATTCTCTAGCTTTATTATATTAGTAATATAGATATACTAGCTGACCCGCGCAACTTTTTCCGCGTTTGTAAATTTTCCCCGTTTTTGCAACATTTTTCATTTATGCTCCGCTCCTACTGGTCGTAGCGTGATGTTAAATAGCATATAGCCTTCCTCGATAAATGGGCTATCCAACACTAAAAGAATTTTTCAATTCGAACTAGTAGTTCAAACGAAGTCTTCAGCTTTATAATATTAATATAGATTAAGCCTTTGCTTTCTACGCGTTAGTAAAGAATTAAAGATACACTATGGTAACTATTATCTTATCTGTGCTATGGTTAACAGAACGCGAAGTCATACTATTGAAGTGATGACGTCACTTAACGGTGGTTTACATCGCGTGCGCTGCCGCAAATCTTATAGTATATTTACAGAAAACAAAAAATGTGGACGAAATAGCATTATAAAATTCGATCTAAATGTAAAAGCAATCGCAATGCGATTATGTAGGCAAAACCGCTTTTTTTACCACACCTTTTTCGTATTTATCGGTCATCGTTGATCATAATCATAAAACGTCATCATTCTTTTAACACTTTTAAATCTGATGTCGAAATACTTAAAAAACGTGTTTTCGAAATATCCGTACATACTTCTCCAATTCCACGGAATATCCTATTCATACTATTCTAGTTGGAAGTTTTTATTGCATTAAATTGAAGTCATGTCTTTTTGCCCTTGAACAAATGAAGGCGCCTTTAACATTTTTATAAGCACATCTTACCAGTTGTTGATTGATATTACAAAAGTTACTTTGACACTTCTTCACATGCATGGATATACGTGAGTATATCCATGCGTGAGGTGTGAGCCTATATCCCCAAAGGTAAGGCTGCCAACCGCCCGAATTTCCCCGGATTTGTTGTTTAGAGGGCGTCCGGGGAGCGTCCGGGCGGGGTTTTCAAAAAGTGCCCGGGTAAAACCCGGACATTTTGTGCCAGGGGACAATTATAATTGTTAGATGAATAAAATTTTAATAGAATCGGCCTTTTTTTTAAGGTGTCCGGGAAAGAATCTCGGTTTCACTTGTGTCCGGATTTTTTTAAGTTTTTGGCTGGCGTCGGCAATTTAAGTGATGGCAAGCCTACCCAAAGAGGTAGGCAGAGGTGCATTAAACACCCACATTTTGCCAACTATAATTTGGTCACAAAATTAAGCAAGCCTATTGCCGTTAACCGGGCATTTTGGTAATTATAGGTGGGAAAAAGAAAGAAAGGCAATGGAAAGTGAGCGTATTGCTTATACGGATAGCTCGAGCAATTCAGGGTCGCATACCTATAACCAGAACTGGCTGTTCCGGGAAGTTCGAGCCTTCTAACACTTCTTTAAAAAGAAAGAAAGAAAACAGCTTTATCATTTTTAAATACCTACCTATCCAACGATAAGTTCCTCTTTATACTGCACTCCAACAGGTACTTAATGGACATGCTAAGTGCCACACCTGATGCAATTGTTTATTCCAATCTGGTTCCTTCTACGTTTCAGCTATACAATGGCTCCATATATAATGGACAAATTGTAACATTTGGATTGATAGACAAACGGACACAAGGATAGAACTTTGTGACGAAACGTTTTTCCTTTGTAAGAGACCCGCTGGTGCACATACCGCAGAGGATGGCCAAGCGATTATGATGGACAAATTTTCTTTTCCGTAACGCCGAGAAGCCATCGCTCCTGTCTGTTATTGGTTAGGGTTATAGATTGCTACTGTGCCAGACTATGTCCACATATCCACACACCATTTCTCCATTGTAACCTTTTCTAATCTGGGATCTACTGAGATTAACACACAGACAAACATAGTCCACTAGTCAGAGAACATTAGCGGAAAGCACCTGGCTGCGGAACTCTTAAAAGTAAAAAAAAAATGCTACCTGTATTTCGTAATTTACAAGGTAGTTCTAAATATGGATAAACCCTATCTACATGAACCTCTTTATCACCACGATTTCATTCAAGATTAAAAATTATCTTTTATAGTATTTTACTTGCGCCTAATAATAATTTTAGCATTTTAATAATGTGCAATAAATAGGACTTAAGGAGTAGAATAAGTGAGAAAGGCCCCCCGCATCTTATCTTACTTCTGAGAATCATTCTGAGCTTCCAATAGCCAATCATCAGATCTGCTCCAAGATGTTAAATTATAGTATCGTCATCCAAACTACAAATACCTATATACAGGTGTGTTTGAAAATAGAACACTTAGTTAAATCACTGAAAGGGCATGACTCTAGCATGCAGTTACAATAAGAATTTTAGAAAAAAAACTATCCGTTTACAAGTTATGACCATTTGAATTTGAATTTCCATCTAATTTTGCCTCCGTTTTTCATAAAAGTAGGTGGAATGTGTAAAGTTAAAGATTTTAAGTTGTATAATTTTTTTTATTTTGGATTTTTTCATTCCGTTACTAAGGAAATCCGAACTTCGAAATTTTTTTAAGTTAGTTTTTATAGATTTTCTCAAAAACTGAGTGAATAGTTCCAAAATTAAAAATACGTATGATTTAAAATCTTTAACTTTACACGTTCCACCATTTTTTTACGTGTGGAAACCCCCTCGGGTACCACCGCACCGCAGTGGTTATATCGGAATCTAACCGACTAAAACCACACGGTGTTCCGTCACGGGTGTCTATGGACGAGGGCTGAGGTATAACCTGCTTTTATGACAAACCGAGGTAAAAGTACATGGAAATTCAAACGGTCACAACTTGTAAACGGATAGTTTAAAAAAATATATATTTTAACTATGCAGTTTTTAGAGCTAGTCATACCCTTTCAGTGATTTAAGTAAGTGTTCTATTTTCAAATACAAGAAACTATATAGATAGTTTCATTTCGATACGACAATTAATTAGAAGTAGGTTAAAATCGACTTTAAAGATTGGTTAACATACCTAGTTACAAGTACAGCTAATAAAAATGTGTTAAAAATAAAAAGTTATCGAACGTACACAAAAAAAATGTGGCAAATGTAGAATTATTGTACGTTGAACAATACACACTACAACGGTCTCCGAAGACATTCCATACCAATTTAAATAAATAAACAGCTTGGAAGCAATTTAATCATTCCAACACTAAGGAAAAAATGTTATAACACATTTTACCTTGTTCTTGCTGAGGCAAACAGACTTGTGCAAAATTGTAGATGTACGTAGGCCGACTTACAACCGTTATTATTACAGCCTTATCAACAAATCCTGCAATGATTAAATCAACGTATATCACAAGGACATACACGTCGCTATCAAACGAAATCCAGCTAAACTACCATAGCCACAGATAAGATAATAGTTTCCACGTCTATTAATCTGCATCGTGCAATGAATGTTCGCACGCTGATTAGTACAGAACATTATTTTTTATATGCCTTAAAGCTGAAACGGCTGCTTTAGAAAGTACCTGCTTTCGGTAGCTTTGTAGGAAGGGAATTCAGCCTGCTATCAGTAGCACTGTAGTACGTTTACAAGGTTCCAATAAGGTAGTAAGAGGTCTAGAGACTAGTGTTTCTGTGTCTCCAGCCAGTTACGATGAACTGGGAGAATACCACCACAGTCTTTCAAGCAAAACTATAAACTATTATTGTATAAAAATAAAGCTTAAAATGGTTTGACAGTGAAACTGCGCCGCCGACCGCCGCCCCTTCGGTGACCCTTAGTGTCAACTCAGCCTGAGCGGTAAAATTCGCTCGCACTTTTGTAAAATATAAACTTTATTCTAATAACATAATTCTGAAACTCGTATGCACGTAGTATAATCTAATCCAGCGGACAGCGGTGTAGGTTTTTGTTTTTATGTGCGAATACATTATTGGTCATACGGGACGCTACCAACGCGAACGGGGAATTATCGTATAACTGATCGCCTATAGTTCATTAATATAATTTTCATTCATGTTTTTTAGTCTAAGACTAGAAGAGACTTTTGTAGTCGTGTACAAGACTTGTTCTCTTTTTGCCATGAAGTGTCAACTACTTATAATCCCCCGTTCCTATAATCAAGAAAAAAAATAAATAAATAAAGAAATTTTACGAATTTTTATCTTCCGTAAGCAAAACGAATCGTCTCTTGATTATAGGAACCGGGCATTAGTCTGTTTTAGACTCACTTTTAGTAAGCGATTGCGTCATCAGTTTCAGGGTTAAACACACATACTAATGCGCAATAAGTTTCAATATTTTTTCGTAAAACCACTGCCTATATGACCTCAGACGCTCTCAATTAGAATCTACACTATAATCTAACAGTTACCTACACTAAAAGTTTGTACAATACGTTAACAGGGTGTTTACTAAAGCAGTTTTGACTAGACTACTAGCTATTGCTCATGCATTAATGTTCCTTTTGTTAACCAATTCGGGTATCCCTGGGAAGGGGTCGTCCATTAATCACGTGATGTTTTTTAGCAACTTTTTGACTATTTTTTAGTTCAAAATATATGTAAAATTATTAAAATATTATCTTTAAATACAGATACAATCGCGCGTTCTACGAAAAAATAAATACGCGTGATATCTCACTACACCCCCCATCGCCCCTTGTGATATTTTGTGATTTTTTACCAACCTCACGTACCTCCCTCCCCCCCTTTCCAGCTTCACATAGGGCTGCCATCCGTCCGGGTTTGTTCTAGTTTAGAGGGCATCCGTTGAGCGTCCGGACGGGGTTTTCAAAAGGTGTCCGGGTAAAACCCTCCTGACATTCGGTGTCAGGGGAAAATTATAATTCTTAGATGAATCGTTAATAAGCTGTTTAAATTAATAAAACAAGGTAAATGGAAACTGAGTTTTTAAATTTTTGATTTCACACACGTGTGTATAAAATGTGTTAGAATACATCTCATACCTAATTCTGTCCTCATCTCTCAGGTAACAATTCAGCCATAATTTGATATTACACTATCAACTTTGACCTTTGATAACATATCATTGTCGTCAAAAGTAGTCAGTAACAAGTTTGAGAGTTCATTCATGATAATATATATGTTTATAATTATCAAATCCATACTAATAAAAAGAGTTTTTTGTTTAATTATTTGTTAAAACGCGCTAATCTCTGGATTTTGCAGCCTGATTCGAAAAAATCTTCTTGTATTAGATAGGACTTTTGACTTTTGGTAATGATTGACGGTTGCATGAGTGTCTAATGGACGCCTTAGGAGCGGAGCAGTGACCATAAACGTGGGTGAAACTGCGGAGAACGACTAGTGTTAATAATTTAACGAACTAGTTTCAGTAACAAAACCCAATAAATATAAAGTGTAAATAAATTGGTTTAATATTTAATTTTTTCCCCTTTACTATTCGGTATTATTGCGTCGCAACTAGTTTAGATACCTAAATTAATTGTAAAACCACATTTTAAAGACAAGCTTTTATAGGCCATGGTCAATAGGCTATCATAATTCAATGCGTACATAAAGTATCGTGTTGGTACTGTTGACCATTGAGGAGTTCCCTCGTGTGGAACGTATCCTGGCCGCAGCAGTCAGGCCGTGGTTAACTTTAACTGTGTTTGAACTATTGACCGTTGAGGATTTCCGTCGTCTGGAACTAATTATGGGAGCCGAATCAAGTCATGTGTATTATAAATATGCGCTGTCGTCAGCATATATGTTTCAAATCTCAATTCCGCAGGATAAGAGCAAGTGGTTTTAATTCAGCTTGCAAGATACCAAACTACCAAACATTGCAAGGTAAATTAAAGCTTATTATAAGCCAAGTTGAAAATACTTATTTACAATTTTCGATATTGTTTATTGTGTTGTATATGTTCGGTTTCACTTGTAATTCTGAGCAAAACAGACGAGAATCGAACAGAAAATTTCTTTAAAATACTTGGTTGCGTTTGCAGTTTCTGGATTCATTTGGAGTTTTAGCTGGTTGAATCAACTTGGTGCTACACCTACATAATAACTCTGTCTTATAATACCAATGGGTTCCTTAAAGAAAAAACCTACCTTTGGACTATGTGCACATTATGTTTCGTTTAATTTTCTATTCATGTTGAACCTTCATGTCTTTGACTTAAACTTTTTTTATTTTCAGAAAACAACTAAAAAAGTTTAAAATTGGATCACTAGCTCCAGGCGAAAAATGGTAAGTTGAACCGAACACATTTTAGATGTTTTAAAACGTAGAACAAAACAATCTTTACATTTACGTTGGCAGATACATTTGCATATAAGACGCTAATGTAAACACTTCTGTACTGTGTCTAGACGTGACGTCATTATAGAAGAGCGGGGTTTTAAATACACACTATACCTTTAGCCAGACACATTCTAGACTAAAGATGGAGAAGATACTATGATACTATAATTCCAGTTGAATAGTTGTAATTCTATCAGTATTTCCCTCTGGTTCTGATTTTCCGTTGCCTATGACGCACACATACTGATGTTTGTGCAAGCTTTTTTCCTCTAATTTAATTTTTTAAATGCATTTGTTTTTCTTTATTGTACACCATTACATTATTGAATACATTTAGATATATCAATTGGCAGTCTTACACAACCTGTAAACGGATATTATCAAATGTGATTTATGGTAGTCTATGATGTACTTACTAATACTTAAATCACATACATACTATTTATACATATAGACATATGGTAAAGGAAGGTATATTGGTGATATATGTAATTAGGTGATATCAAGAAAAAAGTTTGTTTACCAAACGCAGGAAGGGTGTACTGCAAGGCGTAATTTATGCCTGTCAACTCATGTACTAGCGCTGTTTCTTGTATGTACTTGTATAGCTATCCGTGTCGTATTCTTCCTAAAAAATATAGAACAGATATCAGTAACTTACTTACATCACCAATATACCTTCCTTTACCCTATATATAAAAACAGTTAAATATTAATTAGTAAATCTTTAACATACTAATATTGCCCTGAAACGAACTTCGACTGAAAGGTGTGTCTACCACGAATACTTTTTTTATCATTTTTGTGGATCAAGCGAAAGTTAATATTAACCATAATATGCACTTAAGCAAGCGTGTAGCGCTTTTTAACTTTCTGTCGGCAAAAAATGATTTAAAACCATATTTATAAATTACTACGTGAAAACTAGAGGGGGAGGGGGGGTCTTGGCATATACTACGGGTGGTCACCGGGGGGGGCAGGGGTATAAAAATAGTCAAAAATGGGTCACGTAGTATAGGTACGTTCCCTAAGGGGTTAAGGCATTTAACACATACCTACATATTTACAAGGATTGTATAATTATCTTAGTGGTAAGGACCCAAGTCTAGTATTCCAAATACATTAGGAAGGTGGTAGAGGTAAGCTTCATAACTTATATGAAAAAGTGTAACGTCTAAGAAGTCAGATTTGCGATCAGGTAATTGCGGGTTTGAATTACACCTACTACACAACCGAAACACACTCCAAGGAGTTTAGTATTAGTAATGTGTGGCGTGTGACCCAAGTTACTAGTATTAATTATAAAAATAGAACTTGAGTCAGAAAATAATATGGACATTAATTTTCAGTGTCAGATTAAGACCTAGGCTATGGATGTCAAGGTGACAGTTTTTATTTCTTTGTTCAGTTATTTATTTTGTATTTACGTTTAGTAGCTACTCTTATTCAATAATGAGGTATCCAGAACAAGGTGTGTTTTGAGTTATATAAGTTTTTAGTTTCTTAAGTATTTGATTTGGATTTTTTTCTTATTATTGATTGTTTCTTCCTTCCTGTAATTATTAAAAAAATAATCGTCAATTAGAAACCTAAAAACTTGAATACGTCTGAACATAGTTCGTCAACATATCTCGATATTTATTTAAATAAGACTGCGTTATTAGAAGTGCAACTCAGCCAGGAAAACAAAATACCGAAAGATATACATATTACTTATGTAGGTACCTACTGTTGGTATGGTACAATAACCCCGGCTGTTGGACGTTATTTATCCTGTCAATCGCCTAGGCACTGACCAGTGTCCAGGCTGAAAATTCGAATTGAAAACCATTATATCGGATAAAGTAGGTCGACTTGAACATGGGGATCACATTTGGGGCAGGCGGCACTCTAGTAAGGTTGGCAGTTATTACCTTTTTTGTAAATGTTATGCTTTCACTTTTTCAAGACAAGATATTAAATATAATTGTATTCCTTATGTTAGTGTTGCCCTTTAATAAGTGTGTAAAATATTATGGTTATCTTATTTGTAAATGTCCGGGTTGTATTTTATATACTCCATAAAATTTTATTTTGTCTGTGGTATTCTTTGTTTGTTTAAATTATCGATTTTGCGGGAACACGTTCAAACCCAACCTAACCTAACACCCAACCTAACCTACCCCTAGCATAGTTCGACCTACCCCAAATGTGATCCCCATGTTCAAGTCGACCTACTTTATCCGATATGATGGTTTTCAGTTCGAATTTTCAGCCTGGACACTGATCAGTGAGTACTTTTGTTAAGGTTATAATTATATGGTTATATACAGTTGACACCTGTCAACCGCCTAGGCACTGACGTACGTTAATTCGACAAATCAGTCTCAACATTACATTAACAAAAGTCGTACTGGGACTGGTTTTATTTGAATGATTACACGCTCTGGTACGTTGTAAACCCTGTTAAAATATATAATAGGGTAGATGACTGTCAAGTCAAATCAGTATCTTTTTAGTAAACGTCAAAACGGTAGCATCCGTACATTTTTGTATGAAATACTAAGGCGTGACGTCACGCCTCAGTATTGTCAAATCATTTACTTTTAATGTTAATTAAACAATTAAAAACGTCAAAATAAAACTGGACGACAATTTTCACAGTATTTTAAGTTATTTTATTGCGACACTTGGCGACATAATTTATTTTGAGCATAGGCATCTACCCAATTATATGGTCTTTGGAGGCTTACGACAATACACTCTTTTGTACCTATGTTATTATTCTGCTTAACGACATATCGAAGTGATTGTCCAGAATTTGAATGGAATACAAACAAAATTTCTAGAACATTGTTGACTATGCTTTAGTTATTACAGAATTATTAATATTTATTATACTACATCACTTCGGAACACTCAACACTTTACAATACTCTTAAAAGACTTACTTAATATTTTTTCTTACTAGCTGCAATTTTGACATAATAATGTAGACGTTTTACATATCTGTCCAACAGATGGGGTCATATTCTATACCAAGATAGAAAAAAATCTTCAATAGATTTTTTATTGATTTTCGGACATTTTGTTGTTCTGAGTGATATTATTTTAGTATTAAGTGATTTATTGTTTTCCGTCGGGGCTTTTGTAATTGGTTGTTTACATTCCTAGTCAAGCTATTGGTAATTATAATTATTACATCGTAATTCATTCACTTTTAGGTAGTTATTGATAATATATGTATCTTTAAAGACAATCATCATTATCAAAAACCGCTTATCGCCAAAAATATCTTTCTGAACATAATTATCATTTGTTACTTATTAGTTACTTACAACGCATGACTTGGTATATTCTCATATTTCATAATATAGCGAAATTATTGGTTATCTCGGAATGACATTATCGTTATCTAAAGTAAATCTAATCGCACATTTAACCTTTAGATGATTAAAAATAGGTAGATATGTATACTAATATATATTTGTAATTAATGTTATAAAATCACGTGAGTATATATGTGTCGACTGTTGAATTTTGAAATTAAAAGGTATGCGTAATATGGTAGTAAAATATTGAATCTTGTACAAAATGTTATAGTAACAATATATTGTGACTTCATTTTGTTATTTGCTGCTTGTTCATTACCCCTAAATTTAGTCACAACAAAAATTTCAGTACATAATTTAAACATTTAATTTACTCATAAAACAACTTTATAAACAAATTTCCGTTATAAAAATCTCTAGTGGGAGAGCCATGCTTCGGCACGTATGTGCCGGCTCGACCGGAGTGATACCACGGCCTCACAGAAAACCGGCAGTGAAGCAATACCTACTACTACTAATTACTTTTCGCCGAGTGAGTGAGGTTACCGAAGGCACTAACCCTTCCCTCTCCCTCCCCTTCCCTCATTCCCTCCCTCACTCCCTGTCCCCCTCTTCCCTCTTCCCCTATTCCTACCTTAAAGGCCGGCAATGCACTTGTAACTCTTGAGTTGCATGTGCCCGTGGGCGGCGTAGTCACTTACTATCAGGTGACCCGTCTGCTCGTTTGCCCCCTACACAATAAAAAAAATAATTATAGTTTTCGAGAGATTTATTAGTAACCACTGAAGAGGTCCACCATACATCTCCAGCCTGCATCATCAGATCAGCTCCAAAAAGCCAAATTACAGTATTGTCATCCGAACTACATATAGGTACATACAAAGTTTCGTTTTGACAAAAGTTAGTTAAAATTTACTTTCAATATTTCTTCACGTAGGTAGTTACAAGTAAAACTAATAAAAAGCGGAGTAAATAGATACATTACTTTAAACGTCATCAGAATACGGTAATATTCGGTAACAATAACACGGTGCCCGATTAAGTTGGCCCTCGAACAACCTCGAGAGTTTGTATGCAAAATATCGAACGCGACTATGTAAGAGTTATTTTGTTTTGTTTCTAACTTAAACTACAGTAACGACCACACAAAAAAAAACAACAGAAATATTATGGAATTAGATGTGCTTTTAGTTTTTGTCTAGAAGCATTATCAATTCCGAAACTAAGTAATAGTAGTTATTTTACTGTAAGTATAACAACTACTTTGAATTTATGTAGCTACACTAAACGTGTCATTTTTAGGGTTCCGTACCCAAAGGATAAAAACGGAACCCTATTACTAAGACTCCACTGTCCGTTCGTCTGTCTGTCTGTCACCAGGCTGTATCTCATGTTCCGTAATAGATAGACAGTTAAAATTTTCACATTTTGGTGCGACCGCGAGATGACTACTTCTCGTCTTGAAATTTTCACATTTTGGTGCGACCGCGAGATGACTACTTCTCGTCTTGAAATTTTCACATTTTGGTGCGACCGCGAGATGACTACTTCTCGTCTTGAAATTTTCACATTTTGGTGCGACCGCGAGATGACTACTTCTCGTCTTGAAATTTTCACATTTTGGTGCGACCGCGAGATGACTACTTCTCGTCTTGTAAACTTAAGTTAGGTACATCACCTAAAACTCAGCTATATGTTTAGAACTCGATAATTAAGTGTTTAACTCTGTTAGCGTCTCGTTTAGTTGTACCAAAATAAATGTATTTTCTTTTTTCTTTCTTTCTATCTGTTGCTGCTATAACACAACAAATAATAAAAATAAATTAAAAATGGCTCCCCTACTAGAGACGTATTTTTTTTGCTTATAGTATTAAATCTTGTACGATGGTGCGGAACCCTTCATGGACGAGTCCGACTCGCATTTGGCCGGTTTTTTCACAGCGTCTATTTTGAGATTTTTTTTCAGACATATTTAAAATTCATGACAAGAATATAATTATAATAGTTTGTAGTTTGTGAAACATACAGTAGTTAGTAAATGTTGATAAACTTCAGTAGGTATTGCGTGTTCATTCTCAAGATTAGAAAAAATAACAAAAGCCTTGTAGACTACCGCTAATTAGAATTGCAAAAGACAGTTACAATTTACATATTTATCAAATAAACAAAAATGTAAAAAGTTTTTTTTTTAAATAGAAATTGTTTTTAGTAAGAAATATGCATTGGTCTGGTAAGTATTTTAATGCTTATATTGCTGCGTAAGTTTATATTTATTTATTTCTTTTTCTTTTTTTATTTCTTCAGTTCAAAGTATCACCGGCAGTGTACCGACACTAAAGTTAAAAGGTTATTTTTTTTTTTTTAATAAATATAATTTTTACACGTAGTGGTCCACCAACGGTTGTGTACCGATGTGAGAACGATGAGAAGGCTTTGGATAATTACAGTAAACCAAGTAACAGGTTAGAAATATTATTTTTAATGTCATAAAATTATTAATCTTCGTATGAGTCAGAAATCGAAAACAAAAAACAAACTGCTAGCTCATGTATATAAGCAATAAATTCTATACATATACTTTTAACTTCGCACTAAGAAACGAGCGTGATATTAATTGCATCTATTTTTGTAGAGTGGAAATAAGAAATAAATATTTTGTCTATCATTGTTCCTTAAGATAACTTTATTTAAAAGGCGATATATAGTTTCAGCAGTAGAAAATGTATGAAACATAATACAGATAGGCGTGGTCATATTTCTAGGAACGTTATGTGCCGAAAAATAGTTTAGTTAACCTGAAATAAAATAGTTTTCGGACTAATCCGGACTTTCATCAACATCCTTGAAATTAAAAACCTAGAGTTTCATTAATTTCAGTCCTCGCTCTAAATTGTTATTGCTTTACGTCTTTCAAGATCCTAAAATAAGGCCACACAAACTGTAAATTGTGTAACTAGTCAGAACCTTACTTTAATATCTATGTGGTACGGTGAAAAAAAAAACATTTATGTTATTTTTTTTAAACAGATCTTCACCGAACAGATCTAAGTCACCGAACAGATCTATTTCACCGAACAGATCTATGTCACCGTCTCTGCTAAAATGTTATTCTAAAACGGAGACGTCAAAAAGTATTTGTTCCAAATCGGCGTCATCCCTGAAAAGAAATCAGTCAAAATCGGCGTCAACGAAAAAATCTGGTTCTAAATCGACGTTGTCATCAAAACGTTCTAATGTCAAAATGCCTTTCAAACCTGATCCTAAGGCTAAGGCACAACCAGTCCCGGTGCCGATACCAAGAGTCTCGTCTATAGTGGTACCCCGGTCGAGGTTCATATCATTTTTTTATAGCCCGGAGAATTTAGCACAAAATTTAAGTTGGTGTTGGACAAAAATATTAAGGCCAGTAAATCTTGTTTAAACACAAAAGACTTCCTAGATGATGGCTCTTGCCTATCAGACTGGCTATGGAAAATGTGACTAGCCTGCCTTCTCTATGATAACTCATAAAATTATGTCTAAGCACGTGTTGTGATTCATTTTCATATAAAACTTATTATGGTCTACGTTAAATTGACAAAAAGAACAAGATAAATATAATTTATTTAAATTAGTGATTAATATTATGTTTAATTTAATCATTGTTTAAAAAAATATGACTGAACTGAAAATAATCAATTAAAAAACAACGGATTTTTTAGGTGGCAACATTCTTAATTGAACAAAGTAAAATAAAGAAAACAGTTAAAAACGGAATTCGGTTTTAAATGCTAAATTATCCGGGCTACTATTTATTTTTCTTGTTATATTTATTTTTTCATTATTACTTTTAACATTCTTTTCATTTTCAAAGGCGACGACGCGGTTTACCATGCCAAGGGTATTAAATATTTATGTTTTAAAGTAGAAACATCAGTACCTAATAGTTTGATAATTAGTGCATAGGAGTACATTATAGTTATTGTTGCTGTATTAGATCCTTTAATAAAACCTGTTCAAAAATTTAGGACATATACAGGGTGCATCTAACAATGCGACACTTGCTTAAATCACTGAAATGGGATAACTTTAGCATGCAGTTACAGTAAGAATAAAAAAAATAGTACTATTTTTTAAAAGTTATGACCATTCGAATTTCCAGGTATTGTTCTTCAGTTCTCATAAATGTAGGTGGAATGTGTGAAGTTAAAATATTTTAAATCGAACATATTTTTTATTTTGTAATTATTCACTGCATTATTCAGAAAATTCTAAAAAGTAACATGCGTAATTTTTTTTTAAAGACAACGTTAATGAACAATGAACAATGTGAACTTTTCTGTCAGAAAATAGAGAAAATACTATCGCTGATTTTTTTTTTGCATTTTAGTTAGTTTTTATGGATTTTCTCAATAGCGTTATGCCCTTTCAGTGATTTACGCAACTATCGCATTGGCAGATACACCCTGTATACATAAATTAATCTATTATGAACGTGGCAATGGGTTTTTGCCAATGCACAAATCGTTAGTCCAAAGACCCACGATTACACTTACTGGAGTATTTATGACGTCCGTTGATATTGTTATCGAGCTCCTGTAAATATTGTCTCCTGAAAGTTTGACAGGTCTCTTGAGAGGATCTTATACATAGGTATAGAAAATATGCACGCTCGTTTTCCCTTAAAGGGTTTTACAGAATCAACCTTCATATCTTTAAAAACGATTTATGACAACGGCGCAGTTCGTTATGTACAAATAAAAACTATATTTTATTACAACTGACTTTCTAATTTTTTATAAAAAAATTACTGTAAGTATATTTTTAATATTAATTAATTCTGTAACTAAAATAAAGAAATAATCCGCTTCTCATCGTGCTCACATATTTGCGTAGTGTTTTATAATATTGCTTGGTTTTTATTAATATATTAAAAAGGGAAAACGAACTTGAATATTGTCTTATTTATTCCAAGGCGACCGTCGCGTCGGCCTCGGCCTGAAAGGTATTTAAAAAACTTATTTATTGATATTTGGTAGACCTTTGCAAATTACAATAGTGTTTAATGTAATACTTTTTATTATTCGTTTTGCAACCATCATTCTGGTTAAAAAACGAGTGAGTTTTGCGTTTATTAAAGTCGTCAATCGTCATAATATTAATAAATAGCTGTGGTGGCGGCTTCGCCCTCGTTTTCCTACACCTGAAATGGCAAAAGAATGATTAAAATCGGTTCAGTAGTTTCAGAGTTTAACGACTATAAACAAACAAATCTAGGCTTTATATTAGTATAGATATAGAGTATACTGCGAACGGATCACGGTTTTAGAGTATAATTCATTCGTGGAACGTATTTAAACCCTAAAAAGTATGACTTGGGTATCCAATGCACAGAGGGGTCCTATCAGGATGTCACATTATCACTTACACCCCATGCAAAATTTTTACCACTGTCCATCCTACTTATACAAAGTGAGAGGTGCTATTTATTTAATGAGCTTAGCGAGTCTATCTAGAGTAAGGGACTATTCCTGGGACGTTCAGCAACACGGACCTGATCAGATTTTAATAAAAAAAAGGTATATACTATTGAAAGAGAGATAGAGCAATGGTCTTTTACGCACCACACATTTAAAAATATTAGAGACTACTTAACATTCAGTCGGTTGTTTTGCATTGATATCATAATACGTTATTTGTCTGTATTTAAATCCACAGGACATAATTTATCTATAAAAAGTATAGATGTTATTGACGCGTCCTTCAATTAACATTCATATTTTATAAACGAACAATAACTCAACAGCGTAGCTTCAAATTACGAATGGCGATCAATTTAACATTGACACGACATTACATATTTATAACATTACCGTTATACTAAACATGTAAATAATGTCCTTCAGGATGAAATGTCCTTTTTTTTGGTTTATCGACACCTCAGTTCTCAAAGGGCGTATAGCACATGTAGTATTATGGGCTATACGCCCTTTGAATCCTGAGGTGTTGAATATTAAACACTGTGTTAAGTTATTGTATTAAAAGCCGTTAATATCTTAATATAATTACATAACAGAATTGCAATGAGATTCATGTGTAGAATGACCTAAAATTTAGCTATGTGGGTAACATAATAGTCATATGTTACCCACCGAAGACTTTTTTAAATTGGATAAATGACATAAATGTCCTTAACATTTTATTTAATATTTTATTCACATTATCTTTTAAAAAAATACCTTCTAATTATTTAAATAAATACTTTATGCACTCTGTTTAGGTTTACGCTAATTTAAATAATAGACTATCTAACTAATAAGCGGCGGCAGCGTAATGGCTACGGCGTCGGACTTGCGATCAAGCGGTTGCTGGTTCGAACCCCACCCAGTGCACGACCGTCGTGAACCCACTCCTAACACAAGTGTTAAGCTTAGCTGGAGGGGTTAACGAGATTACTAGTAATGTGTGACCCACGTTACTAGTAATCACTATAAAAAAAAATGGTATTAAAAACCTTGGACAGTTTTCACCTTACATAATTATTATTTCAAGATGCTATGTTTAATTACAGTAGGAGGGGCTACCTTTAACAATAATATTGCCATATTAAAAATACCAATAAAATATAATTATTATTACTAGAGATCGCGTGGTGGTCGAATTTCGACCATGGTTTATTTCATTGGCCAATATTACTTGACCTGTCATTGCATAGACTTTTGTACCATGACAGGTCAAAATATATACTGGACACTCATAGCTGTATGTACCCGTTTTTGCATTTTTTTTAACTTTGTAGCAAATATTGTTCAAAAATTTTAGCATTCGTCACTTCTTCTCTGTATAAACTATAAGTGTGCGAAATTTCATACTCCTCCGTACGCCCAATTTTCGTAAAAAGGGATCCAAAGTTTTCGCTTCACGTATTAATATATAGATTTATCCAAAATGCATCAGTATGTTTATTTTGCACGGGACTTGTATACATTGCTCATCAAACAAGAAAAGATGAAACGAAATTCAGAAACCTAAGTAAATTGGGGAACATTCAAAACTCTTAATATTCTTGATGAGATAGATGTCTATGACCAGTGATGATATTGCACTTAAGTGCTACGTAATATAGTAATTTACTTGTAGTTTGAATGTTTACTAAGTAATACCTTATTTTAGGAATCCAAACTTACTTTTGTTGTATGTAAATGTATATGTAAAGTGTAGTTTTCTTGTACCTACGAAGCCCATTTGAAAGTGGTTTTTCATCCAAATTAAAATACTCGTCAAACGAGTCGTTGATAAGAATACGAACAGAACAGATAATCCAGAACCACTTTCAAAGTGACTCATAAACGAAAAACTACATGTATGTATAATTTCTGTTTCAGCGGATCCAAATTGAAGTATGCGTTATTAGCGTTAGCTATCGCAATCATCGCTGGCGTGGCATACAAGAAATACGCGGCGAGCTAATTCCTTGCATAGAAAACAAGCAATGTATATGACGTGAGTGCTACCAGTCGAGGCAACGTGTAAGCCTATCTCGTACAATAAAGTACTATGACTTTTTTATTATTGGACCACTGAGGCCGTACCATAGACAGTGACATATCCATAGATATGATAAACAAAGACTGAAATTCACTAGAAACTTTATTGCTAGGCTTATTCTCTATTTTCTCTTTTTTCAATCGTATTATCAATTCCACCCGACTCATTTTTAATTCCTTTAAAATTCCCTATAGTGAAACAAGTTGTGTTTAAAACACAACTTTCCCAACGTAAGTTCTTTTAATTTTATTTTTTGTTGTATGGGGTTAAAATTAATTTTATTGTCAACTAAGGGAACGACCACAGAGTTTAAAATTTTAAGATAGAACTAAGCTAAGAAACTCTGAAATTTCCTCACACCCCAGTAGGTATATCAAAAGAGTGATGGAGAATAGTAATGAAAGAAATATGTTTGTTTAATTTACCCTTGTTGAACAAGTATTGTTTTAATGTCATGTGCCGTGTGTATAAAATATAAAAAGAAAATGTCTCAGTGGTCGAGATCTGTACATAAATAATAATCATGAATTATTGCCTAGTGATGATGAAACGAATTACAATATTTATTTTGAATTTAATTAAGGAAATTAATATTATGCTATTTTTTTTAAACTTTATTGTAAAATTTAAATAGTTATTTAAAACAATTAGTCAATGACAATCTTAGTACTAAACGTGGCTGTGGTTCTATCACATTATTGTTTAAGCTTAACCCCCTCAGATGTCAGCCTTATTCGTAAATAGGAAAACACTGGTACTCTACCAAATAGTTTTTATATATTATATACGTATTCGTATTGTGATTTAACTGTACAAACATTTTTTATTTGACACATACTTTTGGAAAATAAAATAGATTTTAGCAGGGTACTCAGTTTTTTTTCCTAAACTTTTATTTAACTTACAACGTTTCTTAGTTTGGGTCAGATCTTGCAAGCTGAATTAAAACCACTTGCTCTTATCCTACGGAGTTGAAAATATGTTGGTTCAGTTCCGATGACAATGCAATTTTTATGATAAGCATGACCTGATTCAGGGCTCAGGCTTTTCTCCAGACGAAGGAACTCCTCAACGATTAATAGTGCAGAGACGAAACTTTATATACGAATTGAATTATGAGAGTCTGTTTACCATGTATAATAGTTGTATACCATGGCCTGGGTCCAGCGCCCAGGATTGTCTCCAGACGAGGGAACTCCTGAATGGGCATCAGTACAGACACGAAGCTTTATATACGCATTAAATTATTATAGTCTATTCTAAAGTTTCACCATTGCTTATAAAAGCTTGTTTTAATTTTCTCACAATTAATTTATTTACATTACATACCTCTAAGATATAATCGGCCAATTAGGTCAGTTGGCCCTTTATATTTTATAGCTATTTGACTGTATCGCTATTCCTTTAATTTTA
This sequence comes from Euplagia quadripunctaria, assembly GCA_963859945.1. Taxonomy (NCBI): domain Eukaryota; kingdom Metazoa; phylum Arthropoda; class Insecta; order Lepidoptera; family Erebidae; genus Euplagia; species Euplagia quadripunctaria. The sequence continues at coordinate 3,520,608 of OY982573.1, forward strand.
GAGAACGGGACTTAAAGTACTTAGACCTTAGAGTATACTGACTGACCACTTGAAGTCTATAAAATAGTATTAAGGTTAACTTAGCCCCTTCGGAAGAGATGTTAATTAAGTAATTGTAATCTAGAATTCAGCGTTATCCCTAAGAAATTAGTTTCAGTTACGAAATCCAACTTTTTTCCTAATGTGTAACGTTAGGCAACGAGAATCTTACACAGTTTTTTTTTTAATATAATGTTATAAATAATGTTGTATTAGTCTGGTCAAAATAGACATTCACCCTTGCATAAACTCGTAAGAAGCTGAAAATTTATATGAATGTTAAGGACACCATTGTAATGAAATTGTGAAAGGTCCCCATCGATCCCATGTGTACAAATCGCATCCCATCTGTACCTTTTTGAATAGCTAATGAACTAAGGAAGTTTTAATTCAGTAATTTGAGTTCAATTTGATTTTTTTTTTAAAACTGTTTGATTTGGTTGTGTTGAGTTGATTTTTTTCCGTTGGCTTTAACTAAAAAAATAGCTGTTTTTGCTTCTGAAAGTGTTACTGATCGTTTGCGTACTAGAAAAGTGCAAAATAATTAACAAAATTCCGTATATTTCACCACAAGGGTAAATTTTGACTTGTAAACTTGTTTAATTAAAATTCTTAAATCTTGAATAACTCGGAAATAACCAAGTTTAGGACATAGTATAGGAAAATTAGCTCCAAATGTGCTCTACTTTATCCCTTTAAAAGGAATGTATCGTATTTCCTGTCACCTTGTATAGGCGGCGTAATCGTGCATAATATAAACTATTTTAATCGTAATATTTAAAAAATAGCAATTCTTAGGTAAAACCCGTAAAGATATTTTGTATAGATAATTGCATGATCTACAATTTTTACCTAACTTATTTTATGATAAATCTTACCGTTTGACTGTAAAATGCAAAAAATCCATATTTGAGAACTTTGACCTTGAATAACTTTTTTTTACACACACTAGATCAATGGGGATTTTTCACATTTCATTTATAATGGTGTTCCCAACATTCACACCAATTTTCAACTGTATGCGAATTATTGCAAGCTTACGCCTATTTTTCGAACTAACTTAACCGGACTATAAAGGCGGTAACATTTTGCTGCAGCAATGCACACAGGTGTCTGTGTGTACAGGATTCTATAACTACCTACTTGGGATTATGGTTACAAATCAAATAACAACAGAATTTAGATAGGTAGGGACTGAGGAAGCGTGGCATAAAATTTGTCCTTTTGTCTTCTTTGTAATCCTTTTTATAGTTATTTATAACTCATTCTATAATAACTTACTATTAAAAAAAAAACAAAAATCGGTTCGTTATGAAGCGTGTTCCAATATTCACCATCCATCATCAGACCATCGTTACAATTTTACTAACTCCTGGGGTTTATCCACTAGTAGTAGCCACTGAAGAGTTCTAATATCCACTACCTGGCTCCATTATCAGATCAGCTCCAAGATCCTAAATTGTAGTATTGTCATCCAAACTACAGATATCTGCATTCAAAGTTTCGTTTCGATTTCTAAGGTTTATGTATGTTACAAGTTATAATGTTTGTGTACAAGTGAAGCTAATATAAGAGTGTTAAAAAGAATGTGTGTTGTCCTACATAAGTCACATTCAAATCGTGATGTATGTACGACCCGTAGATAAATACAGAAATTCATTTTATTTATATGTTCTAATAAAATACATCGTGTAAGTTGAGCTACGCGAAAAACTTACAATAACCTCTTTCTGTTTATACTTAACACAATACAAAAGTCAGTTCATCATAAAAATGCGAGATTAAGCATTTATAGTCATTAGTTTTATTTGTCGCTACGCAATGTACGCGGTGGTATTCTATTTGTGTGGTACGGTGAATGTCCTTCAACGTACGGCGCCGTCAAGACCCAGCTGATTGCATAAAAGGTTTAAGGTTGTTTGATTGATTACGTTGCTGTTTTTGGCTGTATGGGGTATTTTTTTTTCTGTAAAATGTTCTGTTTACTCATTGTTATATCACTTTTAAGCAAAAAGTGTAAAATAAAAATTGATTATTTTTTCAGTAGAAAGTTCCAATGATTTTTGACTCAGAATAATGGTCTAAATACACTGTTTTAGGATTCGGTACGGTGTCGCTTACAGCCTGTATGATAAATTAATGTTTGTAAATATAAAATTACTTCAATGAAATATTAGTAAAAATGAAAACTAAAGTATGTAAATATCGGATATTTTTGATATTTTCTTTTGGCCATGCACCGTCATAATATTACAGTACAACTACAGTAACAGTGTTATTTAACAGTTTCCATATTCTGTAAGTAAGTGCAGTATGTGACTGTTGGGAGACCCTCACGGTTTCGACGACGGAGGGCACCACTGAGCCAGTCAGCCTGTGGCCACGGCCAGAGCAACCTAGTCGAAACGTCAGGTAATTCAAAGATATGGCGACCTATAACTGTTATACATAATTATATATCATGGAACGCAAAAGTTGAAAAGTTAGTATACACGTAAGTACATCCATCCGTATATGTTTAATAAAGGTTGAGGTTGCGTTCAAAAGCTTATGAAATAAGAGATAACTGTACTACTCTGCGGAACAAGGCAACTAATTAACAAGGGTTTGTTATCTTACTTATGTTATTGACCTTTAATTTATTATAATCTCGTGTTATTGACCTTGCTGTTTATTTTAATACATGACACTCAAACATTTATAGCTACGTTTATATACTAAACTATAAACAAAACATCTTACACCAATTCAAAACAATACAAAAAATACAATCAATCTGATCAAGATTTTTTGATTGAAGGCATTGAAATACAAGTTTTTTTTATGCGATAAAGTGCAAACAAGCAGACCTGATGGTCACAAGTGCGTTGCCAGCCTTTAAGTTAGGAGTAGGTGAATTGTGGGAGTTAGGGAAAGGGGAAAGCAGGGGGTTTAAAGCCTCCGGTAACCTCACTCGCTCGGCGAAACACAACAAAGCATTGCTTCACGCTGATTTTCTGTGAGGCCTTGGTGTCTCTTCGCTCTCCCACTCGATTTCTTGACTTGACTTTGAAATTGAAGTTTTTCGGATTGGGATGCTTGCTCCTGGGACCGATCAATCAAAAGAGAAACGATAATGCCGATTCTCATTTGATTGATCTATTTCTTCTCTGCTAAAATATTCTACTGAATCGGGAGTTCCCATTTCATCTGTTTCTGTGTAGGTATATCCCTCTGATTAGTAGAGGATACAGGGCAAGTGGGTTCATCGTGTCTCGATTTCTAGCTCCTTCGGCTCTTTCGGAGCGATGGACATGGTCTGATTAAGACCTGAATCGGACTTTACATTTATAATTTGTCTTGATTTTTAATCGACTTAAAAAAATGAGGAGGTTCTATATTCTTCTGTTTGTATGTACCATTGGCCAAATATATTGTCTACGACCCTGCGGTTGAAAATCATTTGACATCATAAAACAACAAGATGATTTTCCCGTGTAATAATATTATGACAGTTCATTGTTAGATAGGTTCAGCCTTATTGCTATTGTGATTTTACAGAAACTTTTGTCAAACTGGTAGACTATTTTCTTTGTCCACTGATATTTCCGTCATCCATGGAACGTTTTTATGTACCTACTTATATTATATATATTCTTTTTATATTTGTGTTTTATTTTTATTACCGTTTCTTAAGGTGGTGGTCCTTTCATAGTGGCACGTTTAGTGTAGTGTGTGTGTAGTGGCACCACTCCAGTCACAGGAAATACAGGACTGCGGACTCTACTGCAGTCTCAGTCCCGTTCCCCATCCGAGACTTGCGGTATCCCTTACCCTAGGTACATGTCCCTACCCATTTTTCCTTCCTTCTTTCCCGTCTTAAAATGCGGAGGCGAGGTCGCTCCTAGAAGCCTGTGAACGCCCCAGGAGGCTACTGTGCATCTGTGCTGGTCTGGATCAACTAGCCAGCCTTACTGAATGCATAATGGACCGTTTTTGAGTCTAAATGCGGAAACAGAACCCTTAACCAATACCAATCCCGTCTTAAAATGAGTACATTCCCAAGGAGTGTTGGCGTCAGGCAGGTGGAAGGCCATAAAAATAGGAAAACCCATTGCAATGTCCGGTTTGCTTACATTGCACCGACCCCAATGAAAATCTTATTACTTTAAACGAGCAACTCTTGTATATATGCATTTATTAATGTATGTATTTATATTTCTAGTATCTCGGGAACTGCTCTAACGATTTTGATGAAATTTTGTATACAGATACAGTTTTGCATTTTAAGTTCAACTGCATAGTTGTATTTCCTGTAAAACTTATTTTACAAAAATAAAAAAAAATGATGTTACAAAAAGCTACCGAGTGAAGCTCGGTCTCCCAGGTACTTGGAAAAAAAGTAGGAAGATGACCTTTCTTAAATTTTTACGATTATTAAGACAAGTTCTTATATTAATTACAAATTTGTTTATTAAAAAAAAAGGAATCTTAGCGATTCGTCTTAGGTAAGTAAATAAATTGGCTATCAAACCTATAATATTATTTTACAAAAAAGGCTAATATAAAGTAATTTAAGAATGAAATTGGTCTTTTGGCTACCATTAGTAGTGTATTCTCCAATTTTAGCAGCGTAAGAGATTGCGTGGAACACATAATGCTGTTCGTGAACGTTGTGGAATAAATGCGCATACGGACCTGAAAGAAAAAAAAAGTTACCTTCAGAGGACCCACTGAATTATTTATAATATTAACTTGTATTATAACTACGAATGTGAGTTTGTTTGTTTGTTACACTTTCAAGCCTTAACTACTCAACCAATCTTAATCTTATTTTACTATAGTTATTGTGTATCTTAGCTGTCTACGAATAAAACATGTTTCTTTCTCTTTCTTTCTCTCTAGGGCCAAAGCTATTTAAAGAAAAAAATAAAATAAACTTTACAATTTAATTATTTCGTTATGTTAAGTAAGATCATGGCATAAGTTTTGCTTTTGTTTATAATTATAGGATCTTTCAGAATATTTTCAATAATGATACTGATCTTGGGTACGACTAAAAATATAGCCAACATGTTGCTGTGTAATACCTACGTCTCTGCTTACTTCTCGAGTGTGAGTTTATAAGAGAATACATTTTAAAAAATCAGTCAGTCGTAGGACTGCACGTCAGAAGTGAAAACATAACTTCACAATGTATTTGCATATACATACACACACACATCTGTATATATATAATTAGGTTAAAAAGAAAAAGTAGGTAATACCATATCTAAATGTATACATAGGGTACCCTGGAAGTTCTGCGCTCCTGGCCGCTCATAAATGTTTGAATTTCGAATGTTATATTTTTTTTAATATAAGAAACTCGCGTCCGTCTTACGAATTTTCGATCAGGGTCACGTGTCCTGAGTCCTGACGCGAGTTTAACATTTTTAACCCATCTCAAAAAGTGCACAACGCCGCTAAAGAAGTTTACACTTAAAAAAACTTTCTTTAGCTGGCCTTATGTTTTTGTCTTTAGTTCAACATTATTCTCACCTCTAGCATAAATGGCGACTTCGCCACCCCCATGGGCTCCCTCTGATAAAGCGATTCCAGACTGATATTGATATTCATAGTTCTGCAGGTCATCTTTGCTGGGATCCCTTCTCAAGGCCTTGGTACCGTTCTTGTCAGTATTTACATAGTACTGGTGTGACTCAGGACCTCCATTACTGTAGAATAAGGTTGTGTAGTTGATGCCATCCTGATCAGACGTCGCGGCTATATCTGCAAGAAGAAATTTTCATGCATATTTGCCATCGATGCTACATCAGTGTGGAGAAAAATAGTGTAGGTAATGTTTGTCCAACACAGACGGAAGATCACAGACGGTACAACAACGTGACAACTTTTGTTATGCGATGCAGAATTGGTATTCATGAAATTACTAGCCACCCGCCCCGGCTTCGCACGGGTAGTAGAGACATCTTCAGCAATCATCATCATATTTTAACCAATTTACACAAAACGTTAACAAATTATACACCTAAACCTGCCCCATGAATTTCTCTGTCTATTGGTGAAAACCGCATGACAATCCGTTCAGTAGGTTTTTAGTTTATCGCGAACAGACAGACGTGGCGGGGGACTTTGTTTTATAATATGTAGTGATGGAGGAACGGGTGTTATGTCCCTCCAACACAAAGGCAGTATCCTCCGACCATGCTAGGTGATCATGCCTGGTGGACCGCGGCCCAACGGTTGATGTAGAAATTTCATTGCGTGATGCAGGATTAGTAGTTGCTACGTAGTACAGCTCGTCTTCGCTAGATGGTGTGGTTTTGCAGTGGAAGTCCCTACAAAGTAATTCGGCTAGTTTTTGTTAGATGGCGCTGATGGCATTAGTATTAGTTAATTTATTAAAACAAATATACTGGCAATAGATAAATCAAGCTAATGGTGTCAATTCTGTTGTATTACTCTCTTGACTATAATTGACTAAATTTTATTTATACAAAATGTAAACCGTGTTCACTTTGAAACAAGGTCTTATTTCAAATTTAAACAAGTAGGTAATATAATTATGTCGCTATCGAAATAAACAATTTATTTGTCGACTAAAGTCTGACACGCTTAAATAAACTTTATTACCACGTAGCGAGGGCCGCTATCCGTTGAATGCCATCTCTTTTGCTCTGTGTTTTTAGTAAGCGTCTTCGTAGGTGTCGATTAAAATAACGTCATCTTAGTTCGTTTTGAACAAGTTTTTATACGACATTTGAATAAATGGGGACTCTCGCTGCGTGGAAATAAAGTTGAGTATATGTTGACAGGTGTTAGTGAAATTTAGTGGCGCTGAGAAATAGATGCCAGTTACAAATAGACCTTGTTACGAAGAAGACAAGGTTGATTTCATATGAAGAAATTAAGTCAGGTTTTAGTTTAGTCAAGTGTACAATAGAATCGGGACCAATATTTTCCTTACCAAAAATATTGCTTCCCCTATCTGGGTACCCATTGATAGACAATGTGTTTGTGTGGTCACTAGTAACGATGAGCAGTGTGTCTTCTTCATCAGTCATATTGGCAGCAAGTTCCACAGCCTCTTCCATAGCTGCCGACTCAATTATTGCACGCTTGGCCCAGTTGTTGTGGTGAGCTAAATCGATACTGCCTCCTTCTACCTTGAAAATTATATGTTAAATATTAGCACGTACTCAGATTAATCTTAAATTTAAACCAAAATATTAAGAAAAATCTGAATTAGAAAATTATTAAGTATCTATGTTAAATACGCAAAACGTAACGCGTAATTAAATTTTGTCCTAAGGGACATAATTGAATTACGCGTTACGTGGTGGAAATCTATTGCTCAATTACTATTACATTTTGGGACGTATTGTAAATTAAATCTGATGAATTAATCTTAACTTAAAAATTATAATATGTGAAATGTTAACATGGATTAAGAAAATAATAAATTATGAAAACTTTTTAACACAAAATCAAACTGACTTAGGAAGAAACAAAAAATTTAAAAATAAAAAAAAATAAACTCCTACACTAATGTAAATACCTACCTAAATAATTTTGAGTCGACGCTAAACATACAAACAAAATGAAATTTGAAAAGATTCCGACAAAGGGACGCGTCGCGTTGCCTCTGCCATTTGGGCGAGAAATCTGTGTTTGTAAATTTAGTTAAATATAACCAAAAAGTAAAAAATTAAGCGATATTGTAGAAATACTGACCATAAGAAAATATCCCTTATTATTTTTTCTTAAAATTTTGATAGCAGCTACTACCATATCAGATATTGAAGGCGTTCCTTTCGGACCTTTATTTCTCTTGTCTTCATACGTCAAATGACTATTGGCAAAAACTCCTGTAAGATAGGTCAAAACATGATTAGACAGAAGGGTGTTTCCTTAAAAAATGTCTAACTATATTTGTTGTATAATTTCATTATTTTAACCTTTAAACTGGATTGACTTAAAGTGTTCTACTCTTATATATTATATTCAATGAAGCATCTTGAATCTGGCAAACAGACAGATGAAGGAGTGATTACATACTTTAATTTTTTAATTAGGACTTGAACGATACTATTAAGGGTACGTAAGTATACGTACCAAATAAGTAATCTGTATTTTCCACATCCAAATCTTTAAGTTCCTCATTATTTGAGACCACGCTGTAATTCAAACCCCTCTTTGTTTTATCATCCTTGTAGTCTTGAATAAGATTCCGTTCATCCTTCCTGAGACATCCCCAAGTATCCTCTATAGGATCGTCAGGTGTTTCTGTAATGTTGGTTACAAGGCTCTGCTTACCACCTCCCATTATCACCTGAAACATTATATATTCCTTATTTTTCTTTTATTATATTCTGCGATAAGTAGGAGCCCGATCTTCGTTTTCATTTATGTTCCAGTCGGGATTTTTACCTAAGAAAGCACAGTTTTTGTTCTTTCGTCTTCTAACGAATAATGTAAAAGTTATCTAAAATTAAAAATAGCATGCAACACATTGAAATGAACAGTTTTAATCTGTAACTTTAGATCACAGCACAGGGGTTAAATTTTTTTTAAATGACAACTTCTTCAAAACAGCGATTTCAAACTTTAATCCTTAAAATTAGAATTATAAAACCTCTATCTTCAATAGAGTCGAATTCTTATAGCTGAGAAGAATTAAGAAGAGAAAAATTAGAAGAATATAAAGTATAAAAAGATTATGTCACCATCATAACTTTTAATAGTATCTTTACATTATAAAACTCTTTTAATAATTAATATCGTTACTTTCCTTCTATAAATAAAAATAAATAAATGTGTGACCCACGTTACTAGTAGGCCTTAAAAAAAAAAAAAAACACTAAATGTACCAGCACATTCGTTTGCCATGTAAATTAGTTTCAGACTAAGAGATACCATCTGGCAACATTATGTGAACTTACGTGAAGATTTTTCCCAGGAAAGTCTTCCACGAGTTGTCTAGCAGTGTCCTTGCACCCTTCAGTGCCTGGAGGCATTTTAGCATCGCATTCCCAATAGCGACTGGCAGTGTGAGCGTACAGTGGACCTGGTGTTGCGTGAGTGACTCGAGCCGTAGTCACGAATCCTTTGAATATACTATTTTGTTAGTTAATAAAGCCACTCAAGAGTTCCTCTGGCTTTCCTAATGGCGAAGTCTCTTATTGATCGTAAAATTTTAAAGCTAGATGGTTTAATATAATATAAGAGGCGTTTAAAGGCTATCAAATAAGTTATGAGTAAGTTAATATATTGCCAATTTTGTAAGCACACTTCTTTAATAAGCATTTGATTTTTCCTTCTGTGAGATTTTAATAATAGGGGAGGAAGGAGGAGTGGAATTAAAACTCAAGCTACTACTGCTTCTAAACTGTATTGCAAACATCATTGGGGCTGACAAGCTCTAGGACTAGTGCAGCAGCAGCCTGAAGTGGGTTTAGTAGAAGGAATATTAAAAACAAACCTCACAGAAATATTACTACGAAAATGGCGAATTTCTCTCTTTAGTGGAGGACGAGTATTCAGAGAATATCTAGTAGTAAGTAATCATAAGTGCTAAGTGACAAAAACCAATTCAACCAAGTGTCATGCTTGGTGTTAACGTGACGACCGTGAATGCGTGAAGGAGCTTAAAATTCACAGAGTCAGTGGAAATGTTCGTCAACATCCAGTACTTAATATCTCCAAAAACAGACAAAAAGCAAGAATAATACCAGCACTTTTTCCAGCGTTCAAAGCCAGCGCTGCTAAACTTTGCGGTCTGGCTTCGGGCTTCAAAGACGCATTGCAATCGTTAAGCTGTACGGACGCGTCTACTCCAACAGTGTCCTTGTTTGACTTGATGCCTCTAAATAACGCGGTAGCAGTGCAGGCTGAGTCGGGTACCATTTTGTTCGAGGCGTATGTCTGGAAATTGTGTCATCCTTAACGTAATATTTAAAGTCCAAAATAAATTACCTAAATTATTAAAATTTGCATGAAAAGTGCCAAAAATATCGGCTTACTTTTTGTTAAAATAATTTCCCATTTAGTAAACAATAGGAAACAAAACGAGAACTAATAGCCACATACACAAAAAAATTGTTTAGCATTTTTTCTTTGAGATAAAAGGTGGCTTCCTTTTCTTTTCTTTTTCTTCTATTATTTTTTTTAATTTATCTTGTTATTTTTTGTTCACGCATTTCTAATTAGTATGCAGTTGTGATTTTAGTGTCTAGTAGCAAGTATCTTTTAATAGCAATCTTTCTATTTGGGTACATTTTAAGTAGATCACGGATTGAAGTCACATTCAATAACGATTAGAACAAGAAATTGAGACATATTAGCCACATTACTTATATTATACCATATATTACAACAATAAATTAATAACATTCAGTCAATTTAAATCGCTCCGATAATTCTTATCGACGTTTAAAGTATTTTGCGACTACAATTATTATAATCACATATTATGAATTATCAGGACCTCATGGGAGCTAGCTGATAAATAATTATTCATATCATGCACTATTTGATTCAATTATTAACAAAACTTAATATGTTTAAACAGAGTAGTTGGTTCTCAGAAATAGTTCTTAACATTTGACCTAGTTATCTATATATTTGAGCGGCATTCAGTCCACACGTGACCACGACCGGTACAGGAGAGACACGATCAGAGCAATTTGATCTAATAAATATTACCACGATGATGTCCTTGTCTATTCATCTAAGTGTTAAATTAAATTAAAAGTAATTTTTTCAAATATTTTATGAGTTTCTAAAACCTCTCTTCTGCTTTTTGATTCGGTGGCATTTAACCAGCCTTCGTAAGAATTCGTAAAACTCCGTTCACCGCAGCAATGTCTTCTTAAATTTTAACATAGTGTAATCAATTTCAGAAACCAATAACACTAATAATTATTAGAGAGCATTAAAAGAAAGAGAGAGTTACCTTTAAAAGACCTATATGCGGAAATTTTTCATATACCAGCCTATGGGATTCTCCACCTTTGTATATTCTGGTGGCTGTCACGGTGTTAGGTCCCATCCCATCTCCAATAAATAGGATGACATTCTTGGCCGTGTTGTAATTTAATTTCACTTCAAGCGCTTCCTTCAACTCATTTTTAGCTAGATTCAACCAATACTGCTGATCTATGAAAAATTTAAACATAAAAAAATAGGGAGATCTTGTAGGTATTTTGGATTTAAAGTTATTTTTTTTTGTGTTTGGGTAAACTTTGTGGCATGGCGATATTTCCTCACAGTTCCGAAAACGATTAAAAATATTATTTTTTGTCCAACGTGAAAACTTCCTGAAGTTGATTTAGTTAAGGTATATAATTGAATAGATGTATATACAGTCAAACTCTGATTCGTTAACAGCGAGTTATAGACATGTTGAGGTCTGTCTGTCTGAGCCGTCCTAATTTTAGGATTGATCAAGTTATATATCCTATTCCTTAAGTAAATCCTACTAGATAACCAATGACGAAAAAAAACGAGAAGAACTGTGTGTATGGAATTACTGTGATTATATGAGGGCTAAAAAGCTGTCATAGTTGGCACTTAGAAGTTCAACGTAAGTTACGTACGTTATTGAGTAAGTAAGCGTTCGTCACTTTAATCAATATACCTACTAGGCCTGCCATCACTTAAATTGTCAACACCGGACAAAAACTTAAAAAATTCCGGACACAGGTGAATCCAGTTTCTTTCCCGGACACCTTAAAAAAAGGCCGATTCCATTTAAATTTTTAACTTTTTAACGATTCATCTAACAATTATAATTGTTCCCTGGCACAGAGTGTCTGGGTTTCACCCGGACACTTTTTGGAAACCTGGCCCGGGCTCTCCCCGGACGGCGCCCTCTAAACTAGGACACATCCGGGGAAACCCGGACGGATGGCAGCCCTACCTTACAACCAATATGTTCAACAAAGACGAAGACCCTATAGTTCCTAAGTCCGTTCATTTCTTTCAGAATAGATACAATGAAAGCGATTTTTTTTTTCAAGATTTTGTTGGCCTTTTTGCAATAACCACATTATTTGATGTACTTTTAACCAAAATGACACACACGCCCGCCTAATCAGCAAAGGTTACCGACGTCTGTGAAACTTAAATCACTTCAAATTCATCCCGTGCAGGATACATAAAGGATACACTTAGGGCCACTAAGGAACCAAAAGAGGTTAAAACTTCTTTCTTTTTTAGTAGTATCTAGGTAAAGGATTATCAGACATACACTTACCGGTACGTAGTTCACGTGCGAAAACGAATCCAACACATAATACAAGCACACTGCGCGGGAGCATGTTCGACACTGATTTGATTGAAGTTATTAAAAGTGACAATCATCCTGACCCCATGACACTATCTAATGACCTTATTTGGAATACTAAATGTATCAAAAACCAAATTTATTAAATTTTCAAATTACAAGACAACACACGAAATATTAAATATCGCATACCGTGGTGAAAAATTAAACAAAGTAAGACACAACATATTTAGACTACACGTAGATCAGTACTGCAACTGGAAGGTACACGTCAATAATCACTACATATTATAAAACAAAGTCCCCCGCCGCGTCTGTCTGTTCGCGATAAACTGAAAAACTACTGAACGGATTTTCATGCGGTTTTCACTAGTAGACAGAGTGATTCATGAGGAAGGTTTTGGTATATAATTTGTACCCGTGCGAAGCCGGGGCGGGTAGCTAGTTGTCTTTTAAAAAAAAGTATTAACGACTTCAATGTGCTTTTTAGTGGAAAGTAGATGTATTTTGTTTATTTTGAAGAAAAAAGTACTTCCAGGTTTCCCCGAATTTTCCGATTTTCCGGACAACTTTCTCAGTTTTTTTTTCCTTAAAAACATTTTTTGGACTGATAGAGAGTTTTCAAGTCATAGCCATTTTACATCTATGCTAATATTATATAGCTGAAGAGTTTGATTTTTTGGTTGAACGCGCTAATCTCAGGAACTACGAAATCTAATCGAAAAATTCTTTTAGTGCTGGATAGCCCATTTATCGAGGAAGGCTATTTATTGGCTAAATAACATCACGCTACGACAAATAGGAGCGGAGCATCAATGAAAAATGTTGCAAAAAGGACGAAGAAGAGGGACACGACGGAGTTCCCCCGTTCGGCCACACAGGAATGGCGCGCCATCTCCTTCCGCGTCCACCACCAACCGACCACGCCAGACACGTACAAGCGCTCGCCCGCGCACTGCCTTTAATGTCGTGCGTCGAGAACTTATGTAAATTTTGAAGCAAATAGACTTATAGAAGAAAGAAGTAAGTAGTTTTTTTTTCATCACCAAAGGGAGCTTCACACCGGAACAGGATTACAGCATCAACAGATTTAGATTGTTTATTTACTGGCCGATCCCAAAATAGTGTAGTCTCCATCCGAGATGGAATAGTTAGTTATCTTATGACGGAATAGTAACTGTTTTCACTTTGTGTTTTCTCATTTTGTTTTTCACGGACGCATAAATAGAACGGCCGATACATGCACGTTAGTTCTGATATTCAAAGAACAAATTTGAGAGTAATCTTTTGAGAGTAATCTTATGTCTGGTGTCTGTAGGTAGTATGTAAGTAGTAGTATAAGTAGGACTAACATTAGACAGATACTGAACCTGGGACCCGACTAACAAATCCGAAGCAGAGAGCAGCGTTACCAAGGTGTGTATAAAAGCATGGTCCATCTATTCACAATAGACTGTGTAGGTATAAAACGTTGTATTGTCACCCAGATCTAACTTATTTGACATTAAAGTTATTTAGCAAAACACCAACAACCAGTAACAAAATTCATGAATCAGTTTATTTGCATAGGTACTACCATCCGATAAGAAATTCCAATGTTCATCTTTACACATGGCTACCGTGGGAGAGCCATGCTTCGGCACGTATGGTTCGACTCGACCGGAATGATACCACGGCCTCACAGAAAACCGGCAATGACGCAATGCTTGCATTGCTTTTCGCCGAGTGAGTGAGGTTACCGGAGGCCCTAACCCTTCCCTGCACCCTCTTTATCCCTTCCCCTACTCCCACCTTAAAGGCCGGTAACGCACTTTTGACTCTTAAGTTGCATCGCCCATGGGCGGCGGCAGTCATTTACCATCAGGTGACCCGTCTGCTCGTTTGCCCGCCATACCATAAAAAGAAATGGCATCAAACCCTGAGCCGGTGAGGTCTTACAAGGTATTTCACTAGTAGGGTACATCTAAAACCATATTTTTTTAAGTTTTTTTAATACTATTCCTTAACTTTCGATTGGCGGATCATCACCATATTCAGTATAATAAGCCTTTTCGCGTGTAGCGATTAGACACAGATAAGAATTGGTACCTACTTGAATATACTTTCCTTAAAAGATACGTAAGTATTCTAAAATTGTTTTTATAATCTAGCGAGATAAAAGAGTTAAATAGTAAGTAGATGTCAAGGTCTACTGCTGTTACGTTAGTTGTTTAATCTGTTGCGAAATAATAACACGTATCACATATGATACGTGATAAGGTCATAACCTTACATCAAATGTCTTAGATACACGATATTCTACAAAAAATGACGTCAAATAGTTCCGCATACTTACTTTATGTACATGCATTAAATATGCTGTCGTAATAATAAACCGGCCGTCACCTCCCCGGGTTTTCGGTTTGGCGGTGTGTCGTAGTCGAAACGACTAAAACCACACGGTGTGCCGTACTGCGCCTAAAATTGGAGGGATTTTTTTATTAAGATATCCGGACCCCTCCTAGCGCATGCCCGCAAAAGCGCGGGCACCACCTCCGGGTAAAACCTTTCAATTAGGCGACGTTCAGGCAGACGCAGACGCCACCTCCTCGCGGGGTGGCCCCCTATTGCCACAGATAATATCAATGTATGCTTTCGCTTTAAAACTATGAACGATAACCTAAGAAACAATATATGTGATATTGATATGCATATCTTCACTTCCTCTCTATGATAGTTTGGATTTAGTAATAGTCCAAGATCCCAGGGCCACCAGACGTCACGTAAATAATAAATTGAAAAAAATTGCTATTAGGTACTTAATAAATTTGTTAAAACTGTCGAGTTTTTTTATTAAAACAGCTTGCATGGTAAAATTCTAGAATTATTGTGATCAGATGAGCACTTTCTTATAAGTTGATCTTTAATTATTTACCTATTTTGTTTAATATTAAAAATTAATTGATATGAGTAAACTGTAAGAAAGACAGAGAGAGAGAGCGAGAGAGGTTAATATATGCTAATGCATGGCTCACTCAGTCTCATGCGAGTGGATAATGCTCTCGCGCTCCTACCCAAACAGGAATTAAAATTGAGTTTAGAGTTTAGGGGATGACTGGCCCCTTGGATCGGTCTGTCTTCTTGTAAAAGGTTTTAAAATAGTTGTCTGGCGAACATATATAAAAATGGAGCATCAGAATGTACGTGAAGTTAAGTCATTATTTTGGGAGCTTTATAGCGTCTGCAAAGCAATACGGCCGACGGAAAATGTCTGGGAGTATTGTCGATTTATTTTTAACGATATTGTCTACAATATACGTGAAAACCAGCTTGGAGAATATACGTGAGGTAAATAATGTTTTTATGTACCTTGTTTACCTGACACCTGGAAATTGGCCGTCTAACCAAGCTAGCAGGTAGACATGCGATCTTAGTACATACTAACACTACTCAATCGTCCACATTTCGTTCGTCAGAAAGTACGTGACGTCTGGTGGCCCGTGGATCTTGCTCTATAACCCTTTTTGATATTTGGGCCCATTTTTTAGGGTTCCGTTCCTCAAAAGAAAAAAAGATCACTTTTTGTCCTCTGTCAGTCTGTCTGTCTGTCAAAACCCTTTTCCTCAGGAACCCGTAGAATCCACACACACAAACATCAAGCTGAAATTAACATAAACACAAATACTTACGGTTCCTTGAAGTTGTAAAAAATTAAGCTTCTAAGTCAACGCAATCAAGAAATACCATGTAAGCCTTAGATTTTAACAAATTTGAACATTTCGGGTAAATCAAAACCTATAGGGTAGGTACATCGCCTTGACCTAGAATCGTAAAATTTGGTAATATTAATAATCACATTAATAATAATAATAATAAATACATATTTAAAAATGTAATTTATAAGTTTTAAGTTTAATAAAGAGAAATAGTAATAACAAAATACAAATAACAATCTTTATTTTTTCATTAAGAAGTGACATAAAGTGTACATAGTTTACTACCAATGAAAGTTTTTAGAAAATAAAAAACGGAATGATAGAGAAGCCTGGTAATATTTTTATTGCTTTTCGAAGTAGTCTCCGTTCCTTTTTTTGACTGAAGCAGTGAGCCCACTCTTCTTTAGGGATCTTCGCCACGCCTTTTTCAAACGCAGCAGCAGCATCTTCAGGGTTCATAAAACGTATTCCTCTAAGTTTATCTTTCATCTTCACACCTTCGATAGACAAATATTCGATAGTTCGTCTGGTAGAGTGAGCTGGAGCGTTGTCTAGGCAGAGGAGGATCCGGTTTCTTGGGCGCTGCTGTCTAACATTTTCCAAGACAACTGGTAGACAATGACATACATACCAATCTGCAGTAGTCCTTTTATCTTCTAGAATGATTGTTGCGAAATGACCCGTCCGTCTAAAGAGTGAGTCAATTATCTTTTTACCTTGACTTCTGCCCTTCTTTACTTTTGTCGACAAATCTTCGACTGGAAACATCCATTGCACAGATTGTCTTTTGGTTTCGGGTTCATAATAATATATCCAGCTTTCATCACCTGTGACGATGTCATATACAGTATTCGAGTCACCTCCGTCATACTTTTTAAGCATTGAGGGGCACCAATCGAAACGACGGCGTTTTTGATCTTTCGTCAAATTATGAGGTACCTATCCCTCTAGTACAAAGCCTTCTGACGCCTGACGAGATGGGGCTTCGTAAAATACCAATTGAAGTCTATCGTAACATAGTTGTTGGGTAAGACCGCAACGAAAGTCGTAATAAATCATTGAGTAAAAATTTTCTCTAGTCAAATCCATTTTGATACATAACAGACACTTTAAATTGCCTCCAATTTGTGAAAACAAATGACATATGAAACATTGGATAAAGGTAAGGTGAGGTAACTTAGGGAATTTAAAAAATGGTCTACTCCTCACGCAGTCTAGCCGTTTAACAAAAAGTGATCTACATGACAATTTTAATTTTAAATATATGATAAAGCGCCTTAAAATAAAATACCAGCAAAGTACAGAAATTATATTTATAACTAATGACGACGATGACGCCGCAACAAACGTCTACAGATTCCCAAAGAGTTCCTAATTCGAAATTTTAAATAAATTTTTCATTGGCTGCTTTTCTTACTGGCCTATTCTAAAAACTTTCAGTGTGACTCACGTACAGGTCGTACAGCACTAGTAAAGAAAAAAATCGTTAATTTGTTGTTTTATCACATTAACACATATAGTTTTGTGATTAAAACTCTTGCGATGGCTTTTTCGTAATTAGATATATGGGAGAGTTTTTTAGAACTGCAATGTTAAGTTTGTCTTTCAGAAAAGGCATCTTCGAGAATCGATTCCTGAGATGGACGTACTATCTACATAGAAGTTTGTTGCTTACGGAACCCTCGGTGCACGAGTCAGACTCGCTCTTATCCGGTATATCTAGTTACACTTGTCTAACTGCATTGGAACCTTATACCTACCCTCTGCCATTCTTTTTTCGTGTTTCCAAACTATTATTTCTTCTCTCATCTCCATTTCTCAGACGCGATTCTAGAAACTTTTGCTGCCAAATATTGGTTGATGAAATTATAACCATAGTGATCATTTCATAATTTTATTTTCATCCTAATTAATATAATTACATTATAGGTACATGTTTTTTGCTTATATATACATAATAAATGAATAAGACTATTCCAAGTATCTAAAGGTATACCAACAAGAAAACAATGCAATGAAACATAAATGCAAACTGGTCATGGTTCTTACTTCACTAGCACTATTTGTGTATTCTCCCATTTTAGCAGCGTAGGAGATCGCGTGGAATACGTAGTGCTGTTCATGCACGTTGTGGAATAAATGCGCATACGGACCTGTAAACAGTTAACGTTTAAAATTAACTAGCAGTTCCCATGCGACTTCGCTCGCGTGTACATATTTATATATTTTGCACGGAACCCTAATTCTTTTTCCAAAATAAAAGTTGCCTAAGTTGCTCCTGTAATACCAGCATCTGCTAGTGAAAGTCCTGTGGAAATTGGTCCACCCGTTCTGGAGATTAGCCAGAATAAACAGAGAGACAGACAAAAACTGATTTTAGGCATAGGTATCGTGTCAATAACTGTATGAGCTTAAAAAAACACTATTATTTTGACATTACAAACAGACACTTCAATTTTATTTATTTGATTTGATGATAACCGTTCTCATGTGGATACGTCCGGGTCAAGTTATATCAGGGTTGACTCGACGAAAACTACATGGTGCTTCCGACATCAGACGTATTGTAAGGAGTGGCAGTTCACCTGGGACGCAGTAGTTGACTTACTGACCTTTGGCCAGATCCTGGTCTAAATTTCTGGTGACCCTTAAGTTGTCCCTTACATTAACACCATTTCAGCCTCTTGTCAAGTGACTGGTGACGGGTTGTCTTCACCATCAGACCAACTGAGCAATTTTTACAGAGATTTTTTTCCTTGCAGTCTCGAAGAAACACCGTGTCTGTTTCTGTCCGGAGTCCGGATACACATCACGTCTTTTACCCCAATAAGATGTTCTTTATTGAAATTTCCTATCTCGCAGGGGAAAAGCCATTATACTTTTACACAGCATAACCTTGCAGATTGTAAAGGATTCTTTTAAAGTCAATATGTTTGGCTAATTCCTTAACCTATACCTACAGGTGCCGCTTTGGTCATCACTTAGTAAACGTTATAGCTAGGAAGTTAAATTGGGTAACCGCATTTTTGCTCTGTAAAAGAAAAATCATTCATGTGTGCAACCCTGTTTTTTTAAGGCCATAAAACAATTATTACACTGAGTCAGACTTTTTAACTCTGTACTTTTTGATTCAAATAAAACTATTATATTTTTATTAGCCATCCTTTTTTCGTTCTAACGTTTTAATAAAATCCCTTTCACCTCTGGCATATATAGTAACATCTCCTCCTCCGTGACTGTTCTCGATCAGTTTAATTCCAGCCTGAAAGTGATACTCATAATCCTGCGTGTCATCTTGGCTGGGATCCCGTCTCACGATCCTGGTGCCGTTGTCATCAGTCTGTGCGTAGTACTGAAAGGTCAGAGGGCCTCCCGTACTGTAGGATATCGTCGTGTAGTTTATACCATCATGAGTTGAGGGTCCGGCTAAACCTGCAGAGGCAAATAGGTTTGTAAGAGAACGGTATCAGAAGCGAAATAAATCCAGTATCTATTTTATAGCTAGCTTTTGCCCGCGGCTTTGATATTTTTCTATCCCATCATTTCGATCCCATCCTGTGAAATTGCCGATTTTTAACATTATGTAGTATGGCAATATATTTTTTAACTCCTAAACTTTGCTTACCGAAAATATTGCTTCCTCTATCCGGGTATCCGTTAATAGACATTGTATGCGTATGGTCACTGGTGACGATTAGTAGCGTGTCCTCCTCATCAGTCATATTGGCCGCTAGCTGAACAGCCTCTTCCATTGCTGCAGACTCGGTGATAGCTCGCTTGGCCCAGCTCCTGTGGTGAGCCATGTCAATATTACCACCTTCTACCTTAAAAAATATACGGAGGAAATTAGGATGGACCACAAGCCTGACACTTTATAGAAACTATAAGCTCTTTCAAATATGTTTTCTGTCATTACTGATAACTGACCATAAGAAAATATCCATTCGTGTTTTTCCTTAGCACTTTGATTGCTGCTGCTACCATTTCAGATATAGAAGGTGTTCCGTTTGGGCCTGTATCTCTTTCGTGTTCGTACTTCAGATGGCCATTTGCAAAAATTCCTGGAAGATTTAGAAAAAAATGTACAATAGTATTGTGAAGTTACGGTAGTGTAATGCTCCTAATAGTATTGATCAATACTGGATTGTTGTTTTTGTGGAAAGCAATATTTTAATTGTTTTCAAATATAATTGTTGTTATGACAAAATACTGTATTGTCATACATTTTAATTGTTTTAAAACAAGGAAATTTTAATTGTTTTAAAATATAATTGCTGTTATGACAAAATAGTGTATTGTCTTTTTAAAAATTGTTTTAATTTTAATTTAACGAAAATACAACGGATGTGTTTATCTCCATTGATGCCAAACAAATCACCATGTCATATTATCTGGTCAATCAACGCATTTATTTCGATATTCTTTGAAATGTTATTTACATTTTAAAATGAACCTATGTAATGTTTCTCACTTTTGAAATTAATAGTTCTTGCTTAAAATAATATGACATCCTACATAAGCTACAGGTACAACATTCAGCACAAATGATTGCCAAGTCATTTTTATGTAAATTTTTTTTACATATTATTTGTCACCATCTTTACATTCCTAATGGTGGAACATTGTTAAAAGAACATAATAATAATAGTAACTTGAGACACATCACGTCTGATCCCAAACTAGGCAGAGCATGTACTATGCTGACTGCTGATTAACACTTATACACTTACAGGGTGTATTTGAAAATAGTATTTGAGAAAAAAACTAACTTCGAAATTTTTTTAAGTTTGTTTTATGGATTTCCTCAAATACTGAGTGAATAGTTCCAATATAAAAAAATACGTACGATTTAAGATCTTTGACTATACACGTTCCAACTGCTTTTATGAGTAACCGAGGTAAAAATACCTGGAAATACAAACGGTCATGACTTGTAAATGGATATTTAAAAAGAAATATATATTGGAACTGCATGTGAACTGTGGGAGAGCCATGCTTCGGCACTTACCAACCGGAGTTACAGAAAACCGGTAGTGAAGCAATGTTTGCGTTGTATATCGCCGAGTGAGTGAGGCTACCGGAGACCCTAACCCTTCCCTCTACCCTCTTCTCCCCTTCCCTACTCCCACTCTTGCTCCCCTCCCCTACTCCGGCCGGCAACACACTTGTGACTCTTGAGTTGCAGGTGCCCATGGGCGGCGGTAATCACTTACCATCAGGTGAAAATGCTAGAGTCATTCAGTGATTTAAGTAAGGATTCTATTTTCAAATACACCCATGTATTTCTAAATACATACATAAGTATAATAAAGTACTTTAAATTGTTAGTTTATAAAGTCTGCAAATGTGTACCTATATACGCAAATGACCAGATCGATGTTATGATGATTATCCCACTAATATTATAAATGTGAAAGTTTGGATGGATGGATAGATGGATGGATGGATGGATGGATGGATGGATGGATGTTTGTTACTCTTTCACGCAAACACCACCTAATCGATTGCGATGAAACTTGGTATGTAGATTGCTGGAGACCTGGATTAACGCATAGGCTACTTTTTATCCCGATATTCCCACGGGATCAGGACTTACGCGGGTGAAACCGCGGGGCACTGCTAGTTTACAATAAAAAAGCTTAAAATTACCGAATAAGTAATCAGTATTGTCTATATCCAGATCATTTAGTTCCTTATTATTGGTAACTACGCTATGTTTCAAAACCCGCTTTATTTTATCCTCTTTGTATGTTTGCAGAAGATTCCGTCCATCTTTACGGAGGCATCCCCAATTGTCTAGAGGATCTTCGGGTGTTCCTGTGGTATTGGAAACCAGTCCCTGTTTACCGCCTCCCATTATGACCTAGAATATAAAAGAACAACAGGCGGTTATAGATCGACATTGGCAGATAGCGATCTTACCTATTTGCAACGCGGTATTATTTATTTTTACATATTACTAGCAACCCGCCCCGGCGGCTTCGCACGGGTACAGATTATACACCTAAATCTTCCTCATGTATCACTCTGTCTATTAGTGAAAACCGCATAAAAATCCGTTCAGTAGTTTTTCAGTTTATCGCGAACAGACAGACCGACAGACGCGGCGGGGGACTTTGTTTTATAATATGTAGTGATTGATTTGTTTTACTTTTGAGGGGCTCGTGGCTAACCGAGTAGGTAAGCACATTACTAGGTTAAGTAAAACTAGCCAGGTCAGTCTTAGGATGGCGACCATTCATAACACATTGAGACCCATCCGTACCTCGGAAGGCACTTTAAGCCGTCGGTCCCGGTTGCCATAGGAACATCTGTGGCATTCGTTACGAGTAGTTGGAGCCCTAAAAAGTCCGACCACCTAGTCTAACTACATAACTTCTATATTGCCTAGTACTTGGGCTGTGGAGGTATGATGGCAGTCGCTTCACGTAAAATATCAAAGTTCGGCCGTATCATAGTTAGACTGAAAGCCGACCCCAACTTTGTTGGGAAAAGGCGCTGAGGATAATAGTGTTTTACTTTCACATAGCAACCTATTGTAAAGATATTTGACTTTGAACAGGTTAGTTGTATCTAAAGACTAGGTGACTCGCTCAACTTCGTTTGCGTTTGTAAATTTTCCCCGTTTTTGGAATATTTTTCATTGGGACTCCGCTCCTATTGCTCGTAGCGTGATGTTATATAGCCTATAGCCTTTCTCGATAAATGGGCTATCCAAGACTAAAAGAATTTTCAAATTCGAAACAGTAGTTCCTGAGATTAGCGCGATCAAGCAAAGAAACAAACAAATTCTTCAGCTTTATAATATCTATATATTAATACGTGAAGCGAAAACTTTGGATCCCTTTTTACGAAAATTGGGCGGACGGAGGAGTATGAATTTTCGCACACTTATAGTTTATACAGAGAAGAAGTGACGAATGCTAAAATTTTTGAACAATATTTGCTACAAAGTTAAAAAAATGCAAATACGGGTACATACAGCTTTGAGTGTCCAGTATATATTTTGACCTGTCATGGTACAAAGTCTATACAATGACAGGTCAAGTAATATTGGCCAAGGAAATAAACCATGGTCGAAATTCGACCACCACGCGATCTCTAGTTAGTATAGATATTCCTCTTCTACCTTAAAATCGGGGTTTATACGAACCCCGATTTTAAGTTACACAACAAAATATTTAATACTTCAATCTTTTGCAAGATATCATAGCTTGTTTAGTATTATAGTAATTATGCTGACTGCAAACAAAACTAATTTACTTTCGTTTTGAGTTCATGTTTCGTAATAACGCGGAATGTGTTGAGATAAGAATAATCTCTAAACAAACCATAAATGTACATTATATGTAGGTACTTGAGCTCAAAACTTACAGGTGAAATAATAGAATTGCCAGTTTGCCAGTTCATTGGATTGAGAGAACGGCGAGTACACCTGAATACTTGTTTACAGCGTTTTATGACCTCAAAGTGTTTGGTCGATGTTACCGAAATTCAGTCAGGAGTACATCCCACTAATATTATAAATGTGAAATTTTGGATGGATGGATAGATGTTTGTTACTCTTTCACGCCAAAACTACTGAACCGATTGTGATGAAACTTGGTATGTAGATAGACCTTGGTATGGACCTTGGTATGTAGAGAGATTTGGTATGTATAGAGACCTGGATTAAAATATAGGCTACGTTTTATCCTGATATTCAGACGGGATCGGGACTTACGCGGGTGAAACCGCGGGGCACTGCTAGTTTTTAATGAATAGTAACAGATGTGGTACCAATTTTTTGGACAAGCTATCAAAATGTGTGGAATTCTGGCAGCATACATGATAAAAGTTAAAAGTGTAAATACAAGTTAAAAGTGATATCTTGAAGTGATAATGAGTAAACATAATATTTTATTGAAAAAAAATCAATAAATATGGGAGTGCCGACAGAAGTGAAAACAGTGTTTTCGTTTAAGAAACGACGAACTTAAAACGTCACAATTACAGGTTGGTGACATTCATTAATAAGGAGCTGACAGAACTCAATGTTTAGATTAGCGCCCTCTAGTGGATCTATATATGTATTATTAGTGTGACGGTCACGAGTTCAGTGCTTTTTCCCCATAGCAAAAGTGCACAAACGTGCCTAAAGAAGTTTCCACTTCAGTAATTCACTCGCATTTTTGCATTGTGATAAGTATCCAAAGAAAGACGTTTTCGTAAGTTTTTTGCGACGCCGTGACTTACACAGTGTATGTGTGTTTTAATTTAATAAGGCTAAAGACTTTCTTTTAGTTGTACGCGCTAATTTCTGGAACTACTTAGAGTTGAAAAAATATTTTGCATTTGATAGCATAACTCTTAAGAAAGTTGATAGGCTATTTACAATCAAGCTACGACCCTTGGGAACTGAGCAATAAACTATATAGGGTGAAACTGTGTGGGAAAGCTAGTAAATCATAAACTACAAGGTTTTGGCTTAGGTATAAAAATTTACGAAAAAATCATCTGACGGCTTTATATATGTAGTTAGGCAGGTAATAAGGTAGATTTACTAGCCTGTAGATCTATACCAGGCCAGTCTTCGACGAGTTGTCTAGCAATGTCTTTGCACTGCTCAGTCCCTGGAGGCATCCTGGCTTCGCATTCCCACGAACGATCAGCGCTATGCGCGTATATAGGACCTGGAGTCGCGTGGGTTACACGCATCGTTGTCACCAAACCTGGAATTTGAAACACTTTTTTATATCTAGTAAGTAGGCGAGTACCCTTTATTGTACACCAAATACATATACATACAAATAAAAGCCTAACAAGTGCAAACTTGTATGTATATAGTACGTCCATCTCGGGAATCAATTCTTGAAGATTTATGCCCGTCTCGTCGTTTAAGCTCTAAAGGTGCTTATAGGGTTGGCAACGCGCATGCGAGTCCTCTGGAATTGCAAGCGTCCATAGGCTACGGTGACCGCTTACCATCAGGCGGGCCGTATGCTTGTTTGTATTAGTATTAAAAAAAAAACTCTCCTATGGTTCGGTTCGAATGTTGAATTTCATATTCATTTCATTTGAATACATCGATTTACGACAAATTCAACATTCCAACCTCAAAATATAAGTTTGTAATCACAAAAACCATTTTTTTATGTGATTTAACAAAAAATTTACGACTTTCGGTTTTTTCCTTAACTTGTGCTATCAGACATTGCTTTTTTACAAATTTCATGATTCTAGGTGAATGGGAAGTACCCTATAGGTTTTGATCTACCTGCGAAATGTTCAAATTTGATCAATCTAAGCCGTAAATGGCCGTATCTTTTGATTGCGTTGACTTAGAAGCTTGATTTTTTTATAGTTTTAAGGGATCTCTAACATAAGTATTTGATGTTAATTTAACTTGACGCCTTGACGGGTTCCTGAGGAAAAGGGTCTTGACAGACAC
The DNA here is from genome assembly GCA_963859945.1 of Euplagia quadripunctaria. Taxonomy (NCBI): domain Eukaryota; kingdom Metazoa; phylum Arthropoda; class Insecta; order Lepidoptera; family Erebidae; genus Euplagia; species Euplagia quadripunctaria. The sequence continues at coordinate 3,546,040 of OY982573.1, forward strand.
AGACAGACAGACAGATATAACAACAAATTAAAGACTTTAGAATTTTTTTCCTTTACTTGTGTTGTGAGGCCTTGCTTCTTACTTACGTAATTTCAAGACTGTAGATCAATGGGAAGTACCCCATAGATTTTGATTTACCTGCGAAATGTTCAAAGTTGGTCAAATCTAAGGCTTAAATGACCGTATCTTTTCATTGCATTGAATTAGGAGCTTGATTTTATTACAGCTTCAAGGAATCGCAGACATAAATATTTGTTAATAATTTCAACTTGTTGCGTCTACGGCTTCTTGAGAAAAACAGACAGATGGACAATAAAGTGATCCTATACGGGTTCCTTTTTTCCCTTTTCAGAAACGGAACCCTAACAAACAACTTAAATATAAAATGCACAATGGGCGGCCTTATCACAACAAGCAATATCTTCCAGGCAACCTTTAAATGGACAGATGTAATGATGAGTTGTAAGGTAAGATGTTTTCCAAATTTCACGTGTCTAAGTTGGAAAAAAATCTTAAAAACGCGTACAAAGAATTACTCTTCGCGTATTAATATATACATAAGCTAAATCCATCATACAGGAGAGAGTAAACCATCTTACCCGCACTTTTCCCAGCGTTCAAAGCTAGGGCTGCTAAGCTCAGCGGCCTGGCTTCTGGCTTCAATGATGCGATGCAGTCTTTTCGCTGTACTGTCGCGTCTACCCCCATAGTATCCTTATTGGTCTTGATGCCACAAAACAGAGCAGTAGATGTACAAGCGGAATCGGGAACCATTTTATTGGATGCATATGTCTGGAAATCATAGAAAATGTAACATAAGTACATATGTATAGTATTATATATACAACTTACACATTAAATCTAATAAAAAAAAAGAAAAAATATGTATTTATATATACGGGCTCTTTACGTGCATGCGTCGTAAAATTCCTCCACATCGTCGCCTAGTGGCAGTGCTCCCAGAAGGCTGGCAGCATTGCCACGTTGAATGGCAATGCTAATTCTCTGTGCAAGAAACAGGCCCGCCTTCTGGTCACGAGAAGTGTCATTATTATAGTTTTTTTTTTTTGTGGTATAGGGGGCAAACGAGCAGACGGGTCACCTGATGGTAAATGACTACCGCCGCCCATGGGCGCCTGCAACTCGAGAGTCACAAGTGCGTTGCCGCCCTTTAAGGTGGGAGTAGGAGAAGAGGGTGAGGGGGGGAAGGGGAAGGACGGGAATAAGGGAGAGGGAAGGGTTAGGGCCTCCGGTAACCTCACTCACGCGGCGAAATGCAATGCAATCATTGCTTCACGGCCGGTTTTCTGTGAGGCCGTGGTAACGAGCGGAGTCGAGCCGGCCCATACGTGCCGAAGCATGGCTCTCCCACATATAAACAGATTTTATTTACGTGTTTATTTCGGGCAAAGCGCTAATATATTTCGGGGGCGACGGGCCTTGAATATGGGCCCCTATGTACCTAAGTATATCCCCTATAAGTATATATTTCATTAATATATATACCACTCATGAAAGTTTATATTCTAATAAGTATATAGATTGATTGTTAACGGTTTTGCCTATCTAAGTATTGTTTTGTGTAACATATAGACAAAATAAAGTTGGAAATTTTAAACGAATACCTAAATTATTAGTACTTTTTCTTTTTTTATACCTTGTCGAAGCCAAACAAGCGTAGTGTTATAAAGATTTAAAAGAAAAGATTAGAACATTACACGTAAGTTTTCGGCCTTGCACAATGACATGTGTCGGCAAAAAAAGTGTCATACCACAAAAAAAGTGTCATATCACATGTTAGGTACGTTTTACATTTTTATAGCATTCAATAGTAAATGTTGCATTTGGTCAGCTGTTAATAACATCGTTATTAACTCAGTGAAAAAGGGAGTTCCCTTTTTCACTGAGCTGTTTTGTTCAATTCACAGGCATAAAAGTCGTGCCTTCTCGAAATAGCTGTTATAGTTTTATGACACTTTTTTGCCGGGAGGCGGTATGAGTGAGGTACTCATACCGCCTCTCGGCGTGTGTCATCGATTCTCTATCTTCATTCTGTAATTTTTTTGCCTGAATAAGTTAATTCCTATGCTCGTCATTCTGTAATGTTTTTGTCTAATTTAGTTAATTTCTATTTCTTAATTGACAATATAAAAATTGGTAAATAGATCCCGTATTTTTTCACAATTATATTGTCACATGTTCAGATAAACATGTGACACAGACTTGTTTAGGACCCGACTAGCGCTCACCCGAGAAGCGACCTTCCATGTCGGTGTCAGGCGCCATATTGTCGGTCTCGATACTAGTACGGCTTCTTCCCGGCTTCCCCAAAATACACACGTGATTAAAACCAGTTGTTGACATATTAATCATATTATTAATTAATTTTAACTAGACATCGCCTGGTGGTCTAAATATGACCACAATTCATTTACTTGAAATGTTTTCAAGTACCCCGACGCAAAAAAAAGAGGTGTTATAAGTTTGACGTGTCTGTGTATCTGTGTGTCTGTCTGTGGCATCGAGGCTCCCAAATGTTAGATATTGCTTTTGTACATTTATTTCTGTATCTAGTATAGTCAAGCCGCTTTATTACGTTTTTAGGATCAGTAGACCATATATTAAATAATCTATCTCTTTTTAGTATCATAGATTTTAAATTTTCAGTAATCCAACTTTTATTGTTACGATTACTTTCTCGTATACAAATATGTTTATAACAATCTTTGTAAATATTTTGATGAACCGATTTGCGGTTCTTTTTGCTTGAAAGGTGACTTGATCGAGAGTGTATCTGTTAAGCCATTCGAAAATCATGAGCTCTTTTGTAATCATTGAAGCGATTTTCGAGAAAATACTCCCTGTATTTTAAATTTTGAATTTATGATTATGTTTTATATCGTTGATCGAGTGTAATTTGAACTTTAATTATTCCAAATTTCATATTCCTCCGTCCGCGAAATTTGCTTAAAATGGGGTACAAAGAATTCTCTTCACGTATTAATATACCTAATGATAATTTAATAGAAAAAAAATAGGCAGTCTTGGGACTGCCGACAGAAGTGAAAACTTAAACGAAACGACGAACTTAAAACGTCACATTAGCATGTTGATGACATTAATTATATTATATATATATTATAGATTAGCGCCCTCTAGTGGATCTATATATCAATTATTAGCGTGACAGTCACGAGTTGAGTCACGAGTGCTTTTTCCCCATAGCAAAAGTGCACAAACGTGCCTAAGGAAGTTTTCACTTCAGTATTGTTTTATATTACCCGATATACCAGGCTTTTGTGTTACCTGCCAGTAACATTTTAGCGTAATTACAATTGAAGCGGAGAGAGCAAGTCGTTACTCTATTATTAAAGAAATAAACAATACTTATTTATAAATAAGTATTAAGGTTATTGATCAATGGTGCAGTGACGTTGAAATGTGGTGACGAGGACTGTTGTCACTACATATTATAAAACAAAGTCCCCCGCCGCGTCTGTCTGTTCGCGATCAACAAGTTTTTCAAACTAATACCTAATCGGATTTTCATGCGGTTTTCAGCAATAGACAGAGTGATTCATGAGAAAGGTTTAGGTGTATAATTCGTTAAGGTTTGTGTAAATTGGTTGAAATATCAACTATATTGGTCTGCTATCCGTGCGAAGCCGCGGCGGGTTGCTAGTAGTAAGTAATAAAAATGTTTGTCATATATTGTTACATACATAGTAAATAATATAACAAGCTTTTTTTGGTATGTTTAAGCGCCCTAATCTTCTAGTTTTTTTTTGTATTGGATACAGGTAGCCTGGTCGAAAAATTCTCCCTTTGTGTTGGAGGGACATAACAACCAATCCTCCACAATAATTGCGTTTTTAACCCCAGACGCAAAAGGGGGGATATTATAAGTAATGTTATAAGAAAACCGACCCCAGCTTAGTTGGGAAAAGGCTCAGAGTATGATGATTAATGACACAGAAAAATTAAGAGTTAAAGAGAAGGAATACTCACCCAGGCGGTAGCGTAATGGCTAAGGTGTCGGACTTGCGATCAAGTGCTTGCGGGTTCGAACCCGGGTTAGTGCACTACCGTCGTGAACCCACTCCTAACACAAGCGAGATACTAACGAGATTACTAGTAATGTGTGACCCACGTCACTAGTAATCTTTATTTAAAAAAAAAGCTAGTTATCCAGTCCAGCCAGTAGTGATATTCCAAAAAACACAAAAAAAGTTTTAAAAAAAACTTGAGCAATACCTGTCAACAGTTTCTGGAACTTTATTGTGACTGGTAACTTTTGTTACTGGCAATATAGATACGACTTACAGAGCAAATCAAAAATTCACCTTTAACAGTCCCACGTGTGGAAATTGTTCATACACGAGCCTATGGGATTCTCCACCTTTGTGTATCCTGGTGGCCGTCACGGTGTTGGGACCCATGCCATCGCCAATAAATACGATGACATTCTTCGCCGTGTTGTAGTTTAATTCCACTTCAAGCGCTTCCTTTAGCTCATTCTTTGCTAGATCCAACCAATATTTTTGATCTGAAAAAAGAAAGAGAGGTGTTAGACTGACTGCTAATTTATTTATCACTACATATTATAAAACAAAGTCTCCCGCCGCGTCTGTCTGTCTGTCTGTTCGCGATAATCTGAAAAACTACTGAACGGATTTTCATGCGGTTTTCACTAATAGACAACGTGATTAATGAGGAAGGTTTTGGTACATAATTTGTACCCGTGCGAAGCCGGGGCGGGTTGCTAGTTAAATATATAAGTAACTATATCTTATTTAACAGAAATATTCATATGTCCACAAACGTTACGTCACATTACTTTGTAGAAAAAAAGTAGGTACTTATAATCTATTTATATGTAAGAATAACATTAAAGTTTTAATCTGAATATAATAACTATTTTACAATTTAAAATAGTTAGACTCGAAAATCCCTTCAACGATTAGAAAAGAGCTGATGATCTTCGAACGGCTGAACAGATTTTCTTGAATGATATCTAAGAACACTCTGGAGCAAGTCATCTTTCAAACAAAAAAAAAACGTACTTAAATCGGTCCATTCGTTTGGGAGCTACGATACCACAGACAAGCACACAGACACACAGACACGTCAAATTTATAACACCCCTCTTTTTGCGTCGGGGGTTAAAAATACCCTTTCACATTGTTTTATTTTCATAGTCAATTTCATGACAACCTTTGGTAGGAGAAACCTCAAGTATCTTAGTGCAAGAATCTACAACAAATTACATAAGATCCTAAACTTACAACACCAGACAAGGCTGAAAGTCAAAATTAAAATTGAGCAATGGTTGCACGGTCTTGATTACCACGACACAGAGAACCTACTGTAGTTTGCACAAGACAGGCGTAGATACACATCTCGACGGTAGGTGGCTTTTCGACGAGCACTTCCGACAGCTTGCTCCGAAGTTGGTCGGCGCTGCGTCCGCCCTTGGGCGACTCTTGCCCAATTTGGGCGGACCCAGCGTCGCTACGAGACGGCTGTACACGGGGGTTGTCCGGTCAATGGCACTGTACGGTGCACCGGTGTGGGCGGGAGCTCTGACCGCCCAAAATAGGGCGCGCCTCTGGCGCCCTCAGAGGGTTATGGCGGTCAGAGCCATACGCGGCTACCGCACCGTGTCGACGGAGGCGGCGTGCGCGTTGGCCGGGACTCCCCCGTGGGATTTGGAGGCGGAAGTGCTCGCCGAAGTATATCGGCGAACGGCTGAGTTCCGGGCGGGAAGCGGCAGTCGGCCCCCGCCCGAAGAGGTACGCGAATGGCGTGAGGCCGCTCGCCGAGCCACCATGGCTCGTTGGTCGTCCCGGCTGGAGGCTCCACGTGCTGGCTTTGCCGCCGTGGAGGCGCTCCAGCCGGTCATCGTCGAGTGGGCAGGGCGGCAGCACGGGACCCTTTCGTTCCGACTGACGCAGGTCCTTTCCGGGCACGGCTGCTTCGGGAAGTACCTGCACTCGGTCGCTAGGAGGGAACTGAGTCCCGCCTGTCACCACTGCGACTGCAGTGAGGACTCGGCTCAGCACACGCTGGCGGTTTGCTCCGCCTGGGCGACGCAGCGTCGGGCCCTCACTGCAGTCATCGGAGGAGATCTCTCGCTACCGGCCGTCATACGCTCCATGGCCGGTAGCGACAGGAATTTTACCGCGGTCGCGACCTTCTGTGAGGACGTCATCTCGCAGAAGGAGGCGGCGGAAAGGGTCCGGGAGGACGATCTCCACTCGGACCTAATTCGCCGCCGGCGAACCGGGCGGCGGAGGCGCGCTTACCAGCGCCTCATGCCGCCCTGAGTGTGGCCGCGGGTGGATGGGACGGGTTTTCCCCTCCACCCGCTATAGTGGCCCCCCGCGAGGAGGCGGCGTCCGCGTGTGCCTGGACGTCGCCTAATTTAGAGAATTTTACCCGAAGGTGGTGCCCGCGCTTTTGCGGGCAGGCGCTAGGAGGGTTCCGGATGTCTTAATAAAGCTGTTCCCGGATCCCTCCTACTTAAGGCGCAGTACGGCACACCGTGTGGTTTTAGTCGGTTCGATTCCGACACACCGCCCCGCCGAAAACCCCGGCGGGGTGACGGCCCGAGGGGGTTTCCACACGCCCAAAAAAAAAAAAAAAAGGCGTAGATACACATACTTATAGACAAACACACATAGACTCCCACACTCACACACATACATGCACACACGCGCACACAGGCGCACGCACACGCACGCACGCACGCGCACGCACACGCATACGCACACACACACATATGACACATTTCATTGGCCAACCTAACCACGTTAATTCCTAAGGAAGTATTTATTAAGAAAGATTACTTGTAACGCATTGTGCAACGCGGAACCACTGATTCTCAAAAAACAGGAAATCCTAGTTTGAGGATCAGGGGACTCATATAATTAACCCCCATTCTACCTAATACTACTATTGTTAAATTAAGTAACTGAGTGTCTTTCTACTTATTGTATGGTTAACTTTATGCAATAAATTATTATTATTATTCTCTTTATTCATCTTCTACCATATAAATTACATTTTTAAATATGTACATAAAAATGTATATTTAAAAATATAAAAAATAGTACACTACCGACATCGGGTACAGGGACCAAAATACCGGTAGTTAGGGCTCCAAAGACAGGAACCTCCTCACTATACGGGCCGTGTCGAGAAGAACTGCCTTCTGCATCAGTCCCTTGATCCAACCGTCTAACGCGAGCCTCTTAAGGTGTTGATCGAGGCTCTTGGCTATTAATCCATGAGCCGATATGACAATCGGAACAATGATCGCCGATTCGACATTCCACATATCGACAATCTCGTGAGACAAATCCAAATATTTGATTTGTTTATCTTTTTCGACTTTCACGAGATTCTCGTCATGAGGAACAGCGATATCGATGATCATTGCACGGCGCTCTAATCGGTCTATCACCACTATATCAGGTTTATTTGCAACAATAGTTCTGTCAGTGATGATAGATCGATCCCAATACAATGTGGCTCGACCATTTTCGAGAACTGGGTCGGGCACATACCTGTAATATGGCACCTCTGAATTCACAAGGTTGTATTTAAGGGCTAGATGTTGATGTACAATCCTGGCCACTAGGTTGTGTCTGTGCAAATATTCACCATTGGTAAGACAAGAACAACCAGAAATAATATGCCTGATAGATTCACCGGGACGGTGGCATGCCCGACAGATGTCAACCGTACCATCTTTCAGGATATATTTCCGATAGTTATTTATCATAACAACTTGGTCCATAATTGCAAAGACAAAACCTTATTATTATTATTATTATAATTTCTTAGAAAATACAAATTAATATTTCAATATTTGTATGTATGACAGATTAGCCGATGTTGTCAGTTTATTACGGGGTAATTTTACAAAAACTATGGGTAATCGTAAAACGATGTCGCTGTAGCTGTTTTATATTATTAAAAAAGTTTATCGCTTAAGAAAATGATACCTTATTCTAGTTAACCTCCTACACGTAACCTCTGGCATTAGATTTTTGATTCTTAGGATCTTTTGGGTTTTAGATTTCCTACGGATCCCGTACTGGCAAATCGACGGAAAGAAATTATATTGCAGACTGGAAATGAGAACCAGTGTATTCCTCACACGATTTTTCTGCTGATGATTTATATTTTACAAAGAAGGGGTTACGCTGAAGAGTGGATCCCTACCAAGCAAGGTAGGTAACTTACCTTACACCTTGTAAAGGTTACAAAGCGAGTCCAAACACTACACGGCTATAGGACTAACGGAAAATCAGCTTCTTGTCACGAGGGTAACTGATGTCCGTAGCGGAACAAACTTTTAATTAATGCGTTGCGTTTTTCAGCGAGAAGAGATTATAGCAGGGTATGCCCGCTTTTCTTGCGCCAATCAGATGCAGCGCAATTGCATTATTTGAAGACTGCTAACGCCATCTCTTGAGATCGTCGAGTACATTGGCAATATTACAGTAGTGCCAGCAATAATTGCATTTGACAAACAGAAAGCGGTTTACTATAATTACTATAAAATTAATAATATAATGAAATATATTATGGTGCGATTATGTATGTATTTTATAAATATATTGGCGCTCCACCAACGGGTGTCATATCCCTCCAACACAAAGGGAGGACCCTCCGACCAAGCAAGGTGATCATGCCTGGCGGGCCGCGGCACAACGGTTGATGTTGGGAAGTTGTATATATACTAATCGGCGCGAGAACCTCTCATAGCGCGATGCAGGATTAGTAGTTACTTCGTAGTTCAGCTCGTCTTCGCTAGATGTTGTTTGAGTATGCTTTTGTTGTATGTGGAAGTCGCCACAAATTATTTAATTTTTTAATCACTTATTTTCACTTTCCATTGGTACCTTTGTAATTTGAATTAGGCCGGTCATTTTTCGTTTCTAACAGATGAAGAACATTAACACACCTTTTTATTATGTTTTTGTTGATTAATATGTTTTGTAATAAATTATTTTTCTTTTAAATCATTATTTTATTTACAATTCATCTCCTTACTATATTAAAAAAGAAGGTAAATACATAATTTAGAGCAAGCATCCCCTAAACAGGCACACAGTGACAATTTCTTGACAATAACTACACGAGCGTACTCACACATAGTGCGTAATAGTATCCCGTTTTCAGTGCACTATTTGTTTGAGTTACTCTATCTAGACAGGTATATAATCAAAGACTACATAGTATAAAACAAAGTCGCTTCTTACTGTCCGTCTGTCTCTATGTATGCTTAGATTTTTAAAACTACGCAACGAAATTTGATGCGGTTTTTTTAATAGATAGAGTGATTCAAGAGGAAGGTTTATATGTATAATACATGCATAATATAGTAGAGAAACACTGATAACTTTAGAGGTTTCTAATGTGATGTCGTAAATAAAAACATTTTATTGCGTTTACATTGCAAACGCTGGCTGAACCCTACGAGATAGATCAAAATAATGTACCACAGTATTGTACACCTTGAAAAGATCTACAAAAAAGTTCCCGATAGTATATGTCTATCTCTTAGGAATAACCCACAATAACCATTTTTTTATTCTTTACTTTTTACGAGAAATAATGACTTATTTACGAAGCGATTTTAAGCAATACAGCATTAATCCTTATCCAATTAAGTACCTTAAATACATTGTGCATTTAATATAGATCAAAATGGCCCTTTACAGCATGTAATTTCAATGAATATTTTCGAAGATATTACAGATTTAAAATGCAGGGACATAGCGGTTGCTGCGGCGGTTGCAGGTTTAGATTTGAGCGTTGAGTGTTTTTCACATGGCCAATTATATGTTGCTCTTTCAAGAGTAACCTCTGAAGAAAACATGTTTGTATTGTCTAATGACAAAAAAGCTGTGAATGTTGTATATAAAGACATTCTGTAGTATATTTAGTATCATCATTGCACCCGTGCGAAGCCGGGGCGGGTCGCTAGTTATATATATATATATAGATGTGTGTATATGTATGTATATTTGTAAATGCAAATACATTGTGAAGTTATGTTTTCACTTCTGACGTGCAGTCATACGAATGACTGTTTTTTTTTATTCTGTTGATCCTGACGTTATGATATTATTGTATTGACATTGGCCCTTGACAGACCTAGCAAATTTTGAAGTTATGTACTACCTATACATATAACTTTAAGGTCGTGAAAATAACATTGACAGATACCGCTTCATAAATACACACATATATTCATACATACAAGTCGAGCTAATAAAAATCAATTATAGCAGATAAAAAACAACATCAATTTGAAACATCAGAAGAGCGTGCATATGCCAACCCTTTCGCCTATGGCATGGAACTCTGGCATCCCTATTCACCAGCAGAAACCACCACCAAACAGGTAGTAGTTTTCATAGGGGGTCGGTAGTTTCCTAGTCGAGCGAAGGCCACATATACGAGTACATGTTTTTAAAGATATTGCATTTTTCTATAAATTAATTCTCAGTCGCCTTTTAGCCGGCAGACTCCGGGTTTGGTACACAGTTAATTAATCTATTGTACACTTTATGGCATGCACACAGTACGTACAAATCGTACAATTCTTTGCTGCGTGCTAGTTCACTTATTCTTAACTATCCTATTGTTATCCTAAACGAATAGAATGATTTCTTCCCACTTAGCGAACAATATCCATCAACAACGACACAAATATTTTATTCACTGTTCATGCAGTTTCAAAACATGTTTAATTTTGCATTCTACATAATGTTTATGACTAATTGAAAAATGCATTACACGTTTTAAATATCAATATACTGTGTGTTATAGAAAGCATATCAAGTATCAAAAATGTTGAGTGTAAATAAACTATAACAGTTTATTGGACTGGATTGTACAAAGGTTATTGGATTTTCGGTTCTATGCTAATTTTATAACGCTTATTTTAAAATCTTTCCAGAAACACCGCGTACACGAAGCCGCCGCGCGGTCTACACTCAGCGCACGCGTCACCTTCGCGTTGCTAGTGTGTCCATCATTTCGGTTTATGATGCGACACAGGTCGTACCTTTGTACGATATCCTCAGAAACTTTAATTTCGTTAACAGAGGAGATGGATATCTTGTGGGACTAAACTCTTAAAATATATACAAAGAGAAACGCAAAACTTTGCAGGCCTGGAACGAGAAATGTATTATTTTAATAAAATTATAAAACAATAATTTAATACAAGTCCAGAAGATCTAGATTTTGCTACTTTTTATACTTCTTTTTGATTAACATTTATACTCACTTATATAGAATGTGTGGACTGTAGTATGCGTTGTTTATGGAAGCCGTAACAGCTGAGCGGGCGCTGCGCTGTGGCTGCAGCGGTGGCTGTTCGGTGGCTGCGCGTACGCGGTGAGAAAGCGGTTGCGGCGTGTACGCGGATTGTAAGTGTAGACATATAAACGCGCCTCATGCTTTCATGTCTTATTTACTCCACCGATCACCATGAAATTTTGTAAACACCTTGTCAGAGGTACAAAAAAGTACATAAGGGATAGCTCAAAACTCTTATAACCAGTATAGAACCAGTACTTTTATTTCTCGATTTTATCCAGAAATAAAAAATGCTGGTCCTGAGGGATAAAATGATTGACAAAAACTACATTAAGGCGTGTATCTCTAGATGTTAAGCACTTACCGGAGCTTAAAAGAATTGTTACGCTATGTGCATACAAAGTATACAATAACTTACCAAATTGTTTTAAGGACCTCCCCTATCGGGAGGTCATTCAATTTAAAAAGTATCTTAAAATATGACTGTTAGAAATACTTATTACATTGTAAAAAAATTATGTAACTACATTTGGTTAAATCACTCATACTTTTTAATGATATGTTTATTGTGTGTGTGTTTAGTTGTGTTTATTGAAAAATGTATACGTAACTAGTTGTGTGGTTTTACCCACGTAAGTCCAGATCCCGTCTGAATATAGGGCTAAATAGTCTATGTGTTAATCAAGGTCTCCAGCTACTACCAAGTACAAGTCTACATACCAAGTTTCATCGCAATCAGTTGAGTAGCTTTTGCGTGAAAGAGTAACAAACATCCATACATCCTCACAAACTTTCACGTTTATAATATTAGTAGGATTATACTACATAACTTTCACATGCTACTAGCGTTACTAGCAGGCTAAATAGGAGTAAACTTTAAACACCAGACATCTAATGTACTCTATTTAGAAATAAAGTTTCATTTCGCTATTGACGGTTTTCACTTCAGATATCATCATAAATCAGACCGAGAAGAGTCTGGTGGCAAAGAAAACAGCAACGTCTCTCTTCTTTTCTTTGTAACTAGCAAACCGCCCCGGCTTCGCACGGGTAGCACAGCGTAATATATTGATTTTATTTCCGACGTCTTCAACAATCACAGTCATATTTCAGCCATTTTACACAAAACGTTAACAAATTATACACTTAATAAACCTTCCTCATGAATTACTCTGTCTATTGGTATAAGCCGCATGAAAATCCATTCAGTAGTTTTTTAGTTTATCGCGAACATAAAGACAGACAGACGCGGTAGGAGACTTTGTTTTATAATATGTAGTGATGGAGCGGCCAAGTTTGTTATCTCTGGATTCTAGCAGACCGGGGTGGGTTGTGCAGATCTTTCACGGACCCCTAGTTTTGTGAAAGCGATACCCTACTCGACAATGGACCGTTACGGCTCATCCGAGCTGCAACCCTTTAAAAAAAATTACACAGCAGGAGCGAATGTTTGATGTCTCGGCGTACTGTAACAGTGGACATGTCTTTGCATCGACGTCGGACCCATCTATCCGGAACTCTGTCTAGTGGTGTAGTTATTAGGGGTGTGGAAAAGAGAACTGAGCTCACAGGTCAGTAAACTGTACGCACTACGCACTGTACAGCATCGAATCAATACAGGGTGGATGAAGTGGCGGTAACAGGAACTATTTGTGATCCCAAGTTTCCTATTAAGTTAAAGGAACATGTGTATAAGACTATCATCAGACCTGCTGTCCTGTACGGATCTGAAAGTTGGCCCACAAAGAGAACGGATGAGAGAGGCCTGCACGTAGTCCAAATGAGAATGTTGAGATGGATGTGTGGTGTGATAGGATGGACAAGGTGAGAAATGAATACATTAGAGGGAGTCTGAAAGTAGCACCAGTGAATGAAAAGCTGTGGAGCAATAGGTTATCATGATATGGACATGTGATGCGGAGGGATGAGCAAAATGTGGTGAAAAGGGTTTTATGTATGGATGTTGACGGGTACAAGAGAAGAGGACGACCAAAGAAAAGATGGATGGACTGTGTGAAAGAACATATGGCCTGAAAGGGAGTAAGCAGTTACTCCCTAGTAAGCAATGAAATGACGAACGATGGAATAGAATGGAAGAATAAAACATATTGCACCGACCCCAAATAAAATTGGGACAAAAATAGACAGATGATGATGATAAAATATACTGATATCATCACTTCGTATCACCGTCTAAATATTTTAAAACTTGCATTGAACATGCAAAGTTGACTCTATGGTTTCACAGTTCATAGCTTATGGCTTTTGCGGTTTGTCGAAATGGTTACTAAATACTACCTACTAACTCTCAATACTAATACTCGCAATCAGAACACTAGACTTGTCAGCACATTACCGTTCGTATCCTGCCGAAGGACTCTTAATCTAATTATCAGGAGGAGCACAGAGAGTTAGATATCATAAGCCTGTAAATGTCAAAGCCAGCGTCTTGAATCCAAGAAGAAATTTAGTGTATTAACTTCGTTGATTTTTTATTGAGTTATATTAACGTGGATACGAAAATAAATAGGTATTTATATTGATACTAGTTCCTAGGCCACGCGTTACTGTGGCTAGGCAATTTGCAAAAACGTATCAAGTTGGACCAAACTGCACAGTGTGCAAAATTTTATTAAAATCGATTCATTACTTTAGCATTTCATTGTGAACAATCAACATAACACGAAATTTTTATATTAAAAGATTTTATTCGACGACATCTGTACTTATTACATTTGTCTGTATTTGATCAAAATAAAAACACAAGTAATAAGTAACCTTAAAACACAATGTGTAGGTATTATCTATACGTATTACAAATATATATATATTCCAAATAAAATATAATTTCTGAATGCCACCATATACACTTTACTAAAACATAAATCTGTGTAAGATTACGCAAAAAGGAAATATTAATAAACAGTTCACTTACCGGTACGCAGCGCTCGCGCACAAACGATTACAACACAAAACACAAGCACGATGCGCGGGCGCATGTTTGACACTAAACTGATATGACGACGTGACTAAAAGTGAGTTAAACTGACGAATGTTAGCGGATTTGAGACTGACTGCTGTTCGTGTCGTTGCGTCACGGCGATAACTTGTACGGTTAGCGAATTTAGGTAATACCTAATTGATTAAAATGAATGTAGACGGTCACTATAAAATTACTATTAATGTATTACTTTGATTTTACTAGAGGTTTTTAACGTCGACGATGATAGTTATACGGTTGTAGTTTAAAGGTATTAATAACTATGAGAAAATAGAATAAAGGCAGTAGGTACAGGAACGTCTGTCAGTCAGATTTGGCCTATCTTTTTTAACCGACTTCAAAAAAGGAGGAGGGTCTCAATTCGACTGTTTTTTTTTTAATATTTGTTACCTCAGAACTTTCGACTGGGTGCACCGATTTTGATGATTCTTTTTTTATTTGAAAGGTGGTGCTTCCCGCGTGGTCCCATTTCAATTTGGTCATTGACAATGGCATCCATGACAAAACCATATAAGTCTTTAAAGGAATAGTTTTTTTTTGTAGTCGGTTTTTTTTAAAGAATTATTATACTACTCCACTACCTTCTACTCGTAATGTGGAAGGGGGTCATATTAGCCTCAAACATTCTGTGTCATTTTAGTCATTAATGAGTACAAAAGAAACAACTACATACAAGAAAAAGAAATACATATGCAAGATGATAATAAAATAATTTGTAACCTTTTCTATTTTTTTAAGACGCGAGTCATAAACATTTCAACAACGGGCACAAAGCACACCCAGACTGGGCACAACTACGAGTATTTGTGGATAATACAAATTTTGGTCGGTGTGGGATTTAAACCCACAAAACTCGGCGTGGCGTGGTGGCGAAGTGACCACTTAAACCACTATTTGGGATTTTTGTCATAGTAACGCAGTGGCTGCTGTAGAAAACAAGTTTCAGTTTCGTCGACAATGGCGACGATATTATTAAACAAATATTATTTAAACAGGTAAGTAAATAATTTATACAGCAGTAAGACAAATTAAAATCTTTTAAATTTTGTAGTATTTTAAAATGGATCAGACAAAAAAAAAACTACTGAAACCATTAAAACAAAATGATTTGCTACTAGTTGCGCCTGTATTAATCCAGGTCTCCAGCTATCTACATACAAAGTTTCATCGCAATAGGCTCAGTAGTTTTTGCGTAAAAGAGTAACAAACATCCATACGATTCGTGAGGAAGGGTTAGGTATATAATTTGTTAAGGTTTTGTGTAAATTGGTTGAAATATGATGATGATTGTTGAAGATGTCTCTGCTACCCGTGCGAAGCCGGGGCAGGTTGCTAGTGTAAATGTATTTGTTAATGTCATACATTTTGTTTTAGGAATAAGTTGTGAAAGAAAGGTTTGGGAGTGGAGACGACATATAAATGTCAGTTGGTCAATTAATTCTATTTGTAAAAGTTATAATATATGCTTGCCTGTAGGTCTAGTGGTTAGTGATCCTGACTGCTGAGCCAGAGGTGTGTTCGATTCCCACCCAGGACAAATAATTGTGTAATGAGCATGATGATTTGTTCCGTCTGGTTGTAATTTATTATCTATTAGCAGCGCCCCGCGGTTTCACCAGCGTAAGTCCTAATCCCGTGGGAATATCGGGATAAAAAGTAGACTATATGTTAATCCAGGTCTCCAGCTATCTACATACCAAGTTTCATCGCAATCGGTTCAGTAGTTATGGCGTGAAAGAGTAACAAACATCCATCCATCCATCCATACTTACAAACTTTCGCGTTTATAATATTAGTAGGATAATATGTGTGTATTTAGTAATAATATATAAGTATATTTATCAGTAGGGCTTTAGGGTTACCTTAGTACAGGCTCTGCCTAAGTTAGGATCAGACGGGCGTGTGTGAGGTATCTCAGGTATCAAGTTATAGTATATTTCGTTTTTAACCCCCGATGTAAAAATGACGGGGTATTATAAGTTTGACGTGTCTGTGTGTGTGTGTGTGTCTGTCTGTGGCATCGTAGCTCCCGAATGGATGAACCGAATTAGTCGGGAGTGTTCTTCTCTATGTTTGATGAACGGTCCAAGATGGCCGCCGCCACAAAATGGCGGCTCACATATTTTTTCACAACTCCCTCAATATGGGTATCAAATGAAAGGGTTTAACTAGTAGAATACTATACACTATGAAACATTTCAAATTCAAGATGGCCGTTCATACTATTTTTATTATTTTGAATCGGGGGTTTTTTAAATTTTTAATTTATTGTTACATTAAGAAGTTGTTGCTGTTATAAAAAGACACGTAAGTGATGACTACTGACTACAAAGTACAGTGGTGCACGTCTCCCTTGGTACTGGATGCACAACTACTCATAGATAAATCCTGTGACATTGATCTAGAAGCTCATAAGTATATTGATACTAAAAATAAAAAAAAAACTGTGTTTGTTGCAGTTAGCATTTTTATATTCGCGATAAGATAACAAATACTTGATTATTTACTTATCACGAGAAAATAATTAAGGTAGCTATTATCCATCAGTTTATCCATCAGTTTTTATCAGTTAGTTCACGTTATATCAGTGTATTTATGTGATAATAATTCGATTAGACGTGTTTGCAAATATTTTAAAAACAATTATGACGTATTTGTAAACTTCTTGTAATCGCTACATATTATAAAACAAAGTCCCTCACCGCGTCTGTCTGTCTGTTCGCGATAAATTGAAAAACTACTGAACGGATTTTCATGCGGTTTTCACTAATAGACAGAGTGATTCATGAGTGTATAATTTGTTAAGATTTTGTGTTAATTTATTGAAATATGTTGTGATTATGATTATGAGATTATGATTGTTGAAGATGTCTCTGCTACCCGTGCGAAGCCGGGGCGGGTTGCTAGTTAATCACCTACTAAAAGTAAACTGTTATAAGGGGTTTAGATTAAGGGGTAAAACCAAGCAAACTTCTTTACGGTGCATAAGATCTGGCGATGAGTTCCCTGGAACCCGTCCGGATTTATTTTTAGGGTAACGTTCCGAGGAAATAATTATAGTTTAAAAAACAAAAAACACGCTTTTATAGAA
This sequence comes from Euplagia quadripunctaria, assembly GCA_963859945.1. NCBI lineage: Eukaryota > Metazoa > Arthropoda > Insecta > Lepidoptera > Erebidae > Euplagia > Euplagia quadripunctaria. The sequence goes on from OY982573.1 coordinate 3,563,475, forward strand.
AATTCAAGTAAAAAAAAATAAAAAATTTAATCGAATTATTGCATTGTCATCGGTCTTTGACAGGTGGGCAAAATTTGAATGAAATCTGGCCGTTTAAAGTGGGTCAAAATCGCGCCCAAAGGAGTCGGTTACAAACATACAAGTAATAATAATAATAATAATAATAATAACTTCACACATCTCACACACGGCCGTCTAATCCCAAACTAGGCAGAGCCTGTACTATGGAAACCAGACTGCTGATAAACATACTTATATATTTCTAAATACATACATATTATAGATAAATTACACCCAGACACAGAACAAATGATCATGCTCATCACACAATTATTTGTCCTGGGTGGGAATCGAACCCACGACCTCTGGCTTAGCAGTCAGGGTCACTAACCACTAGACCAACAGGCAAGTGAAGCTAATATAAAGCGTGTAAAAAGGAACCATTACAGGATTACTTTGTTGTCCGAATTTCTGTCCCTTTTTCTCAAGAACCCGTAGGGAAATTAAGTTGAAGATCAAACACTTATGTCTACGGTCAAGGTTCTAAGTGCACGCAATCAAAAAATACGGCCATTCAAACCTTCGATTTCAACAAATTTGAACATTTCGCAGGTAAATGAAAACCTACAGGGTACTTTCCCTTGACTTTGGTTGCTTTGACAAACAACCACTTTAGCATTTCAAACGTTTACTAAAATAGCTTTTTTTTTAAGTGAAAACTTCTTTAAGCACGTTTGTGCACTTTTGCTATGGGGAAAAAGCACTGAACTCGTGACCGTCACGCTAATAATAATACGTATATAGATCCACTAGAGGGCGCTAATCTAAACATTGAATTCTGTCAGCTCCTTATTAATTCATGTCACCAACCTACTAATGTGACGTTTTAAGTTCGTCGTTTCGTTTAAGTTTTCACTTCTGTCGGCAGTCCCATGACTGTCTACTTCTTGATACTTTTAGTCAAAAATGAAACCAATTCTTTCTTTTTTTTATAGGATATGCGGTAACTGACTACTGCCGCCCATGGACACCTGCAACTTAAGAGTCACAAGTGCGTTGCCGGTCACGCAAATATTATCTAAACAGTTAAATAAATAATATAAATGTCAGTAAAGCAAATTTAAATCTTTTAAATTTTGTAGTATTTTAAAATGGATCAATCAGACAAAAAATGTACAGATATATGACAAAACTCAAAAAATTCTTGAATTTTACGTTTAGTAAATAGTAATTTGCCGTTGCCTTACCGGTCTAATTAATTATTATATTCTGAGAAGTCTCGAAGTCCCGGGATGCCCCGATACTTTGGTCTTGGGTTATCTCGTGTCCCGGGACCCTGAAACTGGTGACCCCAAGCTCAACATTTCAACTACAAACAATTCTATCGTTCATGCCGATCTTATCTATCTATCGATGCTTTTTTTCTGATCTCGCCTCGACACATGCTCATTCGCCTTCAAAAAATCTCATTAGGTTGATAAGATAGAATGTAATATGTAAACTCATGTAACAGGTATAATGACGGCGGATATTGGAACTCGGAGGCGGCCGAATGATATCGATCCCGAGGTATTGCTTTGCGCAGGGTCCGTGCAGCTTCTCTATTAAGGCCAAGCTTTTGCAAAATCGCGTTATACTAAGGTTTAATTTTTATTTTACTTATTAATGGACTCTAAACATCAAAAATGTAACTTTTAAACTTTCACATTCCATGATATATTATCGTAGTTTCTATCGTTAGGATTATAATTTTAAAATGATAAAATTAATTCAATACCTTATTGATACCTTGACCTTCAATGATATTATTATGTTTTCACTTTAAGCCTGCAAAAATAAAAATAATTAGCAATTAACACGATTACAATAAGTTATTAATTCTCACTATTTCCACTCACTATTCACTTTACTTCGCACTTGCAACTCGCAGTATCGTTCAACTAGAACTTAATCAATATGGAATAGAACTGCCTTATATACTCCGAACGTTATCTCATAGTATTCCGAAAACTGGAAGCCCCTCTGGAATCTTTTAGTACACTGTCGGACATTCTATAAATAGACTATTAGTTCCGTTTATTGTCAAAAGATGGCGTACGTCTCAATTTAGGTAATCGTAACCCTCTATGAGTTTCTCTACTCGTCAATTGATGGCGCACGCTGGTCAATTTTGACTTCCGTAACAATATTAACAAAATGTATACATATTATTCTACCATAATGTGTATATCACAGCGTAATCCCGACTAAATGGCGCTTTCGATATAAATTTGATTAAAATAAATATAGCCTACTCGATTCTGACAAGGTAGGTACTAAGTAATTAGTGCACATGATAAAGGTACAACAGAAATTTTTTTCAAGACTTCTAAGGGTTTCTAAGTTTGTGTGTAATTAATCGCTAAATCTATCAAATATTATGCATTCGTTAGTAATGATATTTTTTTTAAGTAAAACTTCTTTACGCACGCTTGACTTGGGGAGTGAGCTGGTTAACGCGTTACGAAAAGTGTGATCGGGCGAAGCGAACGGAAGAAGCTGGTGAATGCGTAACGAAAAGTATAATCGGGTGAAGCGAACGGAAGAAGCTGGTGAATGCGTTACGAAAAGTGTGATCGGGCGAGGCGAACGGAAGTTCAGAGGGAGATATAAGTTAGTGAAGATAGAAAGAGAGAGAGAGAGTTACGTTTCGTATATTACTGTAGGGGCAAGAGAGAGAGGTGCGAGCACACATTTTCTTTCTCTCTTTCTCTCATAGCCAGTTACGTTTCCTATGAAGTTTTACTTCAGTAGTGTGGTCTAAAGCACACTCATTTTTTTTCAATATTATAAGAATATGCCCGTCGTGTTGTTTTCACATCTATCACACAGACATCTTAATCTGTAACGTAATTGAAACATTTTCTATTTTCTGAGATGGCTTACCCTTAACTGGTGTGCCGACTTCAATCAGAGTTGCCTTTGCAAAGTGAAGTTCTCTCTGTGACAATGCTGGAGTGAATCTATTAAAATGTTATATTTCAAGTCTTGTACCTCCTGAAACCGTTTCCCAATTAGTGTCAGGAACAGTGTTGTACTATCAAGACTTAGCCGTAGAATGGTAAGTGTTTCATTCAAGCAAATATTCACTTTGTATATAAGAAAGTCTGCACTTTATTTTTTTATTTTGTGGAGACTTCTTAGACTTCTTTTAACGGATCGCGATTTTTGGTTGTCTATAAAAAAATATATTTACGCCTGTTATGTTACTCAGATGGTATTTTTTTTGTTTCTGCTTTACTTACTTGACGTTAATGTTTCCGATAATGATATAAGAAGAACCTAAGAAGGCTAAGGGGTACCAAGGTTTGTGCTGATCTTGATGTACATTTCGAATTATATAAATCAGGTTAAGTGAGAATGAACAAGATTAAGAAGTCGGTGTCATTTAGCTGCTGACCTTCTTTGGTATTTTATCTTGAGAGGTTTTTCTATTAGGACTTTAAGAGATTTCAAATAAATATATTGAATTGGGTAGATGCCCTCAAAATTAATTACTACAACCAATTCGGCAATGAAATATCTTAAAATGCTGTGAAAATTGTCGTCCACTTTTATTGTAACGTTTTTAATTTATTTTGTAATCGTCAAATAAACATTAAACGTGAATGATTTGAAAAAAGTGAGGGGTGACGTCATGTCTTATTTCGTAGAAAAATGTAGCAAACCTACCGTTTTGACGTTTACTAAATATATACCACAAATTGAAAGAAAGCCAAATGCAATATGTGTCAAAAAAGAGACTTCGTAGTTATTATTGCATGATGATCTGAATATTAATATGTGAAGAGATTTCTTTGTACACATTTTTAAGTAAATTGTGTACACTTAGAAATTTTAAATTTAGAATATTTAAAGTTTGTATGTCGAAGCACAATATTAGTTTGAAAAACGCGTGAGGTGTCTTTGGAACACCCGGAGGGAACGAAGTCCTTTCGCTAAATATAAATATATTTAATGGATTAAATAAATTGTACCAAAATATAGTAAATATTGTACAAACTCGAAATTAAAATTGCTCCATCTGTTAATGGTGCCCGAACTAATATGCGTAAGTCCCGAATTTCTCAACTATTTATTCTTTACTTATTATTATTGAGCTATCTAATACCAATAGATTTTTCTTTTAAATCTAACTGATAGGACCAGCTTGAAAGGTGAACAAAAGTACCTATTGACTTTGAGAAGAAATTTTGAAACCATAAAGTTTGAATTGTTAGAAGATATTAGTCTAACTCTATACTTGTGACACGCATGGTGTTAACATAAAGTATGTGTTGTTACTTCCCGTTTTAGGGTCTCCAAGCTTCTTAAAGAGACAGTATTCTATTCGAAAGGCGGTAATCTTCGTCATTTGAAGTAGAAGCGCAACAAATCCATTTCTCTGTATGGATGAACGGCTGAAATGCTCCCGATGTTGGATTTGTCCAAATGCTATAATACTGTAGCCTCCTCTAGGTTGAAGGGCCTCCGACGGAGGGGTAGGAAATACCTTAACCAACATATTGGACACAGTTTAGAAGATCTGGATTGTGTAGGAGAGCCCACTAAGTGATTATGGGATTTACTCAAACGCGGCAGATTAACATAAGGGGGAATATTAAAAAAAAAATGATTTTCTACCCTTCCACACGGCCTCCCCCACCATGCAAATCGGCAGATTAACCTACCTCAGTGCTTAGAGACAGGTAGGGTGCTTACACTTTTAATATCTTAAGCGCTCGAGTATTTCCGTTGAACTATTTTTTTTTTCCATCTTTGAAAACCTGTTGGCGCTCCCCCACCGGTGAAAGGGATACATGGTATAACCCATTTTTCTTTCTACCATCTAATCTTCAAAATCCAAAAGGTCCCCACGGCGCTCGAGTAAATCCCAATTTAGCCTCGTGGACTCCCCTACTAAATGACACACTTAACACTTTTAGTGCAACCGTGAGACACAATATGCACTTTCTACGAAAAATCTAATTTACTTTCCTGTTTTTTTTTACCGGTAAGGTCTTGCTATACGGAATAACCCATGAAATGAGCATCAGTAGAATTTACGTTCTAATATTATGTTGTTGAAACATTTTTTATTGTGTATGTTCCAGGCCAGGATGGAGCTCCCTGTACTAGACAAGTTTTGCTTTATCTTCGGTCTTCGATCAGGATGTATCGCCATGGGAATCATCAACGCTGTAAGTATTAGAAGTAGCAGATGAACTCTATCGATGGCTTAATAATCAAACGTAACTCCACAATTTTCGTTTTTTTGATTTTGATGTCATCAAATCTGTAAAATGCCGTAACGAACACGATAGAATCATTTGTATTTCATACTTATTTATAGTTTTTTTTGCTATTTACAAAAAATAAAACTACTTAAGTACTTCTACTACTAAGTATACGCAAGTCCATTTATTTAAATCATAATTACAACAAACACAAGCACAATTATTATTTAAATGTAAATCAAGCTGTTTATCTACCCAGTCACAGCAATACAACAGTATTGATGTGACCGGGGCGTCTCTTAGGCGCTAGGACTTCAGGGTCGCTAGTGAGAGAAGAATAATTGAAACTCAATCTAGCTTGTAAGGCTATAATCAATCATCAGGCTAATCACATTTAACATTGATAATACAATATAATTAATATCTTGATCACATTTATATTATTCTTTGGCGAACCATCCTGACGTTCACCGTCGCTCACATCAGACTTCCACCTATTCTGACATTTATATAATTCAAAACAGTTCTATATAATGCAGTACAGAATATCACCTGCCAGAACTAAGGTATACCACAGAGGCGTGACAGTATAGTTAGTTATTTAATAAAAAAAATAGTTAGTTATGTAAAACTTTTCCAAAAGGATGATACGCAGTTTGATAAAATTAAGCTGTCGCTATATCCCATACAGACATTTTCCTCTTAATGCTCTATATCATAATTTTTTAAGCAATAAGGGAGGCGGGGGAAGGCTAGTACACAAACACTAAGATATTTAACCCGTTAATAAGAAAAGTGTGGGTGTGCAATTCACACACGGCAGAAGTGAAACTTCAGAAAAACACCACGTTGACTATGGCGCATTTTCTGAAGGTTTTGTAGTACGCAGGCGCAAAGACACGTGCATACGAAGATTATAGGAAACACTGTATACTTGTATTATATCTCTCTTTTTCCTCGTAGTACGCAGGCGCAAATACACGTGCTAGCATACGATCGATCGAATCGAACGAAAGATCCTGACGTTTCACTTAAAAAAAAATTCAAGTTTGTCCTGCCGTATTTATTTAGATAATGCTATAATTTCTAAGTTTGTTAAAATACTTCTTTAACAGAAGTGTCACTTACAATTCATTACTACTTCTTTTGTTCCAAAATAATGCATAACGGAATGCAAAGCTTGAAGTCTATCTTTTTGGTAGCATATATAACGTATATCTACTTATAACACTTCCATTATAAGAGTATCAGAAGACATTTCAGCGCACCGTAAAAAGCAATGGACTGAACTGAGCGAAATAGGTCAATGTGATGTTTTATTCACAAATGTTATTCCACTTTGAATATTATTCACATTTCGCTGGTTTGCGAGAACAGCGACATAACTAAAAATGATTGATTTTAGAAAATGGTAATGTTTTGTGATTTCCGCTAGAGTATTTTGTTCTAAATATATAATAAACTTCTCGCTTTCTAACGAACGTCAGCACGAAATCAATTTTAGTAAGAGTTAAGACTACGTACTCTGTGTACAGTGTTTTTACTATAACAACGCCGCGCGTCGATCGATATGAGATACAGATAATATTCATGGCGATAAGCCTTACACTAAACATCAATTTATTTCGGGTCGATCCATATCTGTTTTCTATGACAATTGACAGACCATGTCCACCGCTCCTGAAAAAACCCATCGGTCTATGCGTCTACGTCTTTGCTGCAATAGAGAAAAATCCACGGCTAAGCTAACAAGAGGCACGAACTAATACTGGCCATAAACTTGAATTAGTATTATGGCCGATTCACATAGTATCAGTGAAATCACAGTTCCGGCACAGTACCGGAACAGTACCGCAACCGTGATAATTATTCTTTCATACATTCTCTATGAACGTATCCACACCTGTCAGTGTCAGTGACGGCACAGTGGCCTCAGTGTCAGTGCCGGCGCCGACAATCACGGACGTAATCGTCAACGACGATATTTTTTGTCGGATCACGGACGCCGCTGCATCACAACCAAAATGGAGGATGAGCGATTGATCGAATTGGTTTGTAAAAATATTGTTTTGTATCATTTGTCTAATGCAAAGTACATGGATACAAAATACAAAACCAATTGTTCCCCCAACCTCCCAATTTTTCTTATCTTTTCCTTGATATTGTTCTTCTTCTTCGTCTAAAGCAATGGATATCATTGCCAGTTCCGTATTATTGAATAGAGCCATAGCAACAATCTACATAGCACACGTTTTGCCTGAAGATCCGTAGAGAAATGAGTACGGACATGTGTGAATTGAAGCACTGCCGCATCACTGTAGCACTGATACGGAACTGTGACTGCACGGATATGTGTGAATCGGCCTTTATTCGGCAAACAAAAAAAAAGAAATAGGCCTTGCTACTTTTAAAAGGGACTTGTACTACGAGAAGGTTCATTGGCGCAGTAGTTCTCTGATTTGACATGGACCACTATTTATTTTCTTTTTTTTTAAAGACAACTCCCGCATTTGGTATCATTCCTGTGTTGCGGGGACTTAACAAATATTTAATCCGAGCACGAAGAACACCTAGACTCGGAATCTCGGAATACCTATTTGTGGATCACACCTTTTGTCCCGTGTAGGAATTACTGTAACGTTAGAGCCAACTGTGCAGTCTATTCTCTTATTAAGTGCAGTCAACATACTATAATCAACACACATTTTCACAAATAAATTAACTTCATTGTTTTACACTTCCAGATCCTTTCATTCATGATGGCAGTCGTCTTGATTACCTTCGCAGTAGACATTAAGGACTTGTCGGAAGCGCAGAAGAGCCGGGACGATGTGGACGCTAACATGTCTTCCGTGGTGTACACTATCGTGGTATTGCTGGTCGTACTACTGTTGGTCAAGTTCATATCTGATTTGGTCTTCGTGTATGCCGTTTTTAAGGTAAAGGACTTTGAAAGGATTTTATTGAACTACGGCTTTGGATTTCAATTGTAACTTCCTTTCAATACATAGACGTATTGTCATGCAACTAAGTTATCGAAAAAGCCTGCGTCTATTTTTCCAAACAATTATAATCTTGGAACCTTCATGATTAGATTGAATAGGTTTCTTTTGTATAGGCGTGTACCATCTTCGTCTTCATCGTCACTATCCATCAGGTGAAAACTCAGCTTGCCTATTGGTAAGCGTTTATCAGAGACTTTTTACTACTCACGAGAAGCAGAAATCACCTTACCCTATCTTCCGTTGAAATAATTTACTTTTATTTAAATTGACTATGAACCAGGAACTATTAACCAATAATTTTAGTTTCAAAAAACAATACCCAACACGAAAACGTCATTATTAGGAAACTGAATCTAAAGATTCAATGACTCGTCTCGTTTTTTTTTTCGGTTGTATCATTACATATTAACAAAGGTTGTATCATTCATAGTGCATAAGGAAGTCGAAGGACCATTAAATTGTTGTCAAATGTTTATTTATAAAGTTTTAGCTTACGTTGGTAGCTTGGGAATTTGACAAGGTGGTCAAACTGAGCTACATAAATAAAGACAATAATAACTTGAGACACCTCACTTACGGCCGTCTGATCCCAAACTAGGCAGAGCCTGTACTATGGCAGCCAGACTGCTGATAAACACACTTATATATTTCTAAATACATACATATTATAGATTGCACCCAGACACAGAACATATGATCGTGCTCGATTTTTGTCCTGGGTGGGAATCGAGCCCACGACCTCTGGCTTAACAATCAGGACCATTAGACCAACAGGCGCGTCAAATCAACTCTATTATATTTTGGTACAGAGCAGTGAATCGACAACTAATAAGGTTATCAGTACATTCACTGCTTTATACAATTCTTGCACCAGTTGTGAGGATACCGCTAAAGCGAGTCGGTGGATGATTTTACGAAGTCCCATATACATCACGAGTCCTGTCACGTCGTACATTTCAGTACAGGTTATGTCTTAATATCATCTGCTTCTCCTATTTATTCTTGTGATTTGTATCTTATGTGATTGTAACAAATAATGAAGCAATGATAATTTGATTTAGGAAAAAGCCGGCATTATAAAGAAGTACTGTATTTCCTGGATCATATTCTTGGTGCTGTTCATTATTGGCTTCTTGAAGGCGCTGTTCCACATGGAAGCTGGTCATGTCATCTCGCAGATTTTGTTCTTGGGTAAGTGTCACACTCCAATCAATTACTTGAAAAAGGAATTTTGTACTTTATTTTTCGGATACATTGCATTTCCTTATTATTATTGTTAATGTTTCATTTTCGATGAAATTTAGATTTAACGAGGTAGGTTAACAGTAATTTTCATTATAAAATGCAAAAGTAATTTGTAATTTCGAATGTCACCCTGTCAAATTTTAAGGGGCTCGTGGCTCGTGGTAACCGAGTAGGTTAGCACATTGCAAGGTTAAGTAATACTAGCCAGGTCAGTCTTAGGATGGGTGGCCATTCTAAACATATTGGGACCCCTCCGTGCCTCGGAGAGCAGGTTAAGCCGTCGGTCCCGGATGCCATACGAACATCTGTGGCATCCGTTACACCCGTAGTTGGAGCCCTAAAAAGTCCGACAACCTGGTCTAACACAGAACTTGCAATCGCCTAATACTTGGGTTGTGGAGGTCTGATGGCAATCGCTTCACGTAAAATAGTTCGGCCGTATCGTGATTACATTGAAAGCCGACCCCAATTTAGTTGGGAAAAGGCGCGGAGGACCCTGTCATATTTTAAATATAATTTTAGATTATAACCATAATCTTCTCTTTCTATCTCATCCTTTACACAGTTCATACAGCTTATATCTTGGATCTTCCTTTATTCTTAAAGCTTACAATAATCAAATTTTTACCCTTTTTCCACTATTCCTTTTATCTTTCATCAATATAAATATATTCTTACCGATCTGACAGGAACTCGCTTCTCAACTTTCTGTTTACTGGGCCACTTCTACAGAGAAACAAACTTTACATCAATCTATGTATGGATATATTAATTAGCGATGTGCTAGATATCCGTGTCCACGGATATCCGAGGGAGAAAAAAGATCCGTTTCTGTTACCTTTTGGCGGATCTTGAACGGGTTTTTTACAGTATTGCATGTTACAAATAGGCCAATGAAAAAATAAAACATTCAAAATTAAATGAATTGTGGTTGAACTTCGACTACCCGGCGATCTCTAACATTTATAATTATTTAATGATGGAGTTCGATGTTAACCTAATACTTCTAAGTTCTAACACATTTATCTTCATTTCATTTCAGCCGAAAACTTCTACTTCATCATCGTCATTAGAAGTTACTTGATATCAATCAACGAAGACGGTGTTCTGTAAATAGTTCCTTTGGTAAAGTCTGTCTACAACGGTTTCTTTTTAGTATCATGAAATAGGAATCGAGTTGTGACCAAAAATAGTGAAGGAAAATTTTAATTTTCTCTTGGTATTAAGCCCCCGGAGCTCACTTATTACAGGATTATTTTGTTTCGCAAAGTAAACATAATAATATTATGTGATACTACACGCATATACTCACGATTGTATCCCCGAAGTGGTACGCAGAAGAGTATTTAGCGCCCACATTTTGCTAACTATATTGTAATTTGGGCTTCACGCAATAGGAGGCAAGCCACCATCACTTTGGGAATTAAAGACCATGCACTTTGGGAATTAAAGAAGAGAAAATTTAGAGTATATTGAAAATGAAAATAAGAAGAGAAGGTAATGCAAGGAAAGGGATATTGCTTATTCCGATGGATTGGGGGCCGTAAGCTGACATTATAAAGAACTACTGTATTTCCTGGATCATATTCTTGATGCTGTTTATTATTGGCTTGTTGAAGGCGCTGTTCGACATGGAAGCTGGTCATATCATCTCGCAGATTTTGTTCTTGGGTAAGAGGGGCTCGAGAAAGTCAAGGTCGCGAACCTGTAACTCGAACAGGCTGTTCCTGGGATCTGCGAGCCCTCTAAATCTATATGTCCATGTGTATGTACTAAGGACGCTCCTGGGACTTAATAACTACAACAATTATTTAAAATATACATTTCTAAATATACGTAGGTATATCTAGTCGTATAAACTGTAGGGCTCTGTATAGTGTCCTAGACGAAATAACTACCTGCCACTATAATAGCAGTGTATAGCAGTGTATCATTGTTCGTATTAGATGGCGTTCGTCTTTAGAGGGTAGCCATTTTTTTCCCAAAAATAATATATACTCATAGATTGTTGATATATACCACTAGATAGAATTATACATATCAGGAGAATATTTTTCAGAATCCGTGGACTTTTAAAATATCACGAATGACAGAAAAAATCCATATCTTTGAAGGTGAAAAGTTTGATAAATAAGTTTCTCTCTTGTTGAAAGTTGGTTATTATAACGATGTAAAGATAAGTTGTTTAGAAAACAGATTGTAGATATACGGGCTTGAATTTAATGAAACAGAAAAAGGACCAAATATGGAAAGAGATCTTCATCGAAACAGGCGACGGAACAACCATTATTTTTTCTGAAATATTTAGCATAATATTAGTTTATACGTGTACATCTATAGTTGATTATTCATTATGTTAGTTATATTACTGTGTACTTACGCATAGCAGGTATAGTTGAAATGAAATGAAATTTAACGTCGCTTTAGTTTTAATGCATGACTGTAAGAAAATGTATAACTCCTGGTTAGGTTTCAACGATTCATTCGCAAATTGTGAAAGACAGAATTCGTATAAAAGCTATCTAAATGAACATTTTTAAAATAAGTAGCTTTGATAGTATTCCACTTACTACAGTCAACAAAACGAATACTATTTAATCAATAAAGAATATACACAACTGCTAACGACAGTGTGCGAAGTCGTTTTTCAATGCCGTGACTATAATTTTAAATTTTATTCAGAATGATTCAAAGTATATATATAGACTAAGGCAAGTTATTGTTTATTCTGGTTATCATGAAATTGCTTCTGTAGGCCAAATAAATTCGTATTTCTGAATCCTTCCAAACAACGCGGTCTTAACCGGTGCTTTTTCAAATATGTTATTTGAAAAAGCGCAATCCGCTAATATCTTACATTCAATGTTTAAGTTTTCATGTACCTTTATTATATATGAAAATATGTAATGTAAAATATAACTCTCTTTCTCTCTCTCTTTTTGTATATGTTTTGAAGGAGACTTTGTACTCGTATATGTCAAGTTTGTGGGGTTAGAAAAAGGCGAGCAAACTTTTTACTAAAATCATAAGCAATCTGAGTAAAAACCAGTCAAGGCCTTTTCTAGTCGGTAAAAGATCTAGTCGTTTGAAGGATTGATACGAATCCAAAACAAAAGAAAACTGCCTTTTTAAATATATATACAAATTGTACAAACATTTATTGTTATATGTCTCGTTTTAAAAAGAAGTTTGTCTTCCATTTGGTAGATTTAAGTAAACATCCTTATTTGTTAACCACTTATAAACATTTTTCGTTGAAGCCTTAAAACCTAAAATGTTGACGCATTTGACTGTATAAGTGTTTAATACTAATATCAATCTCTGTTATGTCGGTGCTAAATTCTGCACCATGTATAGTTGTTTATACTTTACTACATCAAACTTGTATGGCTGGCTAAATCTAATGGCTTTTGTTGTGTTGTACCTGCTTTTCGTATATCTAAAACGTCCAGGATTATCATTTTAATCTCAATATGGATAAAGAAATAGTTACACTATATACATATACCTACATTGCTGTTAACAATGTCATATTTCTTGTGTAATTGATATAACATTTTTCTTCGTTCCCACGTTCTATAGCATCGTGGCTTGTATCCGTCTAAGTCAAAGCCTTTTTACTATATAGCATTAAACTGTCAAGACAATGGAAATATCTAAATGACAGTGTCCAACGATCAAACCCATCCTGAACGTGACCACAAATGTGGCGTCGACGCGATAAAAATGTCATAACGTCGCAACGTTACGACGACGACGCTAGACGGAACGTTACTGCTACTGTGCAAACGACAGTGCCATGAAACAATAAATTGTCGTCACGATCATATGGGAACAGCCTAGACACGACAACCTTTCGACCTTTCACCGATTAAAAAGCGTTATGATACAGTGGGAACGCCTGTATTAGTATTTACATGTTGCGTGAACGACAACCGTTGTTGATATCTCTATATATTTACTGATGTCACGTTTTTCACGTTATTTGTAAAAACTTTTACTAGAAGTACTGCAGAATTTAATTTCTTTTAAATAGTTGTTTATAATATTATATCTATAACGGTTTAAACGTTTTTTAATAATAAATCTAATTATTTATATAAAATATGTACCTACTGAAAATATCTTTCTACATATTTACTATTTCTAAAGATATTCTATCTATAACTTTTGATGTTTTATGTATATTTTTCTATATTTCCAAGATCTATTTAAATAATACAAATGACATATCTATTTATATCATTTTCTATGTATATACATGAAATGTAACGGATGTTATAGGGTTTTAACCAAAGAGCTTAAAATATTTTATTGCATTATGATTTTAAAGGCATATCTAAATTACCATTTAATTATTTATTACCATACTAGCTTAAAAGATCTAGAGAATGAAGAACTAGAAAGCGACTTTAACCTTCCAACACTGGGGATGCCCGCGTTTGAAAGGCACAGCCGAACGTTTTTTTGTAAGGTTAGTTTTGTAACGAACATGCAGTGGACGATACAAGAGAGCGAGTTGGTGATTGGTGACTTGCATTTCTACTCTCCTTTCGATTATTGAAACTCAGAGTACACTCAAAATACATTTAAATCATTCCTGCAGGTCCTGTTTCGAAGGAAAGTCCTGTCCTGAAAGGAAATCGAAAGCCAGGATCTTCAAAAACCTCCAAGACCCCAAAAAAAAAACGTCGAGAGAGTACGGAAAGTGGTTTTGAAAGCGAGATAAGCGATATGCATGTTAACTGCTGATGCATTTCTGATCGCACAGTAGACGAATTTTTCGTGAAAACCTGAAAACAAAATCATTCTCTAAATCATTTTGGCTAGTGTAGTGATGTGTGAGTTGCAACGTATTTTTTTATACTGTAAATATTTATACTATGAACTAAACTGCTATATGTAAAATCTTCATAATATATGTATATTGTATAGCATCGAATATATAGCTAATACCGGTTTACTTTAAGAATCGTTATAACGTTTATAACGATTTCCGTGTCATTTAACTATTGGATCAGGCTTGAGGTTGCTGAAAACATTTTATACAATGATGATTGCAAAATTTGCTGCAAAATAATGATGAATAGCAACGATTCTATAAATAGTTTACTAAAACTTTTATTATACATAACATTAGGTTAATAGAACTATTTATATATAGTATTTATGAATCCATTTAAAAGGGGATCATAGAAGGCGGTTGTAGGTAATAAAAATCTTTTGCACTTTGCAATTTTTAATAAATATTTATTCAAATCAATGTGTCTCCTACTTATTAAAATAATAATATGTTTTTGTAAATGTGTTCCTCTAAAATAACGGTTTTAATAACGAATCTGTAATTTTAATATTTAAATTGAATTTCATTGTGGAAGACTGCCTTTGGATGGAGCATTTAAATCAATAACGGACAAACCAACTTCGAATGGTCGTTTAGTTCTTGTAATACATAAATTAGATAAATCTGTGTGTACTTATCGTGTGTAGGTATCAAATAAACTAAATAACGACAATAATACGTCCTTCGCTTTAATTAGCTGATAGATTTATTGTATCTGTGTCTGTCCCGGTCCACTATCGGGGGAGCAATTGGATCTGATCGTTTCAAAAACTACACGGTTACCTGATCAGTGATCATCTAACCGTCTATATTCTGAAATTGTTTTCATTGAAAAAATAATAATAAATGAGATTATAAAATCTGTATTATTAATTTTAAATGTCAATGTGAGTCCGAGTCCGTGCTGAAATTTAATAGAATATGGCAATGCAAAACCTATTTATTGTGTGCATACCTAATTTAAATAATTCAATATATTATTATAGATTAATCTATTTGCTTCCTCTGAACCCCAAAAAATATAAGAATTCCCTTATTTTTTATTTACAAGATTGCATATTGGTTTTCATAAAGTTAGCCTTTAAGGGTTTTCTTATATTTTGTATTAAAAATCTTTACGAATATTTACCTACATATTATATTATCGTACTTCCCCTTTACAGTGTACTCAGATTATTTGTTAGAACATTTTATAATAAATGTATATTTGATATAGTATAGGCCTTTTCATATTAGTATTACGGTATTGGAGAAAAACTTACTAAATGTCATTTTTTGTCAACTAACTAAATTGATTAGTAACCTAAATGAATAATTGTCCTTAATTAAGTACACATTAGTTAAGGATAGACGGATTTACTCACGTGAACGCGTCCTACCGCATCGGTTGCAGGCGGCAGAGGTTTGGCGCCTGCAACCGACGCGGTTGAACGCCTCACTCCTTGATAAAGGGCCCCCGTCGGATCTGAAAATACTCGGGCATCCCCGAAATATAATTAACTTAATTAATATGAATACCACTAACAAGTTTTTATTCAAATAATACAATACACAATCAAAATGTTCAATGATTGAAAAAATTTTTTTTTTAAATATTTCTTGATTGCTTGCTTGTACTTTTATTAGTCAATTAGTATTGTGAATGTATTATCAAAACCTTGAATTTGTGTGTGTGTCACTTAGAGTATTCTTTTATTTCTAACATGAATTATTTTCTGGGTATAATCACAATATCGTTTTGTGATAATTAGACACGTGTATTTATCATTATTTTATTTATTAATCTACCCTCTTCGTTCATCCTGTACTTTTAGTTAGTTGACTAAAACTGGCTAAACATGTCTAATCTGAATTGGTCTTACATTAATGTTTGCACAACTATCGATCAATTATAAACGCTTTAAGTGTTGTGACAATTATTTACAATGTGAATTGAATTTAATTTTATAGAAATTTTGATGTTTGTGACTGTTGTACAACGCTTTGTTAAATGCATTTGGTAATTGAAAATAAAAGTTACTGCAGAATGGTGTTTCATTTATAAATATTCTCGAATACATATAGAAATTATTCTTATACAGTTTTGACAGTGAGGTAGTCTCGTCTCATTAAATAATATAAAAATAACAGTCAAAACACAGTAACAGTTTAAAAACATTATTTTCTGACACTGTTTACTTTGTTCGTTTATTGATTTTATGTGTGAATACCATGCAAATAAGCATATTTTATTCTGCGGTACTGTGTCATAGATTGCCTCGAACAGATTCGAAACATGTGTCGAATTGCCATTTTGCGCCAGAGGAAGATTGCTAATTACGAATTTTGAGGCCCCACCACCATGAACCATTTGGTAAGACAGAATCTTTGTTGAGGGAGTTCGGCTGGTGTTCCCTATCTATTGCGACTAGTTGAGATTATTCCTTTGTTGTTGCCATCATTGTGGTTGAATTCGGCGAGAGTGAGTGGTGGGTTTCCCTTATTATTATTTTACAATAGATTAGCACCATGTAACACTTTATTTGATTAATTAATAGATTATCACTGAATTTTACTGTTGAGTGTTATGTTAAGAGTGAATTACAGATATACCTGTAAGTTACAATAGATCAGATATAAGTCGAGAAAAAAATCGAATACATTTTACAGTTAAATCAAGTTTTATCATCATCATGTTTGTCAATAAAACAATTACCTAAAGCCTTGAAATCCATCTTCAACATCAGTCACACATTTGCTACGTAATAAAATAAAATAAAAACTTGCATAGTCCATCTACATATATCTGCCATCAACTGATTTGTATTTAATGTAGAATGCTCGGCCTTGCTAATTCACATTTCATTGATCCTAGTTTCTGTTTAGATATTGGAGTGGATTGGATTCACGCCAATAAGTGAAAAAAAAGACAAAATAAAAAAAAGTGCATAAAATCTCATCACCAAAAAAAATATGTTTTATATACATTTTTTTTTTGGTGATGACATTTTATGCACTTTTTTTTAGATTCTCTCTTATCTAGCAGATAATTTAAAAGTGGTTTCCTCTTTTTAGTAACTTTTTTAGTCAAGAAGAAAACAAATAGCCTGATCTCTGTTGTGTTTGCCATTATCAGCGCCTATTTATATAAATTACTTCTGCAACAATACAAAAGCACTGTATTTCAACATATTTCATGTAAAATTGCAGGCACTATTAAGCTCTGTAAAACCACTTCTAAAAGTACTTTATGTTGATTAACTGTCACTATTTGACACACGGAGCAGATACAAAGATTTGACATCCCCTTTTGTTTTCTGTTAATTTCTGAATCCGTATAATAATTTATATAGTCAATATAGCATTTACTTTAATAATTCCAGAAGTATTCAACCCCAAATGCCTTAGCAGTTTGTCAGATGTCGACAGAATAGTTATTATTTCTTTTCTAAGCGCCATTAGAAATACCGATAGTCTTGCGTACAATATTATACATATCTACCGCTCCAGAAAGCCCAACGTAGTCTGTTAAGAATCAGTAATGTAATTGATTTAGACTAACAGAGTTATGAATATAACATGAACTGGACAGCAGACTTAGGCGGCTCCGTATCAAATTTGTTTGTGAAGAAAGAATGGTCTTTTCGTTTCCGCTGGTTCGATCCGCTTTCACGAGATAAATTACAACCACCAGTGGATATGGTTCATCGTACCATATTCGTTCTCGGGTCAGTAACTTTAGCTAATTGCACCATTGAGGTTTCTTTTGTGCAATCTTGCACATGAGGTTTACATAAATAAATGAGTTTCTTAACGGTAGATGATTGAACGACGAATGAAATATTGGAATTGAACGATTGGAAGAATTATTTTCATCCTGCAGAAGAGCGCGGCTAACCAGCACACCTTACCAGTACCCTATAGTTGCCAGAACTTTATGAGGTAGGGGTAGACTATGCACAATGTAATGGGAGCATTTATAGGCAAGGATAGGTAATCACATACAATTTGGCAGGTCTTGTGCGTGTCCGCATCATTGTTCTATAAAAAAGGTTAATCTGGCTGGTCGCCACTATACCTTATGCTACCTCTTTTAGAGCTTTTAGAGCGGTTTTTAGAGCTCGAAATCCAGATGGCTCTGAATTGAATATTCCGAATAGTATACGCAGGGTGTTAACTTTCAAATTTATGAAGTAAAAGAAAATTGGCATAGTAAAATATCAAAATTTATTAGTACAACGAAAACGGTTCCTCAAAATCCTCTCGCACTCTTTCTCTCTCTCCTTCACCGTCTACATTATCCATGTAAATAAATATAGATTGCACCTCCTTTATAACATAAAAGAAACAAGAACTGAGGAGACGATGGCTGGTTATCGCAAAGTGTCATCACTTTTGGAACAGTTCGATGATTGGACCACTGAACTTATAGTAACGTTCGTAGTAAGCTATGTCAAATAGTTTGGCCAAAAAGTCCACGTTGTATTATTACAGCTTTCTCTATTACTTCATTTGAATTTCCACAAAGCTGGTATAGGCCCAGTCTCGTATAAGCTTCACGATTCACCTCTTCAGAATGCTCTTCTGAAAATTGGTCCACGTATTTATACTGCACTAATGTTGTCGAAAGATGGGCGAGGCAGGTTATGGCGATGGATGTTGGAAGGAATACAGGAAACGACAAGAGTCTCACTTTCTCCATAAACCATCTTCATCGTCCTGTAGAGGCTGTTGATCAGCGACAAGTAGTAGAACGAGTATACTGTAAAAAGAAAAATAAAAAAAAATATCTTATCATAAAATTTGACTAACCGTGATTTGTAACTTTATGGTAAAGTCCTAAAAGAATTTTAAATGTCTTCATTGTGTCATTCATTTGAAAATAAATATTTTATGTTAATTTCAACTTAATGCCTCCACGGGTTTATGGGAGAAGGGTCTTGACAGACACACTGACAGGCAGGGAGACGTAACAACAAATTAACGACTTTCGGATTTTTTCCTTTACTTGTGCTGTGAGACCTTGCTTCTTACTAAATTTAATGGTCAATGGGAACTACCCTATAGATTTTGATTTACCCGCGAAATGTTCAAGCCTTAAGCCTTAACTGGTCGCATCTTTGATTGCGTTGACTACGAAGCTTGATTTTTTTACAGCTTCAAGGAACCGCAGTCATAAATATTTGATATTAATTTCAACTTGATGCATCTGTCTTTCCTGAGAAAAAGGGCTTTGACAGACAGACGGACAACAAAGTGATCCTATAAAGGTTCCTTTTTTTATTGTGAGGAACGGAACCCTAAAAATAGGGACAGCACATATTTGATGAGCGAAGTAGGGACAAACCTCCACCATACAAAAGACGCTGATTAGACAACATTTTTTTTTTCTGACGATACCTAAGTAGGATAGCCAGATGGCTTATGATGTTGTGATGACTGTAGGTATCGGACTTACAGCTATACATATGTATATATCTATTAAGATTCAAAGTAAGTAAACAAAAGTAACCATTGATACTGAAAACTAAACAAGATAAAATTAAAGTAAGAAAAGAAAGACATATGTATGTACAGAGGCTAAGTCTTATGTTTAATATGAAATATAATAAATACTAGCAGCGCCCCGCGGTTTCACCCACGTAAGTCCCGATCCCGTGGGAATATCGGGAGAAAAAGTAGCTTATGCGTTAATCCACGTCTCCAGCTATCTACATACCAAGTTTCATCGCAATCGGTTTAGTAGTTTTTGCGTGAAAGAGTAACAAACATCCATCCGTCCATCCATTCATCCTTCCAAACTTTTACATTTATAATATTAGTGGGATACTTACGAGCACCAACGAGTAAGGCGATCAAAATTAGCACCACATTTTCTGGCCGTTCAAGAAAATTGCCCAGCCTGAAAATACACGTCACCACAGCCACCAGAAATATGCAGAGTATGAAGACCGAGTTGAACACTATCGATGTCTGCAGACACGACAGATTCTTCTAGAATAAAACAAAAAGAAGTCATTTTAAAATAATAGTTTAGTTTGTATCCAGAATACAGAAAATACTGGTTAAAAGTTTAGTTGAAAGATACGGATTCATTTTTCCATTAATGAGTCTTGAATTAATAGATATTTTTTACTTCTGCCCCTGGGTATATTGCAGCCATTTTTACTTGAAATACTTGATATAATCTACCCTATAAAAATAGACAAGAAAATTATACTGTAATTCGTAATAATATCGATGAATAATGGAAATATGTAGGTATAAAATGCAAACTTGTATTAATATACACAGTTATTTGGCTTCTCTTCTATTTCTCGAGTACTTACTCGTTTTATACTGATGAAAGTGACAATGTTGCTGACAGCGCAGAGCGAGGAGAAGATAACCATGCTCATAGAAATGAGATTGTCCTCTGGGTCTCGCTGTTGGTATTGAGGTAAGTTCCACAATCCAATTGTCAGGTTTGCGATACATGCCAGCTGCAAAATAAATAATATCTAATTTATATTGTGTTAACGTCTTACGTGACGTGACATTTCGACAAGGTTGCACTGGCTGTGGTCACAGGCTGACTCAATGACGTCAGTCAGGCAATTCAAAGTTATGTAATACCTATTAATCGCATTAATTCCCGTATAAATAAAGCTTTAATTAAATTTAGACTTTAGCTGCTTATAAGAAAGTATTTTCCTCCGAACCTTTTCCCAACTAAGTTGGGATTGGCTTTCAGTTTAACTACAAAACGAACGAACTTCGATATTTTACGTGAAGCGACTGTCATCGGACCTCCACAACGCGATATCGAACGCGATAGGCGATATCGAAGTTCTGTAGTTAGACCAGGTTGTCGGACTTTTTTTTAGGGCTCCAACTACCCGTAACAATGCCACAGATGTTCTTATCGCAACTGGTCCGTCGAAGGTGTCTCAATGTGTTAAGAATGGTCACCCATCCTAAGACTGACCTTTTTTTTTACGTGTGGAAACCCCCACGGGTCGTCACCTCACCGCTCACCGGCTAACGGTAAGGTGGTATGTTGGTATGTTGAACTGATTAATTATCTAAATTTTATATATACCTAAGTAGAAATGGATATGGCTATACGTATATAATTAATCATTTTATTATTTGGCGCTGACTCAAAATAAGTTTATATAAAATTTGATAGTTTATGTAAATAAGCTCAAGACTTAAGAGGTTTATTTATTTATTGCTTTTTAGTTATTTCGTTTTTCGCTTTTTAATTTTTTGTTAAAAAGATTTTTTTTTGATGATTTTTTTTCATCATCAGCTCAGCTACATGATATGATGATTTCTGAACGCAAATACCTGATAAAGTAATGAAAAATAAACAGAAACACTATTCGTTCCTCCAATTTTCGAGGGTTTCTCTCAATTTTATCAGGATCCCATCATCAGATCCTGACTTCCTTGACATGGGACCGCCCTTGAGGTATACCCTATCTAACAAAAAAAGAATAATCAAAATCGGTTCATAAATAACGGAGAGAGGGCTGAACAAACATTAAAAAAAAAAAAAAATATATATATATATATATATACGGTCGAATTGAGAACCTCCTTTTTTTTTCGTCGGTTAAAAATAAGTAAGTCTAAGAATCATGGTCGAATTTCGACCACCAGGCGATACCTAAAAGTAACTTTATTAGTTGTAAAGTATTTAGATACAGCATAATATATAAATAAAATACTCGTACAGGATAATATTTAGAATATTAGATAAACCGGACAATATATTTATTATGTAAATTAGAGTTAGTATAATATATATTCAACATGTGATATTAAATAATGATTAGACTTAAGTTACCTACGTCTAGAAATAAGTTACCTACTATTATATTAGGCTTAAAAATCCTGTAAAGATAGTGTATGGTTATAAATAAATAAATAAATAAATCTAGTTATTGATATCTCATGTAATAAATTAACTGATCTAGTGTCAATAAACTTTTCTATAAATCTACCACTATCAGGTGCTATATGATCACATTTTGATTCTAAGAGAAAATGTTGATCTAAAAATTAATATTTGAAGCTTGCATCGGTAATTTTTAACATTCTTATATTATTATTGCAAACTAGTCAACAAGCTTCGGAATGGCGACTTGAACTGAATCGGAACCGAAAAAACCACGACAAAGTCGATCAAAAGTCAAGGTCATGTTGACTGTTTTCTTTGACTATCGAAGTGTTGTGCACTCGGAATTCTTGCCAGAAGGTCACACTGTAAATAAAGAATATTATTTGAGCGTTATGCGGCGTTTGAGAGAGCAAATTCGTTGAAAAAGGCCAAATTTGTGGAAAGAAAATTCTTTTGATTTTACTCCACGACAACGCGCCATCGCACAAGGTCATCATTGTGAACGAATTTTTGACCAAAAATTCAACAAATACTATTGAACAACCACCGTTATTTAGTTATTAGTTATTATAAAATACTATCGGACCAAGATCAGACCCAACATATGAGGTCCTGCCCGAACGTAGATTTTTGTTTTTGGTGTCATAATTGATTTCGAAAGTAAAGCAAATAAGCTAAAATTAAAAAAAATTACAGTAAGTAACAGTTAAGTGAAAATAGCCGTGGGAGGGGGCCATGCTTCGGCACGTGTGGGCCATACATAATTACTCTGGTTTTGCGTACCTCTTTTGGTTCTTTAGGTCTCGCGGGATCATCTCGGCGAGAGACACGAACTCGATACGTCCATATCAGAGAAAGATGTCACGCCGCATCGCCATTCTTGACTGGCCTGTTGGTCTAGTGGTTAGTGACCTTGACTTGCTGAGCAAGAGGTTGTGGGTTCAAATTCCACCCAGGACAAATAATTGTGTGATGAGCATGATCATTTATTCTGTGTCTGGGTGTAATTTATCTATAATATGTATGTATTTAGAAATATATAAATATGTTTACCAGCAATCTGGTTACCATAGTACAGGCTCTGCCAAGTTTAAGATCAGATGGCCGTGTGAGAGATGTGTGAAGTTATTATTATTCTAGGCACGTCGCCCCCAGGAAAGTGTTCCTGGAGGCCAGAATGGTCGCTTCATCGCACACAGAGGACGTGATTGTCTCCAGCGAGAGGTATCCCGTATTAAAAAAAATTGTAAGGTAAAGAAACTAGTGCCCCTAGAGAAACGGACTAGAGCGAGTAGTGTAGAGTCAGTCTTAGTTACCACACAAAAATATAATAATGATCGAGTCGATCACAGAAATAAAATTATATTAAAAGTACGTACAAAAGTAACTGAGATGACGCACAAACGTCTCGCTAAATTATGTACTCCATATTTCGTGCAACTTGTAGGAATGACGTCATATTCAGAAGCGGTGCAAACAAAATATTTGTAATGACACTTTAATAATGAGGAGTGACAGAAACAGAATATATAGTTACAGGTTGCTACGAAGAAGGATGGTCTTTTATGAGCGTTATGCATGGCAAACAAGCAGACGGGTCACCTGATGGTAAATGACTACCGCTGCATATGGGCACCTGCAACTCAAGAGTCACAAATGCGATGCCGGCCTTTAAGGTAGGAGTAGGGAAAAGGTGGTAGTGGGTGAGAGGGGGAAGGAGAGGGGAGAGGGAATGGTTAGGGCCCCGGTAACCTCACTCACTCGGCGAAAAGCAATGAAATCATTGTTTCACTGCCAGTTTTCTGCGAGGCCGTGGTATCAGTCCGGTCGAGCCGGCCCATACGTGCCGAAGCATGGCTCTCACACGATTATACGACACGACATATAGTTACATCAACTATCATCAACTAAGCTTGAAAATAAAAGAATTTTAATGATTTTGTTTTTTATTGTTTTATGCAGACATTTTCAGAAAAATCTGGACAGTCCATCAACAACCTTGATATACAGCCCATAGTTTCATACAGGTCAGCCACCTCTCATACGAAGTATTACCTTCGTATGAGAGGATTCGGGGGAGGAGGATTCGATTTGTCAGTTTTAGGGAAACTCGTGATTTTTAATACAGTATATTACCAGACCTTTTTGTAACATGAATATCATGAATTTTATTATATTTGCAGTTATATTCAGTTCTTTAAAGTGCGTTTAGTTTAGGACAACAAAAAAATATCTTTTGTATCAATTCGACAAAGATAATCTCTTAGCTCTATAGAACTGTAAAGTATTATTCGACAAACAAACAATTCGATTTCAGCTCAGTGTAAATATTTGCATGCATTAATATGTACAATATATTATGTACAATATATTATGTACTAGCTGCTCCCCGCAGTTTCACTCGCGTATGTCTCAATGCCGTGGGAATATCAGGATAAAAAGTATCAGCTATCTACATACCAACTTTATTCGCAATCGGTTCAGTAGTTTTTGCGTGAAAGAGCAACACTATCCATACATCCTCACAAACTTTCACATTTATAATACTAGTCGGATTTACAGAAAAAATGTAGATACTCACTGCTGACACAGCACTTAATACGAAGCAGCCCGGCTTGAGAGGCAAACAGAAGCAACATCTTCTCAACAACGGCAGTGGCATTATGGTCCTGTAATTAAATTCGTTTAGAAACAATAATTTAAATACATATTTGTTTTACTAACTCGTACAGTTAGAAACTGAAAATTTCGGATAACGTCTTACATCAGTCCTACATTACGTCCGTCGCGTCCTTCTGCGAGGATGTCATCTCGCGGAAGGAGGCGGTGGAGTGGATCCCGGAGGAAGACCTTCAGGCAGATCCGGTACGCCGCCGACGGGAGCGCAAGTTTAGTTTGGTCTCATTGCTGAGTTCCTATTTGGCGCTTACGATCGCCTCATGTCACCCTAAGTGTGGCCGCGGCCCAAGTGTGAATGAGACGGGTTATTATTTCCTCCACCCACAACAGAGCCTCTCGCGAAGGAGTGATGTGTATCCTTGTGCGTCTGGACATAACCAAATTATTTAGACCGAGCCCGCTTGCCACCCACGGGCTAGCGCTGGGTGGACCGTTGAGGACATACCGTCGCAGCACGCAGTATGGCACACCGTGTGGTTTTAGTCGGTTTCAATCCGTCATACTGCCTCACCGATAGCCAAGGTGAGGTGGAACCAATGTGGGTTTGCACACGAACAAAAAAAGGGCATACATCACGCACGATCGATATAAGATTGTCGGTAATGCATAATTTGGTTGACAAGACGTACATTCTGAGTTTGAAAAATTGTCAGAAACTTTACAGATGCTGTTGTCTAATAATTTTGTAGTTAACCTTGTATGGTTGTAACGGTCATAAAGACATATTTTTTTACCAAATTTGGGTAGAGGTGCCATCCAGTTTTCAGCTGTACCTACTCTTCTCCGCGCGATCCAATTAGGGTGAATCTAAGTGTAGTATATCTAACCATTTAAAGGTTTTATTTTCGTTTTAATCATACATATACCATACATACAATCACGGCTGTATTATCGAAAGGGTATGCAGAGGCGTGTTAACGCCGACTTTTGGCCAACTGTGTTTGTTCCTTGTTCTATACATGTAATAGCGGCAGGCCTATTTCCGTCCTTATCAACCGAGCATTTTGGGATTTAAAGATTGGAGCATTCGAAGTGTATTGAAATGTAAAAGTAAAAAGGGAAGGCAAAGGAAGGCTGGAACTGGTTGTTGCCGGGGAGTCAGAGCCCTCTAACATCACGCATTGATCATTCGTGATCACCTACTGTAATTATCTTCTTTGTAACATCTTGGTATCTTATTATATTGTTGTTGGTACTAATAATTAATAACCTAAATCCAACATTTTAATCAATTTATTTTATTACCTTTCCAACATCAATTGAGACGTATAAACATCTTTTAACTTTGTGAAATTTGTAGTCGAAGGAAAAAGTCTACGAACATCTCCAAAAACAATCTATTTAGTTTTAGGTCGCATCGAATGACATAATATCTCCATAGGAGTTCGTGACGTTCAACGTCATGAATTCAAGGCCGAATAGTGTATCTGATCAATAATCATGGCGCCAGACTATTACCGCCATTTATTTCTATTCTGGTAGGTTCTGCGAAATTGGTGATTTATGGAATATAATATTAACAGAAGGGGAAAGCTTTTTATATTGTATATGATAAATGTGTAAAGGTCGTCTGTATGAGATCGTTACTTACAATAAAACCGACTTTTTGCGCTATATTATACACTATCTTTTTATGTCTGTTTTATTTTGTTGTTGTATTGAACAACAAATTAGTGACACTGGTGTTATGCCCGGTGCCTATAATCAAGAAACGATTCGTTTTGCTTACGGACGGTAAAATTTCGTTCAATTTATAACGAAAATTTGACCGTCCGTAAGCAAAACGAATCGTTTGTTGATTATAGGAACAGGGCATTAGTCACTTAAGAGGTTCACTTTGAATCTGGAAGCATGCGCGGCAGGCAGCGCCCCCGCCAATTCGAGTAAAAAAAAGCAAAGTCACAGCCGTACGTTCATTCAGGACGTTTTCGACCCCCTTGGGTCCGCTAGCGTTACGTTCAGGATTATTTCAAATAGTAGATTATTCTGATTATATTTATTTAAGAAATAAAGATGACTATATTAATACGGTCACTATAATAAATTGTTAGTTATCCAATCAGGTAACAATTGGATCTCACAACTTTTTGGTAGAAAATCTGCGTTATGAGACTTGCATTATATTACATATTATGTTTTTTAGGGATTGGTGTTTTTCCAACTACATGGCTGGTTATAAAGAGAGCCTTTGGATGGTTTTTTTTTTTTGGTGACTTTGTAGTTTTTTTTTCTAAAAGCAACTAGAGGTTGTCAGCAATTACCTGCAATTTTTTTTGTTAACGTGCTACTACTGCCACTTGTTTTCTGGCAGGTCTTCACAGCGGCCACGGATTTTACTATTTGACACTAGACCTGAAATTATCTAAATGTTGATTTGAAATTCCAATACATTCAGAGAAATCATCAAATCAAATCAACGTTATTCATTCCCAAAAGTGTGATTACAATAACAGTTAAAATATTAACCAATTTAACTAATTACACGCTTTTCAGTTCATTTAAACGTATGTTTTTTTTAAATTATTCTTGATTTTTGAGTATGTAGTTACCTTTCTACATAACTTTGTTAGGAGACAAAAAATGTTCTTTTTTTTTAAAGAAAAATCATCGGATAACAATACGCAGTCAGTACCCTTTCTTGTTTTGGGGTTTTCGACCTCTTAGTAAACGACCGGCAATTCTGAAAGAATTTTAATAAATTTTAATTACAGTCCATTAGCAGTAGGTACTGGTTAACTCATGCCTTCAGGAATGTTAATGTTTACAATTACTCATGCGATACGACGTGCGTTAGAAAACCCACTCGTTTATGTAGCTTTATTCTTGTTTACTACTTTACGATTGAATTCATTGGGTTTTGCAACCATCGAGTAAAAGTATATTAATTATTATAAATAATAAGCAGGGAAATAACCAATTGACACATCACTTTTCGCAACGACTTTAGACTGACGCTGAAAGTACGTTAAGTACGTTGACCTATCTTAACGCCTATAGAAAAACACATTTGCCACCTCAGTAACACTATGATGCTTAGTTTTCGATACGGCACTTTTTTGAGACATTAATTTGAAGGGTCATGAAATTAAATAGTGCTACAACATGCTCATGGATTCCATAAGCAACTGGGTTGTTCGTCATCTCGGCTCATTATTACTAGTTGACGAATTTCAAAATTAATATTATTTTCAGCGATGGCGATGTGTGACGTTTTCTACATTAACTAGTTCATCTTCCTGCCCTTTTCCCAACTTTATTTGGGGTCGGAGCAATGTTTATGTAACACTGCAAAGAGTTTTGGCTGGTTTTTTAAGGTCGGCCGCCAGCCTGACGCCAACCCTACTCGGGAATGTAATCGTTTACAGAGAGTAAAAAAAAACAAAATAAATAAAAAGTAAAACAAAAATGTTATTAACCTCGATCTTGATCGATTTGATCGCAGGCACAATAACAGCATTCTAAGTAGGACACAGTAGGATTCTATTATCTGAAGTCACGTAACTGGCGAAGCATTAGCATAATATTGTATTTCTGTTTTTGAGTATCGTCACCAGATTACTATGAGGGCATAGAGATTGCAGCGAGCGAGCTATCTGGTGCTGTGATATTTCGACAGTTCAAATACTTCTACGTATAAAAAAAAAATTGGTTGCCTGTAAAGTCGGTATACGGGCGAAAGTTTTACGTGACAACGACTTTGAGTGGTAAAATAATTTTAATGTGAATATTCATTCGTATAGTAGGAAGAAGGATGAAATAATAGTAACAATTTAAAACATTTATTTATACAAAGAATTATATTTAAAACATTTTATGTCTGTCTCTCTCGCTCTTAGGCGGGCTAACCATGCCCGAGTGGAAGGGACGCGTGCCTCTCACTCGCTCTCATTGTGAGCGCATAACGTGAGCGGAGCGTAACGCAGTTTCTTGAAGTGTCACCCGGCAAACCAATTTATAAGACGTTGTCACGTCAAAAACTTGTAAAAACATAAAAAAAGTTCACAGCGAATAATTTTTCGAGTTTGGATATTTATCCAACTGACACTAAGGTTATGTTTGTTGTCGTTCAGAAACGTGACTTCTAATATATTGAGTTGTGCTATCTGCGTTTAATGGCATTTTTTATAGCTTTTGTTAGGTGTTTTTGTAATTGTAGATAACTGTTATTCATATTGTACGCTGCCACACCCGGAAGACGTCTTAATGGCTTTAGTAACTGCTTACAATTAGGCACCCGCCTAATTGGGCTTGAAAACTTAGTTTTATAAACAAATACACTAAACAACCACGCGATACAATTTTTCCTACGGATCAAATTTGTGTATGAATTGTTTTAAGAACCGATTTAGCGTCCACACGTACACAACTAAATCGCCAATTTTTGATTTGATTTTATTTTCTGAGCTGGACGGACATTTGTAAGAAATACATATAGGAACGGTCGATCATAAGAAGAACGTCTGCAAAAAAAATTACCCAGATGGCCTGGATTTGTAAAAGAACACCCAGAAGGAAAATGGTGGTTGTTAGAGCAACTCGGTTACTGATCATCTGATCAGGATATGCAGTGTGCTCTGTCAATGCCATGGTTTGGTTATAAAAACTGGCTTTTATCACAGGCTGACTGGCGCCGCAAAGACTGCCTCCGTTCTGCATCCACTCGCACATTTCCGATTTTCGGTGTCCCCATTCCGAAAACAAACCGGCGTATCCGCCGAAAGAATAAAATAGCCTTCCGTATTTCACACGCAAAAGTTAAAATAACCTCAAGAGATCTATTCACAGAAAATGATATAATTATAAAAAAAGCACACATTTTGTCTGTATACAACATTACACTTTAATTTTATAGATGCAACGACCAAAGTCCTATAACTCTGGGAATATTTAACATCAAACGCCAGTAATGCGAACGCTTCGCTTTGGAGTTTCATTTGTCCCACGCGAACAACGACGTAAATAGAGGTGACAGGGCTAGAACAAACCATACTAATAAAACAGTCTGGTGCCGTGACTAAACATTGTTACAGCCATTTTACAATTTATAT
The DNA here is from genome assembly GCA_963859945.1 of Euplagia quadripunctaria. NCBI lineage: Eukaryota > Metazoa > Arthropoda > Insecta > Lepidoptera > Erebidae > Euplagia > Euplagia quadripunctaria. The sequence continues at coordinate 3,593,417 of OY982573.1, forward strand.
GTATGGCTTTTATATTATATTACCTATAAGTAATAGTGCTACTTAGCGTAATAGCAAAGATATTTTATTATGATGTATGTATAATTAATTTATCTTTGACTTGCCTCGATTTTATGATCGTTTTAAAGTTACGGGAGAAGGCTACAAAAACGTTTCTTTAATAAGCTTTTAACTACTTCCGAACCTTTCGATTTTAAAACATTTTTGTACCTGTAATTCAGTTTTTGATTAGAATGTACAAATACAGAAATTCTAATGTACCTCACTATCATTACTAAATTCTTATTTATTTGATACTAGCAGCGCCTTGCGGTTTCACCCGCGTAAGTCCCGATCCCGTGAGAATATCGGGATAAAAAGTAGCCTATGCGATTAATCCAGGTCTCCAGCTATCTACATACCAAGTTTAATCGCAACCGGTTCAGTGGTTTTTGCGTGAAAGAGTAACAAACATCCATCCATCCATCTATCCATCCATCCATCCATCCAAACTTTCACATTTATAATATTAGTGGGATACCATATTAGAATCTTTAAAAGTATGTTTACACGACTGCCCAAAAGAAGGAATATAATATTTTAGTGAGTTTCTTTATTCACCATAACTTCTTAATGCCTAAATAGATTTGGACGTATAGGGTGTCGTTTGAATTCTGAAGGTTAAGTCATACACCGGGCGTGGCGGGACGGTTCGGCAGGGAGGTGTAAACAGACTGTGTATTATAATGATGTTAATACTCCGTGTATTTTACATAGCACAGGGCAGACTTAATAATAATAATAATTACCTGGCAACACTAAGAGGCAGTCTTCTTTTATAAGCGTATTTCCAATATTTATATTTTTCATGATAACTTTCTATTGAATCCATATATTATAGAAATCTATAAACGAAAATGCAGATCCAAAATAAAATAAAAATAAAAACAAGGAAAAAATGACGAAAACAAGCTATAAATAGAGTACTAAGACATGACATATGTCATGTCATACAAGAAAAAATTTATTAAACCGAAACGAATACAATTATTAAAAAATTCCGAAGATGCTTACAAGATCCAGGGCAAAGGCGCAAATACTATCCCCGGACTCGTCGCTCAGCTCCGCCTCGTGGCCCCCGGAAACTACATCAAGTGTACCGACCGCTGTTGAGGCGTCGAGCTCGACATCGAGTGACGAGTTTTTCTCTCCGCCGACGTCGCCAACACCTGTACGTCGGCAGGGGAGAGGCCGGCCACCGAATGGCTTGGGATCCCGAGGCCCACCGGCTTCGAATAGGGCCCCCGCTACCGGTGGTAATGTGCGTCGCATGAGATGGACGACTTTAATAAATGAGAACGTCATGCGAGCATATTTTGTGGCTACAGAGGGAGGAACTAACCTCACTGCGTACCGTGATCGTATGCTGTCTCTGTTTCAGGAACTTGAACCAACTGTTAACGTTTCGGCGCAACGACTATCGGACCAAGTACGGGCCATCCAACGATGTCATTTGTTGGATAACTCTGTGCTTGAGAGGCTGCGCTTGGACTTGCAGACTAGCACAATGGCTTCTCCTCCTTCACAAATAGTTACACAATTACCATCTGGTTTATTACGACCTTACCCTGATGAGGGCGGAGAGGACAGCACTGCTTCATTTGTAAGTACTCAGTATAATGATCAAATAAGGAATACTTTGGAAGGTGCTATTCGAGAATATCGGTCCATGAGTTATGAAAACAGACCTCGTTTGCCGCGTTTGCCAATGCATAAACGAAATAAAGCGCTGGTGTGTGCCCTTGATTCTATGTTAAATATTTATTTAGAAGAAAGCAAAGATCTCAGTAATATACACTCAATTCTGTATTGTGCAGCTGTTGCAGCATGTCGAGTAGTAGGTGTTAAATTCGCAGAAAATAATACCGCTACTCGGCTAAAGCTTGCTGTTCCGGCGTGGCAGTGCAGGATTGAGCGTCGTATCACTGAGGCGAGGGCACTCATTGGCAAGCTTATCTGTTTCAGATCGGGTAACACACGTCCGAGAGTAATGCGTTTTGTGAATCGGGCTTTTTCGGGAACTGGTATCAGTTCCTGTCATTATGCAGCACGAGTCACAGAACGCATTGACTTTCTGAAACAGAAGGTTTATGCATGGGCAAACCGTATACGAAGATACAAAAAAAGAGTGGACCGATATACTCAGAATCGTTCATTCCAAAAGGATGAGAGGTGGGTTTATAGAAGGTGGGAGCAGCCTGATGTAGTGAGTGACACACATTTCCCAGATGCTGAAATTACAAATACATTCTGGCGTAACATCTGGGCAATGCCTGTCACTCACACAGAGGGTGATTGGATGCGAGATGTTGAACGATCATGTGAGTCGATTGATACCATGGAGCCAATATCCATCTCCAGCACTGATATAGCTTGTGCAGTTCGTTCGCTGCCGAATTGGAAATCAGCGGGACCGGACGGACTGCATAACTTTTGGTTAAAGTGGCTCCGTAGCTCACATGTACATTTGGCATCTTAATTCCATTCATGCTTAGAATCAGGCTCGCTTTCAACTTTTATGACCACAGGAGTAACTCACCTCCTCTATAAGTCTGGTAGTGCCACGGATCCCAAAAACTACAGACCTATAACGTGTCTCCCAACACTTTATAAATTACTAACATCTATTCTGAGAGTGAAGATAACATCTCATATAACTAATAATACTATTATGGCTTACTCTCAGAATGGATGTAGAAGTGGGGCCCGTGGCACTAAAGAGCTCCTTATACTTGACGCGATCATTAACCAACAAGTTCGCCGTAACCGAAAGGATTTGGCGACATGTTGGATAGATTATAAGAAAGCCTATGACTCTGTGCCGCATACGTGGCTCTTGAGAGTGATGGAGTTGTACAAGATTGATACGACTCTATGCACTTTCTTCAAGGCATGTATGCGGCAATGGAGAACGGTCCTCTGCTATCCAGGATGTCGGCGGCCTGTCGGTGACGGCGAGCATATAAAGATCAGGCGGGGTATATTTCAGGGTGACAGTTTGAGCCCCTTGTGGTTCTGTTTAGCTTTGAATCCTCTCAGTACTTTGCTGGAGAGTTCAAGGCTAGGCTATCGTTTGCGGAGAGGAGGTCAGGTTATATCCCACCTCCTTTTCATGGATGATTTAAAACTGTTTGCCTGCAGCAATTTCCAATTGATAAGATTACTAGAGGTAACTGAAACCTTTAGTAAAAGTATCAGGATGGAATTTGGTGTGGGTAAATGTGCAGTCATGCATGTTAAAAGAGGCAGGATTGTGGAATCTGATGGGATGGAACTCACAGATTCCACACACCTTAGATGTCTTTCCGCCAACGAAACTTACAAGTATCTAGGTATGTCACAGGCGTTAAGTGTAAATGAATTGATTATGAAGCAATCGTTACAGGAACGCTTCTTTAGCCGCCTGAAAAAAAGTATTGAAAAGTCTTTTGTCAGGCGGTAATAAGGTGCGGGCCTATAATGATTGGGTCATGCCAGTCCTAATCTACTCCTTTGGAATACTTAGATGGACTCAGACTGAACTAGATGCCCTGGATAGAAGAGTTCGTACATTGCTTACCGCGTACCGAATGCACCATCCACGATCGTCGGTAATGAGATTGTATATCCCACGGAAATGTGGGGGTCGTGGTTTTTTAAATGCCAAGACCCTCCATAATCGCGAGGTATGCAATCTTAGAGATTACTTCCTCTCCGTTAACGTGGATGTGCATCGGGATGCGGTGGCAGTTGACAACGGACTCACCCCACTTGCTCTAGGAAAAGAGAACTGGTGCAAACCTGCAGTACTTAATATTACTGATCGTAAGGAGATATGGAAGGGCAAAGAGCTGCATGGACGTTTTTATCGGGCCTTAAATGGGCCCGATGTCGATTTATTAGCATCTGTGTCCTGGCTACGGTTTGGTGATCTCTTCGGAGAAACTGAAGGGTTTGTCTGTGCAATTACAGATGAAGTTGTTATGACGAATAACTATCGAAAATATATCCTGAAGGACGGCACGATTGACATTTGTCGGGCATGTCATCGTCCCGGAGAAACCCTCAGGCATATAATTTCCGGTTGTTCTCGTCTTGCCAACGGTGAGTACTTGCATAGACATAACCAAGTGGCCAGGATAGTCCATCAGCAACTTGCTCTTAAATATAACCTTGTGACTGTCGAGTTACCGTACTACACGTATGTGCCCGACCCAGTTCTTGAAAATGGTCGTGCAACATTGTACTGGGATCGATCTATCATCACTGACAGGACTATTGTTGCCAATAAGCCTGATATAGTGGTGATAGACCGATTACAGCGCCGAGCAATGATTGTTGACATCACCATTCCCCATGACGACAATCTCTTGAAGGCTGAAAAACAGAAAGAAGTAAAATATTTGGACTTATCTCACGAGATTGTCGACATGTGGGATGTGGATTCAGCAATCATTGTGCCGATAGTCATTTCGGCCCATGGGTTAATTGCTAAGAGCCTCGACCAACACCTTCAGAGGCTCACGTTAGGCAGCTGGATCAAGAGCCTAATGCAGAAGGCAGTCCTTCTCGACACGGCACGCATAGTGAGGAGGTTTCTGTCTCTGGAACCCTAACCACCGGTAGCTTGGTCCCTGTACCCGATACCGGTGGGACACTATTTTTTATATTTTTAAATATATTTTTTTTTATAATAATGTATTTAAAAATGTAATTTATATGTATTTAAATGTTAATAAAGAGAATAATAATAATAGTGCCGATAGTCATTTCGGCCCATGGGTTAATTGCTAAGAGCCTCGACCAACACCCTCAGAGGCTCACGTTAGGCAGTTGGAGAGCCTGATGCAGAAGGCAGTCCTCTTAGATACAGCACGCATAGTGAGGAGGTTTCTGTCTCTGGAACCCTAACCACCAGTAGCTTGGTCTCTGTACCCGATACCGGTGGGACACTATTTTTTATATTTTTAAATATTTTTTTTTATAATCTGAATGTATTTAAAAAAGATTAGCCGAAATAAACAGACAGACAGACAGGCAAAACTTTTAAAACATTCTTTTTTGGTGTATGCACGATGTAAATATTGGGATGCATTTAGTTAAATGCTGTTATTATCAGATTATAAACAGACACTTCAGTTTTATTTATCATTATATTAAAACGTGAAGAGAATTCTTTGTAGGTACCCCTTTTTAAGAAAATTTCGCAAACGTAGTAACGTGAATTTTGGAACATTTACAGATTATATATAGAAAAGTGCAGAAAGCTAAAAAAATTTGAACAATATTTGCTATAAAGTTAAAAAAAAAATGCAAAAACGGGTACGTAAGTGTCCAGTATATATTTTGGCCTGTCATGGTACAAAGGTCTGTAAAATGACAGGTCAAGTAATATTGGCCAATGAAATAAACTATGTTTGAAATTCGACCACCACGCAATCTCTAGTTTGTATAAATACGTGAAGAGAATTGATTATACGCATTTAAAAAAATCGAAAACGGAGAATCTTAAAATTTGGAATATTTAAAGTTTATATACGGAAGAAGTGCAGAAAGCTAAAACTTTTACACAATGTGTTACAAATTCAAAAATTGAGCTAAAATGGCTACATAAAACTACACGCATCCAGTACATATATTGATCTGTCATCTCACTAATGTTATAAATGTGAAAGTTTGGATGGTTGGATGGATGGATGGATGGATGGATAGCTGGATGGATGGATGGATGAACGTTTGTTACTCTTTCACGCAAAAACTACTAAACCGATTGCGATGAAACTTGATATGTAGATAGCTGGAGACCTGGATTAACGCATAGGCTACTTTTTATCCCGATATTCCGACGGGATCGGGACTTACGCTTGTGAAACCGTGGGGCGCTGCTGGTGTTAAATAAGTCTATACAATGACAGTTGAAGTTATACTGGCCAATAAAGTACAACCAAATATGGATTATAGTTTAAATTGGGACTACAGGCAATCTCTAGTGTACATAAATGTTTATGCCAGAGTAATAGGTAAGCATATTACAAATAAGAAGAATGCACAGAGTAAGAAGTTAATTTATACGAAAGAAGACAAAACTGATGGACGTCCTTCAATACAGTCTAAGATTAAAATGGCGATGGGCTGGCCATGTAGCATGGTACAACGACAAACGATGGACATTGGAAGTGACGAGATAAAAGGGACCTAGCGGTAAAAGACGAACGGAACAACCATTGAAACGATGGCGGCAAGACATTCTGGCTGTAGCAGGGAAATACTGAATTAACCGAGGTGGAGATAGAGAAACTTGGAATCAAATGGAGGAGGCCTTTACATAAGTAGGGGTGCCTATTCAATAATACACGAAATAAATAGGACTAAAACTTTAATACTAAGTGTGAAGAGATACATATTTAGCTATAGTTAATCTATGAAAAAAGGGTTATATTATTATTATTCTCTTTATTCATCTTCTACCATATAAATTACATTTTTAAATATGTACATAAAAATATAAAAAATAGTACACCACCGACATCGGGTACAGGGACCAAGATACCGGTGGTTAGGGCTCCAAAGACAGGAACCTCCTCACTATACCGCTGATTCGACATTCCACATATCGACAATCTCGTGAGACAAATTATTATTATTATTATTATAGCTAATAATTATTAGTAGTAGTATTAAAATAAGTAATTTATACTACCCAGGTGTGAAATGAGCAATCGATCCGCCTAAAGTTAAGCGTTTATCGGTGCTTTTAGATACTATCATTAGGGGCCACTCGCGCTTTCCCTACCTATTTCACTCTAGTGACCTTACTTAGTATGCAAAATATCTGCAACACTATAGTAATCTACTCCGTGATAGTAATTATAAACTCATGGTCGTCTATTTTTTCAGTCCGGTGCTTGTGATTCGACCAAATATATGTTGTAAACCTACTTGCGTGCGAAAAATGCATTGACGGCCATCTTTAATAATATCCGAATCCGAAATCTTTAGATTAAAGATATGATTTTTACTGTTGATGTTCCATGTACGTATTGTATTCCGAATATAATTTTAACTTTTGACAAATACAAGAAACAATGCATGTCAAACGTCAAATTTAAAGCTTAAAAAATCCGATAATATAATTTATTAAATCTTGGCTCTATGAACCAAGAATGAATATATGTATGAGATAACTCATCATAGGTACCCGGTGTATTTAAATACATGTCTTAAGACATGGGTCCTAAATACACCGAGTAGTATAATCATAATCTAAGTTCAAGAGTAATCGTACTTGAACTTAGATTATAATTCTAATTGAAGAGTAGAGGAAATCTGTTCTTGTCCTTCAGCAGAATAAATACCTAAGTACGAATAGACAAGTACTCATTTATCTGAACAATAGACAATTAAACATAATAATAATAATCTGTTATCTGAATATATAAAACTTTAAATTCATACATATAATTATTCTTTCGTATAATAAATATAGTTACCCTTTCATTCAACACGAATTCAAAAATTGTGTGCACGCAAATAGCTCTTGAATAGTGTCATCGGGAATAGTCTGTGAAAACCGAACGCATTTTATAAAAATGCGCACCGTCACAGATTTAACATTCACAATTGATATACATTGCGTATTAGTCTCTGTAATTTTCACTTAACACTGATACTAGAAAGTTAATCGAACTAATACACATAAAAAATATCAAGTCACATCACATCAGTTTGCTCAAGTGTTCCTCCGTTGCATTCTATGACATTTGCTCGTACACTGATCTATTTACATACTCTTTAATTATAACAAATTGTTACATTGTGAGGTCTATTCTTTATTTAGAAACGTATTCAACTCTCCATTGATTCTGTAATTAGTTAAATAACTGTTTAAAAACTCGTTTTTGGACTATGTTTCATCTTAGCCTTGAGATATTTTTATGAAAAAAACGTAATAAGTATATTTTATTCTTCTCACGAATTATAAAACTTGAAACTTAATATTATACAATTTAATTGGTAACTAAGATATCCCAATATTTTTACGTAAAAGATTAGAATTTTTGTAAATCCGTGCGGCGATAAACACGCACCGCGACGTACAGTGATCAACTAGCGCTGTTGCGCTTCCTACATCCGCTCAGTAATCGACGGCCCTGGCCTTGCGCCGACCAGACAACGCTGAAGCGCTGTATTTTATTAATTGCTACAGCTGATTGCTTTGGATTTATCATTGTATTGTTGAATGTGACTATTAAATGGAGATACAATTTACATATTTAAAAAAAGTACACCAACTTATTCACAACATTTCAACAACTATTAGCGCTAGAAGATACGTGTGAAGGAAGTCTGGTCAATTATTGGCGCAAGCATCGATTTGGCAAGCGGTTACCATAAGCAATTCCAACAGTACTATAACACGTGTAACTGTGGGAGAGCCATGCTTCGGCACGTATGGGCCGGCTCGACCGGAGTGATACCACGGCCTCACAGAAAACCGGCAGTGAAGCAATGCTTGCATTGCTTTTCGCCGAGTCAGTGAGGTTACCGGAGGCCCTAACCCTTCCCTCTCTCCCTCTTCTCCCCTTAACTGCACTCTACCTCTTCTCCCCTTGACCTACTCCCACCTTAAAGGCCGGCAATGCACTTGTGACTCTTGAGTTGCAGGTGCCCATGGGCGGCGGTAGTCGCTTACCATCAGGTGACCCGTCTGCTCGTTTGCCTCCTATTCCATAAAAAAAAACGTGTGTCATCAACATGTCATTGTCAACTTCCCTGGATAAAGGGTGTTCATCAATGAAATCTGGCGAATCTGAAATGAATTCTGGCGACGTTTTTTACCAGCTGAGGAAAACGGCTCTCTCTGAACGGCTCTGGTATTTGCTGTTTAATGTACTTCTGTTGAACGGCTATTCTGGCTCTTCTTTCCGAGTGACGTCAGTTCAAATTTGAGAAGAAAACTACTTAGCTCCTTCGGAAATAAAATAATGTACACAGAATATTTTTTATTGTACGCTCTATAAAATCACAATAGACCTTAAATTTAATAATAATAATATTCTTTATTGTACACCAGGCATTAAATAAAAATAAAAACGCGTGACGTGTCTATAGGGCACCCGTTTGGAACGCAGTTTCTTTGGCTATATATGTATTATATATATATATATATATATATATATATATATATATATATATATATATATGTATTTAGATAAATTGTATGAAAATATAGTAAATATTATAAAAAACCCTAAAATTGCGACATCTGTGAAAGTTGCCTTAACTGGTATGTGGATAATTAGTACACAAACCAACATCAAACCACAGTAGTATTGCGCAGAATCCACAGATGGTGTAAAAATAAAATAAATCACCTCCCGGTCAGTATTTTTCGTTGCGCTAACACTTCTTTTCCGGCAAGCCGCCATCCGCCGAGCGGGTGACGTGAAACGTGTGATAAGGTACTTCGTGTGAAAACTTACAACTATAGACAGATTTTACAATTGGCGCCCTTATCGCACAAGGCAATCAGGCATACAGGCAAGCGTGGGATGGAGAGAATACGTCATAGAGAGTTGTAGTTAATGTTAGGTACAATATAGTATATTTTTAGCTCTTGAAATTATTATCGTCAAATTTTTATTTAATTTTATTTAAATAATTAAAATACACCATAAAACCTTATATATTCTGTTGTTCAGACTACTTCGACCGCTAAAAAAACTTCTTTTAAAATCTGCTGACCATGAAACTTGTGAGAGACGGTAGGAAAATATCGAAGCCAACCTCTGCAACTTTGACAGAGTCCCAGGACCAATTTTGACACAATCATAAATATCAACTTATGATAATTAACTTCTTCTAAATCATGATCGTGATGATGAATCGAAGCCGTGTTTCTCTCCATGATGAAATTCGTGAAGGTCGGCCTCAACTGCGATCACTGAGGAAAATGTGGCTACTGTCAGGCAACAAAATATTCAGAAAAAATATAAGCCCTTTAACCCATAAGGCCAATAGAATCTGTCTACATGGAGTAGGTAACTCCATGTAGACAGATTCTATAGGCCTTATGGGTCTCTAAATAACTAATTATTTATTTATACATTGAATGAGTATATGTAATACGTCATCGAACGCATTCTGCATTTAAAATACAATCCTGCAAGGTAATTAGTTGACCAACATGGAAAATTTCAAAAGAACACGCGTACATACTCTCCTTTGGGATAAGCGTACATCCGCTACTCTCCTTTGGGATAAGCGTACATCCGCTACTCTCCTTTGGGATAAGCGTACATCCGCTACTCTCCTTTGGGATAAGCGTACATCCGCTACTCTCCTTTGGGATAAGCGTACATCCGCTACTCTCCTTTGGGATAAGCGTACATCCGCTACTCTCCTTTGGGATAAGCGTACATCCGCTAATCTCCTTTGGGATAAGCGTACATCCGCTGCTCTCCTTTGGGATAAGCGTACATCCGCTACTCTCCTTTGGGATAAGCGTACATCCGCTACTCTCCTTTGGGATAAGCGTACATCCGCTACTCTCCTTTGGGATAAGCGTACATCCGCTACTCTCCTTTGGGATAAGCGTACATCCGCTACTCTCCTTTGGGATAAGCGTACATCCGCTGCTCTCCTTTGGGATAAGCGTACATCCGCTACTCTCCTTTGGGATAAGCGTACATCCGCTACTCTCCTTTGGGATAAGCGTACATCCGCTAATCTCCTTTGGGATAAGCGTACATCCGCTGCTCTCCTTTGGGATAAGCGTACATCCGCTACTCTCCTTTGGGATAAGCGTACATCCGCTACTCTCCTTTGGGATAAGCGTACATCCGCTACTCTCCTTTGGGATAAGCGTACATCCGCTACTCTCCTTTGGGATAAGCGTACATCCGCTACTCTCCTTTGGGATAAGCGTACATCCGCTGCTCTCCTTTGGGATAAGCGTACATCCGCTGCTCTCCTTTGGGATAAGCGTACATCCACTACTCTTCTTTGGGATGCGTGTACATCTGCTACTCTTCTTTGGGATGGGCGTACATCCGCCATTCATGCAATAATAAAAGTTGGGAATAGATCGATCGTTCAAAGTAAAAAAGGGTATAAAAGAGAGAGTCTGCACATTATTAGTGTTACAGGCGGATTAAATTACGAGCTAGATTGCACTTCATTATCTGGTGTTTTGAAGCTTTTTAACCCCCGACGCAAAAAGAGGGGTGTTATAAGTTTGACGTCGATGTCTGTGTGTGTGTGTGTCTGTCTGTGGAATTGTAGCTCTCAAACGGATGGACCGATCTCGTTGCGGTTTTTTCATTTGAAAGCCAGTTTCCTTGCGGTGGTTTTTAGCTATATTTGGTTAATATCGGTCCAGCAGTGTAAGAGTATGAGCTCTTTTCCAAAATGATGTAAGGCATTTTGTAATCGTTGAAGGGATTATCGAGTCGGGGGTGTTTTAAATTTTAAATTTCTAGTTTATTAATTAAGTGTCTTCAGTAAGTCTTATTTTGCGTTCTAACTGCTAACAACTACACAGAAATTGAAGATCTTGGTTAGGTTAGTATTGTCTATATGGCATTTATTTTATGATTGATAATAACCGCAAGTGCCATTTAGCCTCTGAGTTTAAGAGAGTATTTTGTCGCCCTATGTGCGTATATAAACGGTTGCTCAAAACTTAGATAATTGTATCGTACTCTTTGTAGAATGACTATAATTATATTGCCCGCGCGCGGCTTCGCCCGCGTGAATATAGGTTAAGTCAATTAATTTAGACTTTAGAATTAGACTGGCTTGTTGGTCTAGTAGTTAGTTACCGTGACCGCTATGCTTATAGGTCGTGGGTTCGTTTCCCACCTGAGTCTGGGTGTTCTTTGTGTCCGTTGTTTCAATGTTTGTAAAGTCCTCCGCGACACAGGAGTAATTCCTAATGCGGGAGCTGTCTTTAAAAAAAAATCCCTCGGAACACTTTTGTCTCGATGAAAGGTAGCCCATATACTTTTCTATATCCGTAGCGAAGGGTATGCGAAATTTCATACGATCGGTTGAGTAGTTAAGGGGTGAAAGCGTTACTAACAAACAAACTCACTGTGGCATTCATAATGCTAGCTGTTGCCCGCGACTTCGTACGGGAACGAAATTTTTTCCGGGATAAAAGGTAGCCTATGTGCTATTCCAGACTATAATTTATCTATCTCTGTGGGATTCATCCAGATCCGTTCATCCGTTTTTGCGTGAAAGAGTAACAAACCTTCCTCACACATCATTCATCCATCCTCACAACTTTCGGGTTTATAATATTTGTAAGATTAATTAGTAAGTTATTTAGAAGACGAAGAAGAAGTTGGGTATTAAGAGATTACAGTTGTCTATCAGCACTCACACGCAATAGGTACTACTATTGTCAGTGGTACGTTGCCAACCCTTTCGACTTTCAATACAAAGGGCGAGGATGACTCCTATTCGTGTGACGCATTATATTAAACACAGTCTAGATTAAAAGGAGCTGTTCGCAATACGACATAAGGTCAACAGACACTTAAATAGTGAATAAAATATAAATCTTATTCCATTTAAATAGAGCTGAAAATCGTATGCAAGAAGTATAATCTAGTCCACTGGGCAGCGGCGTACGATCGGTATTTTGTCCGTGGGTCTGAGTCGATTCTAATACTTAACAGGAAATTTGTATGTAAAGTTTTAGTATCCAGTAATGTGGTATTCCCCTGAATGTGTTAATCACAACATTGATCATATTTAATAGACCAAATACACTGCATTAAAAATACTTTAAGAGTGTGTAGTAAGTCAACTTCGGCTTTAAATAACTTAGAAGCGTGAAATTAATTCACGTACATTGTGAATTTAAGTATTCGACCGTTAAAATAATTTTAAAAACAAAGATTGATTGAAATGTTTACGATTCTTTTATTACAATGATAATATGCATAAAACGTTATTAATATTACATTACATAATTATTATTTTATTGATTCAATTTAGGTCAAAATGATGGGTGGTACAAAAAAAAATCTATAAAATATACATAAAAATAAATTATTAAATGTATGAATTGCAGCCATTGCAGATAAATAAATAAAAAAAATCAAAATTTTCACATTTAAGACGAATTTTTTACCAAAATAACAAAAATTATAGTTATTGCGATCGCTTGATAGGAATTTATAATACAAAAAATGTTAGATACTAGATTGTCGTCTGAAAAAAACGATGTTAAATCTGTCAATAAGACCTGTAAACTTGTGACACAAACCAAAAGAAACGAAATAAAACAAGTTTTTACAATATCAGTGAACTGCCTGTTGATATTTGTGTTCCTTTTATAAATAACATAAAAAATATTACAGAAAAACAATAAATTCACTAACAAAAAAATAAACTTTGTCACTGCCCATGTTTTATATAAAGGAATAAAATAATCTGTTGTTATTGTCAACACACCAATCACTCCTATCGGTATAGTTAATGTCCAAATAAGTAAAGACAGTTTTAAAAAGTTTAATTTTTGCAGAACAAACACTTGAACCACTTTATCGTAGAGATTCTTCGTGAAGACGAACATCCAAGATATTAAAACTGCATCCGATTGAAAGTAAAGTGCAAACAGAATGATTTTAGACTGCGCAGTGAACACTAAGTTGTCCATCAAAAACTCTATGAGTGTGTTAACACATCTCGCAACTGTTAACTGAGCGAGAATTTTCTGATCCAGTTTCCTTATTTTCAGTATAAATATGAAGAGTAAACACTGTACTATTAAACATATTATTGAGATAATAATCCCAATTAACCACAAGTAGCGTTCGGCTAATTCTAACGAATCAGTTGTAATTGTTTCACATGACGTTGTATTGTTACACATTCTGTAGAAGTGTCTTTTCAAATCAAGACTATAAAACTAACTGAGGAATAAACAAACATATTCCTTCGAAGTTTAGTTTTGAATAATTTTTAAGGAAAATAATTGTATGAGTAATGGAGTTCAATGATTAAAGTACGTACGCACTATTCACGCTCTATAAGAATAGATACATTTATGGTCTTTGCAGATAATAGATTTAACTTATGAGAATATCGAAAAGTTGCTTAAATATTCAAATATCCTTTTATGTAAACAAACATTTCGGTCAAATGTTAGACACTTTTTATTGGAAAAAATTGATTTTATAGAAACTAAGTTAGTAAGTATGTTTCATTGAATCGTTCATTTATCATTCATTGTTTAGTTGATGACGGGCGTTGTATTACATCAAAACACAGGTTTGTGTTTTGCTCTGTATAAAATTAAGGCGCTATATGCATATCTACATGTACTGTTGTCACCAAAAGATTTTTTTTTTGACTAATAATGAATTAATGAGTATTTCTTATTTGTATTATTTATATAGAGTATTTAATATTTATTATATTGAATTTTTGTTATGAATGTAAGTCTGGACCACGCAAAAGTACCCAATTAATATCATAGGCTGAATCTTTGAAATAGAATGAAAATAACATAGACTGGTAATGGAAGTCAATATTTTCTTTAGTATATGTAATAATTATATGTATTTTACTTTTTACTTTGGACTTGTTTACACAATAAACTAAGTATAATAGCGTATACTAAGTTTATGGTTCACACACGCGCTTACATAGTGGGTAGATATATCGTGGAAATCTGGTGCCCAAACAGACAAAGCCTGTATTTCGGGTCACCAGGGTTCCTCCGCGCTTACTGTTTGCATTCAGAAACATCTAACATCAATGTGTTCGTGTGTGGGCTTGTGTATTTGTGTGTAAGTATATGTGCGTGCGTGCGCGAGTGTGTATGTGTGTGTGTGTTTGATGTATTTGGGAATAGTAAGGATGATGGAATTCAGACTTCAATAATAATTAATTTCTCTGTTTCATGTGTGAATGAGCACTAAAAAGTTTTAGTTATCGTTTTATAATCGCTGAAAGTTTGTTGGTACGGTGGTGCTGCGCCTTTTGATGTAAAATGCTTTGAAAATATCATAGATTTGATTTAAATCTTGAATCACCATGAAGAATAATGGAAAACGATTTTCTTTAACCGCGTTAGCAATAAAACAAAACCTACCGATCATTGACGCACTTGGAGCAATAAGACAGAACCTACCGATCATGGGGGCACTTGAGGCAATAAAACAGAACCTACCGATCATAAGTGTACTTGTTGCAATAAGACAGAACCTACTGATCATTGGGGCACTTGGGGCAATAAAACAGAACCTGCCGATCATGGGGGCACTTGGGGCAATAAAACAGAACCTACCGATCATAAGTGTACTTGTTGCAATAAGACAGAACCTACTGATCATTGGGGCACTTGGGGCAATAAAACAGAACCTGCCGATCATGGGGGCACTTGGGGCTATAAAACAGAACCTACCGATCATTGGGGCACTTGGGGCAATAAGACAGAACCTACCGATCATGGGGGTACTTGGGACAATAAAACAGAACCTACCAATTATAAGTGTACTTGGGGCAATAAGACAGAACCTACCGATCATTGGGGCACTTGGGGCAATAAGACAGAACCTACCGATCATGGGGGCGCTTGGGGCAATAAAACAGAACCTACCGATCATAAGTGTACTTGGGTCAGTAAGACAGAACCTACCAATCATGGGGGCACTTGGGGTAACAAAACAGAACCTACCGATCATAAGTGTACCTGGGGCAATAAGACAGAACCTACCGACCATTGGGGCACTTGGGGCAATAAGACAGAACCTACCGATCATGGGGGCACTTGGGGCAATAAAACAGAACCTACCGATCATTGGGGCACTTGGGGCAATAAGACAGTAGCTACCGATCATGGGGGCACTTGGGATAATAAAACAGAACCTACCAATCATAAGTATACTTGGGGCAATTAAACAGAAACTACCGATCATTGACGCACTTGGGGCAATAAGACAGAATCTACCGATCATAAGGGCACTTGGGGCAAAAAGACAGAACCTACCGATCATGGGGGCACTTGGGGCTATAAAACAGAACCTACCGATCATTGGGGCACTTGGGGCAATAAGACAGAACCTACCGATCATGGGGGTACTTGGGACAATAAAACAGAACCTACCAATTATAAGTGTACTTGGGGCAATAAGACAGAACCTACCGATCATTGACGTACTTGGAGCAATAAGACAGAACCTACTGATCATTGGGGCACTTGGGGAAATAAGACAGAACCTACCGATCATTGGGGCACTTGGGGCAATAAAACAGAACCTACTAATCATCGGGGCACTTGAGGCTACAGTAAACAAAACACTTGGAGCAGTATCTTAATTTCTCAATGTGTTTTTTTTTTTCGTTTTTTCATTTTATAAATGTTGACACAAATGATGCAATCTTAATATTTACGTCACTATACTTATACCATTTACCACAGCTTTCAGAAAATATTTTCCTTTTTGTGAGCATAGGTAGATACTTTAAAAAAATTACAAATTGAAAACGCAATGTCTACCGAGTTTTAGTAATTATTATAGGCATAATATAGATTATAGGGGAACATAGGTGATGATGCCGTGTGTGCTTTACAGCACTGATATTGTGTTAGTAATGCGTTCTAAATAAAATTATATGGAAGGTCATAGTGCCCTTAAGAGCCAAGTGTATTTAATAAATTTAGTTGAGTTTATTTGTGTCAATGTTTAAAATCTCTCTCAAGGCTCAACTATTTGGGAGTGCGCGGTTATAGATCGACATAGGCAGATAGCGATGTAACCTATTTGCAACACGGTATCATTTTTTTATATTATTTGTTTAAATTTTTAGGTTAAAAAAGAAAAACCTGACAAGTGCGAGTCTGACTCGCGCACCGAGGGTTCCGTAAGCAAGCAAACTTGTATGTAAATAGTACGTCCATCTCGGGAATCAATTCTCAATTGCCCGTCTTTTTCGAAAGATAAACTTAACTTTGCAAAATATAAGTTTGTAATCACAAAAACTATTTTTTTATCTGATACTAGCAACCCGCCCCGGCTACGCACAGGTACAAATGATACACCTAAACCTTCCTCATGAATCACTCTGTCTATAAGTGAAAACCGCATGAAAATCCGTTCAATAGTTTTTCAGTTTATCGCGAACAGGCAGACAGACAGACGCGGCGGGGGACTTTGTTTTATAATATGTAGTGATAACAACAAATGAATGAAATTTGGTCAGACCTTGCTTCTTAGATTACCAAATTTCATGATTCTAGGTAAATGGGAAGTATGCTATAGGTTTTGATTTTTTTTTTTTGGTTCCTTTTTTCCTTTTGAGAAACGGAACCCTATGAAAGGAACTGAAAAGCGAAAAATAAACTTGTTAATCTAACTAAACCCCTACACCATAGCCAAATATAGAAACAAGCAAATTAATTAATACGTAAAATGAAGTGATGGCAGCGGCGACGCGACGCGTCTATTTGCCGAAGTGTTTTCGAATTAAATTTTTTGTTTCTTTACGAGTTTAGTCTTTCGCAAACTGAAGGCGTAATTGTAACACTTGGTCGTTAGCTCGTATTCGGGTGCACGAAAGACGTTACTCGAATTCAGGCACCCGATGCATTAATTACATTGTTTTGCTCGAATTCTGTCACTGGAATACGGGCAAACAACTCTGCGCCCGCGTTCGGGGATGTACGTGTCTGCAGACGCCATGTCTGCAGACACGTACATGCACTTTAAACCCTTACGTGCCTCTTTTTTCATAGTTATTTCACCAGTTTTTGATCTTCTATTTTACGCTTTGCTAAGGAGCGCAGTGGATTAACTACATTTTTAGCTCTACTATTCACATTTCGGTTAACTTAATTCGGGTTCTAAGGCAGTTTAACTTTCGCCTGGGACTCGTCATCGTCAATTTGACATCGTCGTCATCGTCATCGTCAATTTAATCTGAAAACGGGAAATAAGCCGGCTTTAACCAGAATTTATCATTTTGACTTCCATAAATAGAAGATCAGGATTGTTCCGAACCTTCTATTTATAGAAGTCAAAACGATACATTTATTTCAAATCATTTCATTTCAAATATTCTAGAGTTTTCTACGTACCTACCCCTTTCATATTGATAGGCTAACGTAGGTTTACGGAATTCCATTAGTGTATCTTTGTTGCATTTGCATAAAAGGAAAAGGCGAATAAATATACAGTTACCTTAAAACATGTCAAGTGACTCATCCTCAGTATTGATTTGTAAAAACCTATGATCATGATTAATCGCTGTCGCCGTAAACACATTTAAAACTAGATATTTCCCTTTCATCTCAACTTATGCGAGCACTTCTCTAAATTTGCACTGTGAATTTGATTATCGAGTTTTACTCCGAACTACATTTTTTTATTATATAGGGGCCAACGAGCAGACGGGTCACTTGATGGTAAGTGACTACTTCCGTCCATGGACACTTGCAACTTTCTTCATAGCACTACATAATACAAGCGATAGAGACTGTAGAGTGAAGCTACATCTTTACGCAACGCCAAGGGGCCGATCTGAAATATCCTGGCAATCGAGTTTTGCTGCTAAAATTTAAGGAACCTAACCACGGCTACTTAAATTTAGATATTCACGACGACACAATTAAACTAAATAAATGATCGAAAGGAAAGGAAGTTTGCCAATACAGATATTTTTAACTATAAAAGGTATATCAGTCTGGGTCTTGAATAAGTATGTATCAAACGTAAGCTATTGGCTACTGGAAATTTGTTTCTATTCTGTAGAAGAGTTTCTTACACATCAGAAAGAAAGAAAGAAAGAAAATATATTATGAAATACATATCGTGTGCAATGAGTGACACCTATATTGGTTAATCGTTATGTCATTATTTATTGATCTTTTAGTTATTATATTACTTATGTTAATGACCAATTTTAATATTATGATATGTAGTTATTGTAAAGTATCAATTTTATCAAAATTTTATTTTATTTAATACTAGCTGCCCCGACAGACTTCCTTCTGTCAAAAGTTATTAATTGACGTCAAATGTTTGACAGCTGGGAACATGTGTTTTAATTATTATTTTCTCTGTGGTTTGTCTAGGAAAAGAAGTGTTGTTTTTACTACTTTCCTCGCAATTTTTACATTTTTCTCTCCATAAGAACTTTCCTTGAGCCTTAATGAAAATTTAAAAAAAAAAAATAGCCGAATTGGTTGAGCCATTCTCGAGTTTTGCGCTTAGCAACAAATTTGGCGATTCATTTTTATTTATATAGATGGAATATCATAAGTAATGAAATATAGTGTAGTATTGTTATGCAATGTAAAATGAATGTAGAATGAATGAAATGAAAAAATTGCATGCTGTTACTTGCCAAATGAGCTTGTACATTTTTTTTAACTAACAACTTACGACCACTCTGTATCCTCATTTAAAGCAATTAAAGTGTTTGTATTTGTATAGCTCTAAATGTAAGAAATAGTTTAGTCATTTAAAGAACTAGGTACATAAAAAAATATTTAAGTCATCATCCTCCGCGCCTTTTCCCAACTAAGTTGAGGTCAGCTTTGATATTTTACGTGAAGCGACTGCCATGAGACCTCCACGACCCAAGTACTAGGCGATATCGAAGTTCTGTAGTTAGACCGGGTTGTCGGACTTTTTAGGGCTCCAACTACCCGTAACGAATGCCACAGATGTTTGTATGGCACCCGAGACCGACAGTTTAACGTGCTCTCCGAGGCACGGAGTGGTCTCAATGTGTTAAGAATGGTCACCCATCCTAGACTGACCTGGCTAGCATTACTTAACTTTGTAATATGTTAACCCACTCGGTTACCACTTAGCCAAGAGCCCCTTATTGTTTAAAATTAGCCCAATAAAAAAAAATTAAATGCGGAGATAATAACTGATTACAGGAAAACGAGTGCCCAATTTTTTATAATATTTATTACCGAATAGTTTGTAGACCATAATAATGTACACTTATTAAATTCTAGGACATTGTCCCGGTTTAGCTGTGGCCCTTTTAGAGCCTATATAACGTCTTAGCTGGTTCTTACTTATAACTACGATGCTTATCACGTCACAATATATTCAACATTCAAAGACTTGGCATATCTTTTTAGTTTAATTTCTTTGTTTCTTTTCCTTGGCCATTCTCGTTATGATTACACTAGCCGTCCCTGCCGTTTCACCTGCGTTTATGAACACTGCTCCGCTTCTATTGCTCATAGCGTGATGTTATACAGCTTTCCTCGATAAATGGCCTATACAACACTAAAATAAGTTTTCAATTCGAACCAGTAGTTCCTGAGATTAGCGCGTTCAACCAAACAAATAAACTCTTCAGCTTTATAGTATTAGAATAGATTACCCGAGCCAGCACTGCCTTCCAGGGAATTAAATATGAAATTAATACATAAAAAAAATATACATGATAATATGCATATTTATGCAATACAAAATTATATCTGTTAGCACGTGCTTCTTTGATGACTTCGATGTTCAGTCCATCTATGATCACGATCAAACAATTCGATTGAAATGTTGAGTAAACAATAAGGTATCGCTCCTCAACTATTACCTCGATTAAGCCCCGATATAAACATCTACCTAATGAAGATTTTTATTTAAGCAGCTTTTTCTCGGGCAAACGAAAGAATGGCAGTCAAAATCATGATTCAAACATGAATTCTAAAATTGCTTATTATTGATTTGCAAGAACTCTAACAGATTATTTAGCAGAAAACATTAATTTTTTTTTTTTGATAATTTTTAGTAAACTTTTTGTATCTATCATACATGTTGCCTTATAAATCATGATAAATCTGAGTTTAATAATCAAGTATAAAAGAGAGATTGATCGAAACGCTTACGGTTTATGAGCTGTTAAGTACCTACAATATTTTTTTCACTAAAAATAAATTACGGCCAAGTCAAGTCAAGGTCAAGCCCGAAAGAAAAAAGCAGAAAATTTTTTTCGACCAATAGCAGTAAATAATCTAAAATATTTTTTACACAATCATGTTAATTATGGATATCATTTCCTTATATGCACTTCTAACAGCATTTACACATGATATACACAAGAAGCAATGCATCAAACATGAAAATCTAAATCTTTCAATGTCATTTTACATTCCTTATTATATAAATAATATTACATGTGTGTTTAATAATTAGATTACAGTATATTTACAAAGTTATTAAACAATATTTTAACACATCTATAATAATTTATTCTTCAAGTATTACTGGCATTCTTGGATAAAATAGTAAATATGATACTTATTGCTAACACTTGATAAGAATTAATGACACAAAAGGTTATAGCTAATACAGAATCTTTGGTATAGAAAGACAATAAGTCAGTTAAAGCTACTTGTAAACTAGTAATACACACCAAAAGAAAGGAAATCACACAGCTTTTAAGGAGCCTTCCCACGTTCATACTATTAGTGCTATGTTTTATTGCGATCACATAAAAAATCTTGCAGAAGAACAATAAATTGACTGATAACATCAAAAATTTTATTATACTATACACTTTTTGGTACTTTTCAGCACTGGCCAGGTTTATAAACAGTGGATAAAGCATACCCACTGGCAGACTCCCGAGCCAGACAACCAGCGATAAACGAAGTGAACTCCATTTTTCAAGAACAAATACTTGGACGACTTTGTCGTATATGTTTTTCGTATAAATGAACATCCAAAACATTAGCGCCGCGTCTGATTGAACGTAGAAAGTAATTAGTGTGATCTTCACCCAGGTTTTATTGTCAACATGTTCAGTATCGGCACTGAGATATTCAACAACTGTGTTCATAAGTCTTGCTACCGACAGCTGTGTTAGAATCTTCTGGTCTTTTTTCCTTACTTCTTTTCTGAAGTAGAAGAGTGAGAGTTGTGCTATTATGCAGACTGTTGATAGTGATATTCCAGTAAGCCATGTGGCTACAACACCTTCTTTTAAGTTTTTGTGGACCGAATCATTTGACATTTTGCCAACATGTGTAACAAGAGCAACGACACAACAGATACTGTGGTTTAGAGTACATTTTTTCCTTATTACTCATTATTAATAAGCTATTACGGGTTACGGTCAACTTATGTCAAGTTTTGTGTAATGGGTTTGTCTTTTTCATGCACGCGTAAACCATTCAAATGTACTTTGAGTCGAGGCAGTAGGTATGTTTTTACTGTCATAGTAGCTTTTGGCCGCGTGTGCCCTTCGGTCACGTTAATTGTGTCATACATTCAGTTCTATCTTCGTTTCTGTCAGCGGACTACGTATATGCAAAATTTCATGACTAAACCGCAAACTCACATTCACGTTTATAATATTACTTGCTGTTCCCCGCGCGGCTTCGCTTGCCTGTACATATTTATATATATTTTGCGACGAGCTCTAATATTTTTTCCAATCTGGCTTTGAAAATTGGTTGTACCAATTTGGTTTCCAGCGGGGGCACTCCACTGTGGATGCAATCATGCGTGTAAGAGCCCTGATTGACTCACTTGTGACGGAACACCCACCGTGCGGTTTTAGTCGGTTCGATTCCGACATACCACTTCACCAATACCCATGATGAGGTTGACCCGTGGGGGTCCTACACGAAAAAAAAAAAAAATTTTTTCCAAAATAAAAGTACCTTAAGTTACGACTTTCAACACAAGCTGTCTGCCAGTGAAAGTTCCGTGGAAATTAGTCACCCGTTCCGGAGATTATCCGGAACAAACAAACAGATAGACAGACAAAAATTTTAAAAATTGATTTTTTAGTATAAACCTGAAAAACATTTTTTTTTTAATTTTTGTTTGTCTGTATCTCAATGTTTACACGGTACATTTGGACTGTGTAAACATTCAAATTTCTTAAAATTCTTAGAACATTAGTTAGGATGTATTAAATTGGAAACATTTAATAACCATTGCATCAGCTAACAATTATATGTTTACCATTGCTAAAAGAGGCCTTTAGTGGCTCTAGTCAATAAGTTATTAATTAGCCATAATAATTAATGTTTAAATCCTTTGTTTTCATTTGTCGAGTTATCCTGGTACCAGGTCGGATGGTTGCCCTATAATTAGAAAAAAAAAACAAAATTTCACTGATATTTAGTTTATATGTTTCAAATGGACAAACTTTGTTTAAAGTTCTGTAGAGTAAAAGTCTTTGGATACTGTGAGGTGAAACCTGCTATGCTCCACCGGCTGCAAGAAGAGGTGCTACTAAAATAGAAATTCAGACGAATTATTATGATATGTTTGCAGTTAGTCCAGCTAACCTCCATAGTCCAATCTAATCTACTATCCATCATACAGACCTTAATTAAAAACGCGAAAGTTTGTAAGTATGGATGGATGGATGTTTGTTACTCTTTCACACCAAAACTACTGAACCGATTGCGATGAAACTTGGTATGTAGATAGCTGGAGACCTGGATTAATATATACTTTTTATCCCGATATTCCCCCGGGATCGTAACTTACGCGAGTGACACCGCGCGGGGCACTGCTAGTAATATTATAAATGTGAAAGTGAGTTTGGTTGTGCGTTACGCTTTTACGCCTTAACTACTAAACCGATCTTTATGAAATTTTACACAGACCGCACAAAGTCTTAGTGCAAGTGAAGTTTGACTAACTTAGTTTTAAGATATATTTACTAACACATATATTTTAGTATGTATATTTATATTTTCTATAAGCCTCTGCAGCCTGAAATAAATTATTATTATTATTATAAAAAACATATAAATTACAGTTTTAAATATGTCGGATAAAACATCGGAAACAGGGACCAAGACACCGGTGGTAAGGGCTCCAAAAACAGGAACCTCCTCACTATACGGGCCGTGTCGAGAAGAACTGCCTTCTGCATCAGTCCCTTGATCTAGCCGGCTAACGCGAGCCTCTTAAGGTATTGATCGAGGCTCTTGGCTATCAATTCATGAGCAGATATGACAATCGGAACAATGGTCACCGAATCGACATTCCACATATCGACAATCTCGTGAGACAAATCGAAATATTTGATTTGTTTATCTTTTTTAACTTTCAGAACAAAACATATTGCACCGACCCCAAATAAAATAAGGACAAGGGTAGGCAGATGATGATGACGTAGTTCTAATGACAATACTATAATTTGGCATCTTGGAGCTGGTTTGATGATGGAGCCAGGAGGTGGATACTGGGACTCTTTTACTTTATAATTTAGTTCGCTATTAAAGCGTGTTTTTTTAATTTTACTAAACTATAATTATTGTACAAGGAAAGTTTACAGTTTTATGAAACATATATACCTAGTTTATATATTATACATAAATATTATAAGCCTAGGATATCACCATTGTGTATACGAATGTAATTGTAGGAAACAGTAGTACCTATACCTACTGGGAAAACCCATGTCGTTGATAGCAAGGACTATTGTTTGTAATTACAAGATTATTTTTTATAATTTAATAATTACAAGTTTATGTTTTGTTTTTATATAATTTCTCTCCGGACAAGTTTTTAAAATCAAATAATTAAATATTGAGGATAATTTGCAGGCATAGATAATATATGCATTGGGCCGGGCACGGGCGGCGGCAGAATATTTTTCAGGGAGGAACATCTGCTACACATTGAACTATGAACTAATAAAATATTATTTATAACAATCTCTATAAGCAGACAATATTTCTGAAATGTTTATGATGATTATGTTTAAAATATTTTTCAAACTAATAACAATGCAATCCCACTAATATTATGAATGTAAAAGTTTCGATGGATGGATGTTAGTTACTCGTTCACGCAAAAACCACTGAACCGATTGCAATGAAACTTGGTGTGTAGATAACGCATAGGCTACTTTTTATCCCGATATTCAGACGGGATCGGGACTTACGCGGGTGAAACCGCGGGGCGCTGCTAGTAATTTATATCCAAATGATACAATCAACATCGCATGCACAGGCACCGGTTTGGCACATTTGATAGCATCTCAGGCTTCGAACCGGGAAGGGAAGCTAAGCTAAGCTAATGTTAGTTAATGCTAATTTCATTGGTTTCGATCCGATATTAGTTCTGTTTTCACGAAAAGTAAATTTGAAGATGAAAAGTTGATGACATTAGGTTGAAAAAATGATATCAGTCAAATGAGCACCTCAATGCAATGATGAACATTTGTGCTCGTTTTACGACATTTTTGCAAAATAAGGACCAATCACTTTTTCACTGCAAATGCCACACCAAACAGTCACTTTGATGGATGCAATGGCTCTTTTTGTGATGTAAGTTCTCTGTGCTCCATAAACGCCAATTTTCTTTGTTAATGTTGTCACGCCCTTCAAGTTTTGCTTCTCCCGCACGACACTCATCGTCTCTTTTTTTTTCTAATGATTCTTATGAGAGTTTTTTACATTCTTTAATTAAGGATTTACTTTTAGCAGCCTCTTCGAAGCCGTCAAATGATTTCTGAGCGGAGTATTTTTTACGAAAGCTATGATTTGTGTTTAGAGCTTTAGAACTACTTCTATGTCTGTGTCAACAGCTCGTAGTGTTAGTGTGATCATTACTTAAGAGTAGATAAGTAACCAATAACGAGTTGTAGTCTAACATTCATTATTAGTTAGTTACCTTTACAGTTTTTTCGTTAGAAAGTTATTAGTCTCAGATGTACAAAGTTATTCTTATACCCTATTATTATTACTATCTACTAATAATTTTTATCATTAATTAGTTGACGTCTAGAGGATATTATAATAAGCAATATCCTTAAATAATTGTTGATGTAGCCGTGGTTAAAACATGATTTAAACAGCTGTAAAAAAATACCTGTTTAAATTCATTACGAAGGGACTGGCACCGCAGATTTCTACTTGAACTGGAATCACAAGACTGGTTATGGGATATTTTTTGGCCGTCTGATCCCAAAAAAAGCAGAGCCTGTACTATGGTAACCAGAATACTGATAAACATACTTTTATATTTTTAAATACTTACATATTATAATAAATTACACCCAGACACAGAACAAATGATCGTGCTCATCACACAATTATTTGTCCTGGGTCCCACCCCCCAAACAAACCCACGACCTCTGGCTTAGTAGTCAGGGTCACTAACCACTAGACAGACCAACAGGCCAGTCAGAATCAATGAAAACCTTATGCGAGTAAAAGAGGTTTTAACTGAGTGATATTTATAACTGAGTTAAACGAGCTTCATGAAGAATTGAATTAAATGAGCGACTAATCAGTTGAATTACGTCATTGTCACTGTCACTAAGCGTTAGGCAAGTTAGTTTTCCCATAACAGCCAACTGCCGAGTCGCGAGGTCGTTTCATACCTTAACCAATACCGCCGTGTTGTGCGCTAGTGTGTTCTTGCCTTAACTCCTTCGTCTTTTAACTGTGGAAACGAATTTGTTACCTTCTGATAAATACTACAAGTGAATTTTTCAATGTGTATTATTGAACAGTTCTCGAACACGCCGAATGAGTAACCAAAACCATATAGAACAGTAAACGCCGAAGCGGTAACTTATATATACATAGTAACCCATCATCATCCGCGACTTCTCCCAACTAGGTTGTGGTCGGCTTTCAATCTAACTAGGAAACGACCGAACTACGATATTTTCCGTGGAGCGACTGCCATCAGACCTCCACAACCCAAGTACTAGGCGATATCGAAGTTCTGTAGTTAGACCAGGTTGTCGGACTTTTTTTAGGGATCCAACTACCCGTAACGACTGCCACAGATGTGAGTATGGCAACCGGGACCCGACGGGTTAATGTGTTGTCCGAGGCACGGAGGGGCTCAATGTGTTAAGAATGGACACCCATCCTAAGACTGAACTAACAAAAAAAAAATGTAACATTTATACACACGTTGCGTTTATAAATCTCATAATTACAGAGCAACCGCAACCGTTGCAACCGAGACGAAACGCAACAAAATCGGCGCAACGCGTGTCATTCAAGAATTCTTCAAATTCACTGTCCGATTCATTCATTTTTAAGTAACTGATGATAACAGAGTCGAAAACGTCGAAAAAGTCGTTGCGTCGATTTTATGTACACACCAACCTTACACGTGTAAGACGTCTCAGACGTGTGCGTCGGCCTAATGTAGCTCTCTCAGACGTCTCAGACGTGTGCGTCGGCCTAATGTAGCTCTCTCAGACGTCTCAGACGTGTGCGTCGGCCCAATGTAGCTCTAGTTTAATCTAGTAAGTATTATGTTACAGGAACAGGTATATCATTCATACACATACACACCTTCACCATCACTGGCCATTTCCTTTTTCCTTCGTTATTCTAGTCGTAATTATATTAATCACTGTGTTTAACAGATTTCCTGTCCACTTGGAAGCCTAATGAGATTAGGACCTATAATTGGCCAAGAGTTTAAAGTTTAAATGCTTGGAATGCTTTGTTTGAACACGATGAAAATTATAGATACGAAAATTTTGACTGCTACCCTGTTAAAGAAAAAAGTGTGTGTGTACTTATGTGCGCACGTAAGAAGTTATACTTTTATCTAGTTAAATAAAGTTTTTTTAAATATCATAATAAATAATACATACCGTCAACTAACCTCAAATTCTACAAATGTACTCAAAGTAATGTGTAAAAACCATTTTTATCACTATCGTGAAGTTGGTAACTTTTTTGAAAAACAAAAATGTTGACTAGCTAACTTCAGGGTGTCGATTTTTCGTGACGGTGTACGCGCGCATCGTAAAAATTTACTCTCATCATTTTTCCATAACACGCGAAACGAAGTATAACTTCAAAAAAATGTTGGAAAAATCCACCAGCTGCTCCATCATCAGACCATTGACACCAAGTGCAATCTCTGGAATTTGTATCGTATTATTATGACCCCAAGCTCGGGGGTTAACTGGAGAATTCCGCTATTCGCCTCTTAACTCCATCATTAGATTCAGCTCTAAGATTCAAAATTATAGCTTTGTATACATAGAAAGTTTCATTTCAATTAAAATGTACTTCCAATATTCGTTTACATTGTTACTTGATAAGTTACAAGTGAAACTATTAGCTTGGTCTTATTAAGTCAGGAGCCAAATTACAGCATGGAATTAAGAACAAAATTCCGTTAGCAAAATAGCAATTATTTCTATAAATGAAAGGCTACGGCGCAAAATAATGTCCTATATCCATGTTATAATAATAGTCTACGAAATGAACAGTATCTTCAAAGTCTTCGATTTTTATAAAAACTATCTTCAAAGTAGCAAATGCCGTAATAAGGTACATTTAGCTTAAGTAATTTTTGTAATTAACTCTTAACCCAAATAGCTGAAATATCTTTAAGGCGGATTATGTAATTACGAGTAGTGTGTCTATTTCTAATTATACTATACTTCACAAATAATTGGTCCTATTATGTATGAACAACGGATACTTATATCCAATTTGTATTAATCCTTTTGTAACTGTTAGTAAATGGACGATTAGTACAGTCTGTGCGCGGGACATTACTGCGTGAATCTATATATTAATACGTGAAGCGAAAACTTTGGATCCCTTTTTACGAAAATTGGGCGGACGGAGGAGTATGAAATTTCGCACACTTATAGTTTATACAGAGAAGTGACGAATGCTAAAATTTTTGAACAATATTTGCTACAAAGTTAAAAAAAATGAAAAAACGGGTACATACAGCTATGAGTGTCTAGTATATATTTTGACCTGTCGTGGTACAAAAGTCTATACAATGACAGGTCAAGTAATATTGGCCAATGAAATAAACCATGGTCGAAATTCGACCACCACGCGATCTCTAGTTTAAATAATTCTTTAAAAAAAAAACCGACTTCAAAAAAAACTATTCCATAAAAGACATACGGTTTTCTCATGGATGCCATTGTCAGAATTGGACCAAATTGAAATGGGACCACACGGGAAGCACCAGCTTTCAAATAAAAAAGAATCATCAAAATTGGTTCACCCAGTCGAAAGTTCTGAGGTAACAAACCTTAAAAAAAGAAAAACAGTCGAATTGAGAACCTCCTTCTTTTTTGAAGCCGGTTCACTTGTATTTTACTAACTTATACTACTTCACTACTTCTAATC
Organism: Euplagia quadripunctaria; assembly: GCA_963859945.1. Lineage (NCBI taxonomy): Eukaryota > Metazoa > Arthropoda > Insecta > Lepidoptera > Erebidae > Euplagia > Euplagia quadripunctaria. Next base: position 3,622,530 of record OY982573.1, read on the forward strand.
ATCGTGTCGAAATTAAACTTTATAAGTATATGTAGTTCGGTTGACAGTAGTACAATTTGACATCTTCGAGCTGATGTGCAGTTGGAGCTAGGAGATGAATAGTTGAACTCTTTATTTACTTTTAAAATCCCGTGTTTTTCAGTTTTATAAACTATATTTTATTAATTGACTACTGATCTCGAAACGATGCATACATTTTTTCCATCAACATTAATGTCGTTGAAGTGTTTCACTTAACAATAAACAAAAAAATACAACATATAACTTTATTTTCGTTGTAATCGATGCGGTAAACTTTAAGCAAGAAAGGAAAAAAACGGAAACGTTGCTTACAAAGTGTTCTTGAACACTGTTCGTTCTGTCACAGATAAAATAATAGTTACTTCGTGAGTCCTGTTGAATCTAATTTTCTAGTACATAGTACCTAGGTTCCATAAATTTCGATCGAGTTTGAATTGATATTAATTGTAAAATGCTAGGCACACACAGGTGCCTATATCTATAGTTTTATTATAGATTTGGATATTTTTTTGGAAACTCACTCATTAAATTTAAAACATATAGGGTTCCCGTTCACCTTCATTCATGGCATTAGACAAGACGCTATCATCTTACTAATACTTACTAATATTATAGCGTCGAAAGTTTGTGAGGATGGACGGCTGAACGGATCTGGATGAAATTTGGCTCATTGATGATTTTATTCTGGAATAACACATAGGCTACTTTTTATCCCGGAAAAATGTGCATGCCCGTGGGACAAATTTCACCAAAATTTTGGTGAAATCTGTATATCTCTAGTATTATATATAATCATTTCCTTACCCTGCTAACTTAATTAACATGTATCTTTTTAATAAAATTGTATACGAAACATTAAGACGAAAGATAATGTAGAATACAATATTAGCAGTCATGTAGTATTAGGTAATTTAAACATATTGTTATGGTTCTTTTGCTCAGAGCACTTCACTTGCTCTTCATAATTCTTTCTGGCAAGTGAGAAGAATAAAAACATAGATAGTAGAAACGGTGATTAAGTCTCATATGTACCTGGTCAGAGTGAAAACTGTCATTTGGCGACTCAGGATTAATTATTATGAAATAATAGTTAGTTGTTCTGCTCGTGGTTAGGTGGTAAAACTGTGAGTTCCACGGGTAACGGCTTAATATAGATCACTTTTGGGCGTTACTAACCGTAGAACTTAATTAGTCACGTCCCCTTTTCTATAGTCTTTAAGCGACCTTACTGACTTTTAAAATACCAACATTGCTGTGTTGATACTTTTCCCATCAGGTGTCTCAAATTATAGTAAGCTGCTCTCTTAAAATAATGTACTTATCGTTTAACTAATCTTTCTATTCCGATGTTCAATCCATAATTCCGTACTATGTTCGATCTTCTGTTAATAATCTTAAAGACTTCTACAAAACACTGCACTGTTATCATTTGAATGAATGTAAATCATAACATTCGAAATTTTGCAGGCATATATTGACTTGTCATAAACCTCGTAAAGTTATTGATCTAGTAACTTTAATAGTAAAAATACGTACACACTATGGATAGAATAACATTTTGTGTAAATGGTGAGAAGTGTTCGGGTAAGTAATAAGACTTCCACACAGTAATAAACTGACAACCTTAAATAAAATAGTAGTTATACGGGTTGCGGTCACATCATATGGACAGGTTGTGGTCACAATGTTAAGTACTGGTTGCAGTCGCAACAAATCATACTGTAACAAATAAAAAAACATATAGTAGTAGTAGGTACGTACATATATATAGTAGGCTAATGTAGCCTCCCATCAACTAAATTGCCGACGCCGGACAATAACTTGAAAAAATCCGGACACATTCAAAAAACGCCGATTCCATTTAAATTTTTAGCTTGTTAACGATTTATCTAACAATTATAATTGTCCCCTGGCACAGAGTGCCTGGACACTTTTTGAAAACCCCGCCCGGACACTCCCCGGACGCCCTCTAAACTAGGACAAATCCGGGGAAACACGGACGGCTGGCAGCCTTAGGCTTATGTAAAGCGGATAAAAAAAGTTGACCATGACTAGAATGAATGCGAGTTTAGTTTTATGCCGAAACAACTTATACTTTTAAATGATTGTGAGAATGTTTAAGTTGAGAACGAAGTTAACACACGGTAATGTCTTTATTGGCGGTGTATGGAGTGCATTAAAACAAAGTGACGGTGACCGTCTGCTCGTTTGCCCCCTATAACATAAAAAAAAACAAATTGCGAGCTTCAATAGAAAACTTACTAAATAAATAATTCAGGCGCCGTCCTCTTCACCGCTTTCTACATGTGCGACGGGGCACGGTAATGTTTTATATCCAGTATTCTATCTTCATACAAAAGGTCGGAACGCAAGTCATACCTACGCGCCTCGAGTTATACAGTCGCGAATGCGGCGCAGTGACAAACGAACGGTGTAACGGTTTTGTAAGCGTCCACATTATCTACGGGAATTAACGCGATCACGAGTGATCGTGTTAATTCCCGTAAATACATAATTATGTAATGTTACAATTGATAAATAAAATGAATGGTAGAAAATACTGAAAATATTTTTATACCAATGTCCCCAGTGGGCCCTGAAATAGACTCTGACACTTCACTAAACGATTACATCCGGAACAATCTAAACAAAAGGGGAACTAAATACATGTGCAAGGAGGGCGGATGTGGAGCCTGTGTTGTAGCCGTCACTGTTGCGGATCCCCATCCTAGAACATTTTCGGTTAATTCGGTAAGTATTTAACAATATGGTTCTGTTCTACTAACATTCAAATTCATCACCATTATCATCTTTCCGCCAACATCTACATTACTCGGGAGCAGCGAGTACATCTTTTGGACTCTCTTTGCCAATATCATCTTACACAGTCCAGCTATATTTTCTTGGGACTTTCTTTTCCTAATACCCATTTATTTTATTGCTTCTAATTACTTGTCCAGGCCATGACAAAGGCTCGCTTCATAATTTTTATAATAGTTATATTATTTATTTTCAGAAAAAAACGTAAATTTTAACTAACTTCTACAAATAACATCTAGCATCGAACACGTCTTGTGTTCGACCTGACTTTTCAGTTGAATCATAGATAACTTGCCCACAGTATAATAATATGTACCACATCAATATCCACATCAAGTAATCAATTAAATCAAAATATTTTTTTACATTTGCGGATATGTTTTATTTAGCAGTCTGGGATTTGCCGTATAGAAATGAAATTTCGTATAAATATTATTTTCATTTCACAAAAAAATATATATTTCTTTTGCATTTACCCTTAATTTCTCGTTCCGTAAATTTTGGAATTTCTATTGTTTATAAGTATTTCAATTCCAGTGTTTAGTATCAGTAACATCATGTCACAACTGGGAGGTGACCACGATAGAGGGGATTGGAGGCAGGGGCAAGGGATATCATCCTGTACAGAAAACGTTAGCTGAATACAACGGTACACAGTGTGGGTACTGTTCACCGGGCTTTGTAATGAGCATGTACAGGTAAAGTAGGCAATTTACTTGTTTTTGCATATATAATACTTCGGTGGCAAACAAGCATACGGCCCGCCTGATGGTAAGTGGTTACCGTAGCCTATGAATGCTTGCAATTCCAGAGCTTCGCGTTGCCGACTCCTTAAAAACCTATACACTCCGTTCTTGAAGAACACCATACTGTAGACCCTCGGGAAAACTTCGGCAGGGAGCTCATTCCAAAGCCGGAGCGTTCGCGGGAGGAAATTCCATCGTTCCGTGGCGCGACCATTTAGGTTGTGTGGGGATGAATGCCCTGCCGGCGGCGACCGGTGCGATATTAGCATGCGGCCGTGGGCATCATGTTAAAGGTTCCTTAGAGTACAACCCATTATACTAGCTTTAAAACACACACAAGGAGGCAAAGTTAGACTTAAGGATTCAATACCGCTTGTGAGTTTGGGTTCGTCGACGTTTCTCAGCACGTCTTTGGACCGAGTCAAGAAGCCCAAACTGGTATCCAGGTGCCCCTGCCCGGAGATGCCAGCAATACTCCATATGAGGACAGACTTGTGACTTGTATAAGAAAAGTGTGCCCCGGGGTGAAGTACCGCTTCGCTTCGCTCTATTAAGCACTCCAAGCTTTTTGGATGCCAGCTTGGCCTTGCCTTCCAAGTGATTAGTAAACTGGACGTCGCTGGAAATGTCGACAACAAGCCCACCGGTATGTGAGATACACTAGAAGATCACTAGTCGAGAGATTGTGGCGAAAACCATACCGACGGTCGCTGATCAAATCGTGTTCTTCTAGGTATCTTAGGAGCTTAGGAGAAGGGAGGTGATGGCTATATAGCTGTAATTCGAAGGGTTCTGCCACCTTTTTTGCACTGGGTGCACGAGGGTGGTCTTCCACGAAGACGGAATTTGCCTTTTATGATTTGTGAGTAAGATGAGAGAGACACACTGTTTAAGCACAACTACTGGTATGCCGTCCGGCCCACTCAACTTGTGAACATTTAGAGACAGGAGCTCTTGCCGGACTTCCCTTTGTGAAATTCTGATTTCGGCATGGAGTATCCTCAACGCAGGGCTGCCGTCGTCGTTCAAAGTTCAAGTTTGAGACAAAGAGAGTACCCAGAATATCTTCTTTCTCTTTTGCGCTATGGGCTAGATCCCCAGCCCATCTATATGTCTAAATCAGTTCAAGGTGACGACCGACAGACAGATAGAAATAATTGGCTGTATTTTTAATTGCAGCCTCCTGGAATCAAAACATTACGATTTGACACAATATGAAATTGAAAACTCGTTTGGGAGCAATACCTGCAGATGTACAGGATTTAGACCCATACTTGATGCTTTTAAAAGTTTTGCTAAAGATGCTCCAAAACCTCCGCCAAAGATTGAGGATATAGAAGATTCACACATTTGTAAGAACGAGAACAACTGTAAAAAATGTGACAAAAGTTGGTGTTTCATCAACAAAAGTGATTTAAATGTTAACGATACAAAGAAAATTAAACTAAAAGACGGTCATATATGGTACAGAGTTAATACTTTGGATGACGTTTTTAAAGTCTTTGACTTAGAGGGATATGATTCTTACATGTTAGTAAATGGAAACACAGGAAAAGGTAATTCATATATTTTTTATTACTGTCGAACGAGCATGCCCTTGATCAATTTTACCCTTCGTTTTTACTATATTATTAACTAATTAAAAATGTCAATACATATATACTTTTATTTTTATGGACTTCGACAAAATCGCTTAACTATTACGTCGAAAGAGATATACTCGTAGGTAAAAAAACATTATTATTGTAATGTACGTCCAAATAAACAATTACGGAAAAATCTGAGTTTATTACTACACCGCAGATAAAATAATTTAAAAAAATAGTAACTACATACACACATCAAAAATGTCTAGGGATCAAGTACGTTTTAGAGTATCGCAATTGAGGATTATTACTTTAACTTTTTTGGATCATTATTGATTCTTTGTAGTAAACTTTTCACTACATATTTGAATTAAAAAAACTCTTTAAATTTAGATAAAAAATTGAAAATCAACTGTTAAGTTTTTCCTATGAAAGTGGGTAATAGCGTTTTTACAAAACCATTACAATTTTTGTATCGGAACTAAAAAAGAATCATAGATATAAAGCGACGACCTCATTTGACACGAGAAGAGATGATTGGAGCCCTCGGAATGTTGCAAGCTGGTTCCAGGCAACGTACTGTGGCTGTCGCTCTTGGCACTACACAGACAGTCATTAGCTGCCTCTGAACACAGTATCATATCACGAGCAGCGTGGCCGAGCGACATGGAGGACGATTAAAATTTTTTTTAAATCTTTATTTTTGCCTTTTCTGCCATTTAATTGACGACATTAACTTAGTTTAATTTCCCACAATTTGCAAAAATTGCAATTTTTCTTAATTTTTACAAGATGAAGGGATAAGTTGTTAACCTAAACATTAGGAATTAAAGTAAGACGCTAGATTTGAAGACTAGATTTAGTAAATATTAATTGGATAATTTTTTATAGTTTAAAATGTACTTGATCCCTAGACACTTTTGATGTGTGTAGTTTCAAGTAGACGAGAAATCTTACAATAAAATTTATCATAAAAACTTCATCTTTCAGAAATATCAAAACATCTTAATTAAGTTTCACAAAAGAGTTTATAGAAACGTGAGCGCTGGAATGGCCCTGGCTGATATTATGAGTTGATTGGTTTTGTTGCAAATCGGTAATAGCAGCTTCTGGTATTAGGATATAGATATTAAATATGGTGACAAAAAATTTTAAAACTTAACTCTATCATCTATTACTTTCAGGAGTTGCTCCAACGTTGGCATTACCACGAGTACTTGTAGATGTGAGCCCCGTAGCAGCCCTTAAAGGATATTACTTTGATCAGAATTTGGTGTTCGGGGCTGGAACGACGCTGACAGATCTCATGGAGTTGTTTAAAGGTGTTGCGAAAGAACGCGAAGAATTTCAGTATTTAGCGAAACTTTACGAACATTTGGACCTTGTTGCACATATACCTGTGAGAAATGTAAGGGCTTTTACGATTTATTTATTGTACATTAACCCTTTCACGCATACACTAAACGTTAGCCAGTGGGTGTTCCAAGCTAATGATTCATTTAATCTTTAAAGTTCTTAGCTTTTACGGATTAGATCGGACTATTTTTTGTGTCTAATTATATCAATCTGTGATTTCAGTAAAATCAACTGCCTTATCTTGATTATGCAGAGAAATTATGGACCATTCCTTTTTTTCAGAATATTTACCACAGATGGCTCAACGCTGAGCCAGCTGTTCAAGAGATAGTTATGGGTGACCCATGACTATCTCTTGAACAGTTGACTAGAAGTAGAAATGTTTTAAATCTGGTGATGGCCAGAATCTAGCCATTTGTAAATTAGACGGAAACTTTAAATCTATTTTTTTTTATTTAAATACAGATTGGCACTGTTGCTGGCAATTTGATGATGAAGCATCGACTACCAACCTTCTCTTCTGATATATTTCTGTTGTTGGAGACAGTTATGGCTACTTTAACTATAGGTTAGTCTATTGTTATCCTACATTATAATATAGGTAATATAGATAATAATAGGATTTATTCTCTCGAATAAATCTTTTAAGTGTATTATTTTAAATTGTGTGGGTGTGTATCACTTAAGAAAAGGTAAAAAGTGAGCGTTAAAATTTTAATGTATATAATATAAAAAATGGATAAATTATTCCACACACATTAAAACAAAAAAATTTTCTGTGTGTGATTAAAGTTTAAAAAAAAAAATACTAATGTTTTGAAAAAAATAGGTGTTATTATCAATTTGATAGAAATTGTTTTCTACTATTGAGTTGCAGGTGTCCATGGGTGACGGTAGTCAGTTCCCATTAGTTGACCCGTCAACTCATTTGCCCCTATATGATAAAAAAGTCTACATGTGTACATACAGTATCTTATCGAAGATTGTATACTAACGTCCTTTTGGCACTAAAACACAGGATCTATTTGACTACCCCTAAAAAAAAGTTTCTTTTTATATTACGTAACAAAATAAACACTGCAGCTTAATTTTTCACCCATTCCAGTTCACAAGAGCTCAGCAATAGAAGTAACTCCAGAACAATTTTTGTCGTTGGACATGACGGGCAGAGTCATCACTCAAGTGAAAATACCGCCGCTCTCTCACAACTACCAGTTTGTATCTTTTAAAGTAAGTTGCCAATGATTTTCGATAATTAGTTTTGTAATGTTCTCTCTCTTTTCAAAATCTAAAAACGTTGTGAATTATACTTACTGAAACTTTTTTGTTATGTTTTTATCTTTAATCGTGTGGAAATTATCACGACTGATACACTGACTGGAACTAAAGGTTATTTACGTATTTACGGGAATTAACGCGATCACGAAAAGGTATTTATTAAATACCTCTGAATTGCCTGACGATTCGACCAGGTTGCACTGGCCGTGGTCACAAAACTTAGTGGAACAAAAGGTGACAATGATGGAATGGAATAATCGTGAAATGATGACATGTCGGAATTAAACATGCTAAAAATACTAAAACGGCTTTGATTCGTATAATTATTAGCCTATTTTTTTTTTTTTTTTTTTTTTCGTTTGGAAACCCCCACGGGTCATCACCTCACCATGGCTATTGGTGAGGTGGTATATCGGAATCGAACCGACTAAAACCACACGGTGTTCCGTAACAAGTGAGTCTATCGCAAGGGACTCGGGTATGCCCTAGGAAGGAAGGAATAATTATTAGCCTAGCCTAGTCTAGATAATATAGACTCTAAGCTTAATAGTGATAGGCAGTTTATTAATTGTTTTATTTTTGTAAAAAATATTTATTCTGAATATGTTGCCTAAATAAGCCAACGTCAAAATTTCTGTGTTGGGACTATGTTTTTTGAGAAGGATCTTCGATCGATTCTTCCTAAAGTTTTTCCAAAATAATAAATATCTTTTTAGAAAAAAATAAAGCTTTATTTTTTTTGTAGTGTGTAAATTTTGTGTGTGTGTTTTTACATATTTCTTTTAGATAATGCCAAGAGCACAAAATGCCCACGCTCAAGTCAATGCGGCATTTTTGTATGAATTTGATAGTCATGAAACTGACTTAGTAAGGTCAGCCAGAATAGTGATTGGTGGAATTTCACGTTCATTCGTCCATGCCAAAGAGACAGAAAACTTTTTAAGCATGAAAAAAATATTTACGAATGAAGTTCTTCAGCATTCCCTCAAGATATTAGAAAGTGAACTAAAAGCAGAAGAAATAGCCGGTGAAATGAAACCAGAGTATCGAAAAAAGTGCGCACTTGGGTTGTTTTATAAGGTAAATAATGAAATAAAGTTATACATTTAATTTAAGATAATCCATATCATAAGCTGTAAGCTGTCTACTTGAAATCATCATCATTAACTCCCCCGCCTCTGCGGGAGTGACGTATGTTGATTGAGTTTTTATAGATTTTACACATAGCATATAGCCCTTTTTCTCAAATTTATTTGGGATTAGTGCAATGTGTTTCCTTTTTCCAGTCTCGATCCTCTATCGTCAGTTCATTGCTTTCTTCGTTCCATCTTTTCAACACATCCGCTAGCTCTCTCACTCTTCCAGTCATCGTTCCAACCACGCATTCCAACTGGCATACATTAATCTTAGGTATTGCTTGCTCGGGGCTTGCTTTTTACATTGCACCCACATTAGGTGATGCAACAACTCTTGTCCAATTATTCGCGTAGCTGGGTGCTGCTGTCGCGCGTCATCTAGGGGTGCACCCTAGTCCTATCGCACTCATTCATTTCAACATTGCAAGAGGTTTTGGTTGTTTTTTTTTTTGGCCGGACGCCTTCTTAAAGTCTCTCCTTGGGGATGTCATAGTTTTGAGATGGGAAAAAGGAAGAACGTAAATTGGGGTAAGGAAAGTGGATAGGGTGAGGAAGCCAGGGTAAGGGATACCGCATTACTCAGATGGGAAAACGAGACTGCAGTAGCTCAAAGAGGCTGAGGTCGCGCATCCGTGTGTCCGTCCTGTAATTGGAGAGGCCATTACGTTACTAAGACACCAACTGATCATTACACAATACGCCAGTATTTGCTAATTTATTATAGGTGTCGGGTTTGGTTAATTCCGACGTGAAACATTAGTTGTTATACATATTTATTTTTATAATTTCAGAGTTTACTTGTATTAATACCTAAACAGCGATTAAAGCCTAGGTATCGTTCAGGAGCAATAGACCTCAGAAAAACAAGACCATTATCCAAAGGCTCAGAAGTGTATGACACAAATCCAATATTATGGCCCGTTAATGAACCGATGCCGAAAATTGATGCATTAGTGCAATGTGCAGGAGAAGCTCACTACGTGAATGATGTGCCTACTTTGCCTAATGAGGTGTTTTGTGCTTTTGTGACTTCAGACATTTGCACTGGGGAAATAATTAGCATTGATCCTGAACCTGCTTTAGTAAGTGCATTGTTTTTTTTTGTTTACGCTAACATTATATAGCCAACCAAAATTATAAACATGTTAAATGGAAACAAATTTTCTATATCCGCATTTACTTACATCCTATGAACGCTTAATTTTTTATTTTTAAACAGAAAATACCCGGAGTTTTAGCATTCTTTACATCCAAAGATATTCCTGGACGAAATTCATTTCTTTCCCTGAAAGTGAAAGGACAACTTACGCCAGAAGAAATTTTTGCACAAAAGAACATTAAGTTTTATGATCAAGCTATTGGTTTGATAGTAGCTGAAACTGAGAAAATAGCAAACAGAGCAACTTTGCTTGTAAAAGTTAATTATAAAGTAGATAAAAACAAGCCCATATTAACTATAAAAGATGCCCGCGAACAAGATCCTAGTCGTATAACGCTTTACATAGCAGTGCCTGCAAAAGATCGTGGGCAAGATGTTCGGCGAATCATCAAGGGGTTTCAAAATATCTATTGGCAGTATCACTTTACTATGGAGACAATATCAGTTGTTTCCAAACCTAGTGAACTCGGCCTTGACGTTTGGGCTACTACTCAATATACAGACTCTGTGCTCGTTGGTATATCTGAAGCATTAAATATTCCCGAAAATAGGTAAGTGCATTTTAAGATTTCAATGTGTTAACTAAATAATAAAAGTATTATTAAGTAGTAGCTATTGCTCGCGACTTTGTTCGCGTGAAAATTTTGTTGAAATATTTCACGTGAACCGTTTCTGGGAATTTTTTCGGAATAAAAAGTAGCTTATGTGTAATTCCAGACTATGATCTATATTTGTGCCAAATTTCATACAGATCCGCTCAGACGTTTTTGCATCGAAGAGTAACAAACATTCATTCATCCATCCATGAGTCCTCACAAACTTTCGCCTTTATAATATTAGTAAGATATAGCATAACCGTCGACTGTGTATATATGATGAAAAACAGATGTGTAACAATATTTTAACTTTCAGTAATAAATTATTATTTATTTTCTACACTAAAGCGATTGTTTTTCTATAACCAAAAATCTGTTTCCCCAGATAAGAATATATTGCTTTAAAAAATAGTGAATGTCATTAACTTATCACCATCTTACCTTACCCCACATTGCCTTTAATTAAAGCCAAATTGCTAATGATTTTCACCAGTATTGTTGCCTTTTACAGTATTGTGAATTTTATTGTTAAATGATATTAGAACTTCAATACATAGAACTTAAAGATGATGTGACTTACTCAGTGTTATTTGTTTTATTTTGTGAACAGAATTAACGTTACCGTGCCACGATGTGGAGGCGCGTATGGCGTGAAGATAACCCGTACAAGTCAAGTCGCTGTCGCTTGTGCATTGGCCACCTACCTCTTAGACAGGCCTTGCCGATTTGTTTTGAGTATTCAAGCCAGTCTTCGAATGATTGGCAGGCGATTCCCTTGTACCAGGGATTTTGAAGTAAGAACCATTTTTGGTTTACCAAAATAGAATAAAATAGCTTAGAGCTTAGCTCTTTATTAGCAATTTATTTATTCAATTAGAATATAAACATATTCTAATTGAATAAATAAATTAGCCACTACGATTAACAGGTTGGTGTCAATAATTCAGGCGAGATACAGTACTTGGAATATCATATTTATGAAGACAACGGATATGTAGTCAGTGACTCCATCAATAATTATACTATTAGTGGCATCAAGAACTGCTATGATAACAGGAGATGGCAATTTAAGGTATTCGACGTAGTTACAGATACGGCATCCAATACCTTCGCTAGAGCACCAGGTACATATTTTGTCGATTATTAGATGATATTTGAGTGAAAAACTATAGTTTGCTTTTTTTAGACAACACCTGCTCACAGCTATAGAATAAACAAATCAAAATTTCTTAAATAGTATTAAGCAAAATCCAAAACACAATTAAAGTATTTATAGCAAAAATACCTATTTTAGGAACTCTAGAGGCTATTGCGATGACAGAACACATCATGGAACAAATATCATATGAAATAGACCGGGATGCTGTTGAAGTAAGAGTCAACAACCTTGATCAGACCTACCCTGAAGTAAAAGAGATGATACAAAAGCTACTTGAAGACGGAGAATACACGAAACGAAAAGAAGAAGTTGAAAACTTTAATAGACTTAATAGGTGGAAAAAACGTGGCCTTAGAGTTGCTTTTATGAATTGGCCTGTACCGACTTTGATAGACTATAGCGTTCTCATGACTGTGTGTCATGGCGATGGTACGATAGTGATCATGCATGGAGGTGTAGAAATCGGTCAAGGTGTTAACACAAAGGTTATCCAAACCGTTGCCTATACGCTTAATATTTCTATCGACAAAATAAAATGTAAGCCTACAGATGCCTCAGTAAGTCCCAATAATTTTGCCACTGGAGGAAGCAGAACTACAGAAGTTGTATGTTTTGGTGCTATTAAGTGCTGTCAAATACTTTTAGATAGATTATCTGTCTTAAGAGAGTCACTCAACAATCCTACATGGGATACTTTGATAGATGCAGCTTTTAGCAGAGGAATTAACCTACAGACAAGCTATCATGTTAACAGCAACGACCAAGAACCTTATAGAGCAGGGGGTGTCGCATTGACTGAAGTAGAATTAGATATTCTTACAGGAGAACATGAAGTTTTAAGGGTCGATATAATAGAAGATGTTGGTACTAGTATCAATCCTGAACTTGATATTGGACAGGTAAAATTATAGTTATCAAAGAAATATGGTAACGATTTTTACCATATTTCTTTGATAATTTTTGATTATGTGAGGTGAATGAGTACCTATATAGTACAGGCAGGACTGACTAGTTTTGGTGTATCAGGGTAGCGTCTGACACCGATGTCATAGGTCGCATTGTGTCCGACATTGGCATTGTTTATAAAAGGTCTCAAAGGTTTTCTCGCAATAAACACGAGTACAACGATTTATCTAACAAATTTAACTACCCCATTCCATTTGATGGGAATTCTGGTTGTTTATTCATTTTAAATTAAAGAACCGTTAACGAAACTGACACATATTATGTATATATATTTGTTTGTTTGCCCGATTTCTTCTCACAAGGTCCCTTTGGAAACGGGCGGTTATAGATCGACACAGGTAGATATGCTATTATCTGTTATTTCTTTTTTTATTTCATTTCACATTTGACAAAGCAACCTATTACTGCATAGATTCCGTGTTGATCTATAATTTTTAACGTTTTCGATTTCAAACAATTGATGACCAACTTTACTATTTACTTACTTACTGGGAATAGATGCTGCCTAAATTGATAAATTGTTTACCCTAAGAACTCAGCAGTGCAATTAACAGTAAATCTGTACTAAGGAAATGTACGAGTATATTAGAAAATTCCATGTCAAGCTACGTACTGAGATGATGGGTCTGATATACCACTGTTAAACTCTGCATGGTTTTTGTGATATATTTATCAATCACCCATTTTGTCAATGATTTTAATTATAAATAAAAAAAATAATAAAGAAATTGAATTTGATTAATCTAGTACATGTTATTTAACTATCTAGAAGCTAACTAAGCATATCTTGAATTATCGGTACTAGAACGTGGATTAACCTACTTAAATAAGTATATTTTTTTATAAATACATACACATACAAAACATTTTATACTTGACACCTTTTGCATAGCTCATCAAAATAATAAACGTATTTTTGAAAACTGTAGATACCTAGGTACTTTAAATTTTTTTTTCACACATCTCACACACGGCTGTCTGATCCCAAACTAGGCAGAGCCTGTACTATGGTAACCAGACTGCCGATAAACATACTTATATATTTCTAAATACATGCATATTATCGATAAATACACCCAGACACAGAACAAATGATCGTGCTCATAACACAATTATTTGTCCTGGGTGGGAATCGAACCCACGACCTGTGGCTTAGCAGTCAGGGTCACTAACCACTAGACCAACAGGCCAGTCTTAATTTACAGATTGAAGGCGCTTTCCTGATGGGACTTGGTTATTGGACCCACGAGGAGTTTATTTTTGATGAGCAGACGGGAGAACTACTTACCGACCGTACTTGGTATTATCACGTACCATTATCAAAAGATATACCTATCGATTTCAGGATACAATTAAGAAGGAATTCTTACAACCCACGTGGAATACTAGGATCTAAGGGTAAGTATATGTAGTTTGGCACCAAAATTTAACACACAATTCAGAAATTTTGTTTACGTATAAGAAACTATCAGCTTTTTTATTTTAAGTAAAAATACTTCCTTAAATAAACACTGTTCGTTATCAAGTGCTAGTTCTCAACATGTGAATCGATTGGACTAATGACTTTTTAAAAAGTTCTTTTGTTCTGATAATTTAAAAATTCGAGTTAAATAAAAGAGAGAGTGAAAATAGTTGTTACTCCATGAAGCCCTTTCCTCTGAATGGATGAATGCATGGTGTTTACGAGTCACACAGATAACTTGTAAATTAATACAGTTACAGAAAGGTGTGGTCTTATTTTAGTGTAATAAACAACTTAAGGCGCTAAAAATTTTAGGAAAATTCGTGATTTTTAATACAGTAATCTGATTTTGAAAATGAATGAAAATATTGAATACTGTTACGGAAGCCTAAATTGACGAACGGCGCCATCTTTCAGCGAATAACTTAACTATTAGTCTATCAATCAGAATGTTCTACAATTTCCCAGAGCGGACTACAAGATAAATGTTTCAGGAAAGTTCACGAACTATCTTTAAGATGTTTTCGAACTATAACTTTTTAAGGAAGTAGCATGGCAGTATCAACATTTAGTTCTAGTTGAGCGAGACTACTAGTTAACAAGTGCAAAGTATAATAGCGAATAGTACAAGTGAGTAGTGAGAATTGTAACTGTGACTTGTAATTGTGTTAATTACTAATTATTTAAATAAATTGTGACTATTTCGTAACAAATGGGCGTACCTGTCTAACCCTAAACCCCGGCTCGTAACAATACCAAGGATGTTGAAAAATCTGAACTGGAATGTCCAGAATTAAAAAAAGTGTCTGCAAAAATAATTAAAAAATGACCGACAAAAAAAAATTCAAGAAAAGGTTTTTCATTATCTATTTTTCATCTTAAATGAACCACATATATGTCTTTATCACAAAACGCAAAATTTGACCACACCTTTCTCTAAAACCCTTTATATGAAGGAACAGGGATCCACGAAGGCGTAGCCACAGGTCAAAGATAGTTTACAAATTTGTAATGTCTATAAAAAAAGGAATCAGAAAATTTCAAAGCGTTGAAATTATTTCATTTCAATTGATGTGTAAAACCGACCAGACCACCCACACCCTACAGAGGGTCCTCCTCTCTTCAGAAGATCTGTGAATTGCAAAGAGTATTTCTTCCTCAGAGCCTGGAAGAACCACCATACGTAGATTGATCATTCGTTTCCCCTCCCAGTAGTAGGGCTCATGTTAGAGTCAGTATATCGTCAGAATTTAGCTTAGTCTCTTCGCTGAGATTTAGATTGTGTTTCGCGGGTTTTTACACTCGAAAACAGGACTAAGCTTCAGTATACAATAAATATTCCAGTTACTAGTTCAAGTAACGATCGAAACACGTTTACTTTTAATGTTCTAGCTGTAGCCGAACCGCCTTGCTGTTTAGCAGTAAGTGTAGCGTTTGCCCTTCGCGAAGCTATTGCATCGTCTAGAGAAGATACTGGATCTCCAAGAAACGAATGGTTTAACGTAGGTACGTAGATGTAATATTATTGATAGTCCCCCACGTCCACTGACAACATAAAGTTAAAAAAAACTAACATAAACTACCAAATGAAGTACAATGGGCGGTCTCATAGATGAAAGCGTGACGTGGCGTGAAAATGTCTACCAGACAACCTTTCGTTGGACATAACAAGAGAAGTATTTAATAAAAACATAGTAGATGATGGCATACTATCAAACCGCATGAAAATCCGTTCAGTACTTTTTTAGTTTATCGTGAACAGACAGACAGACGCGGCGGTGGACTTTGTTTTACAATATGTAGTGATGTCCCATTTACATTCTACTATAACATATTGTGTGCAAATATTTATTTTATTGTTAGGATCTTCCACCACGAATGTATATGTATACTTTCGTGGTGGAAGATCCTCTTTAATGGAAAGTCGGTTTGTTCATCTGCTAATTGCAGCTTTATCCACCTGATTGCTTCTTAAATAAATAGGTACACTGTAGTGAAATGTAAAATACCGCTGCCGTTTTAATGCAGCCGGGCTAAGCGGTAGGGTGGTATGTCGGACTCGAACCGACTAAAATTACACGGTGTTCCGTCACAGTCCTTATTACCATGGCCCCAGGTGTACCCTTACAAGGAAACCCCTGTGAACCCTGGCAGACTTGGCCGCCTGTTATACAACAGGCGACCCCGCTGTGTGTTGTGGGGAATTTTATCCCCTGTCAGTAAGAGAGGCACGCGGGGAACACGGCGCGCGGCGCCACCGTCTCGGGCCTGCTTCTGCTAAGGCGCCGGATAACCCTGTCCGTCGCCCCCAGGCTTACTTTGCCATACTAAGGGCCTCTTTCACCATCCTCAAGTAAATTGTTGAGTAGGCTGCTCACCGGTTAAAGTAACCAGTAACTTAAGG
Organism: Euplagia quadripunctaria; assembly: GCA_963859945.1. NCBI lineage: Eukaryota > Metazoa > Arthropoda > Insecta > Lepidoptera > Erebidae > Euplagia > Euplagia quadripunctaria. The sequence goes on from OY982573.1 coordinate 3,639,219, forward strand.
TGTCAATTTCACGACCTTTGAGTAGGGCTCATCATAGGATTAACCGACCAGTAACTTATTTGCCACGTCATCTGCCAAGTAGCGTGATTACTTGACGGTTTTAAATATACCATGTTGTCATTTTGTGCGTGTTTCCAACTGTATGCGTTAACCCATAAAAATGGATTTATTTGATTTGATTGATCATCAATTGGATGAATTAGTGTATTTAAATTCGGTGTTGATTATTTCACGGATGAAACGGATTTCTTTGCTAGATTTCGTCTATCGAAGTTTGCAGTAACCCAAGGGCATAACCTTATAAAACACATGCCGCCAAGGTGAGCGATATTTATTTTTGATATATATTTATTTATAACCCATATTTTTAGTGAAGTGTAGTAGGGTACTTAGTGAATTTCAAATAGGTACATAATGTTATCCCTTACAAATTTAGTTTCAGAAATCAAGCAGTTTCAACAAAATCATGCCTACTATTAACCTTAAGGTATCTCGCTACTGGATCCTACTTAAGAACTGCGGCTGATTTTTGTGGTGTCAGTCCACCAACAGCAAGCCGTATTGTTAAGAAAGTTACTGTGTCTATTGCTCAGCCACGCCCAATAATAATAAAGTTCCCTGATGACTTCAGTACTTTACAATATGATTTTTGGAAGGACACTTTGGTATTTCTGTACTAATGACACCAAAATGTCCCTCTCGTGTAATGAAAAGTTTGCACTTCTTTCTCTTTATACTCTATCCATGGTAATTCACTAACTAAAACGTGAATAACAAATAATAATTAAATCACACGCGTAAGCTTCTCCCGACAAAGACAATTATAACACAAAAATGACAACTGCAAATCTCAATGACGTTTGACAGACTTGACGTAAATTTGAACGATTGAAACGTATATTTTGTTACATCATTCAATTAACCTACAAGTTGTTACTCGAAGCTTTAATTTCGTTTGTGAAATTGACTGAAATTACTCGAAACTTTTACTTGGCACGTAACGTTAATTGGGAATTAACTAATCAACACATTACTTGAAGATGGTGAACGAGGCCCTAAGACTCGGACATCGGACAGAAAATCTTTATTAAAATATGTATTTATGTAATTATCATGGTTTCGTTTTATTCATGCATTTTAAATTTTCCGTTTTTGTTCAAATTTAAATAAACTTTGTCACTTAATTCGTAATTTTGCGTTATACGTGATGACTTAATCAGTATCATTTATTTTATTACTCCCGTTCTGGGTCTTTCCTGGTGCAAAGGTTATCCATTACCATTCAGCGAGGCAACGCTGCCAGCATCATGGGCACTTTTGCGCCGGGAGGGATGCGGGACGGGTTACTTTAACTATTTTAATTTAATTTAAATGTATATATTTTTTGGATGTACTATTGTTTCAAAATTAAATAATTAAACTTGCTGTTATAACAAAAAATTAAAAAAAAAATTGTATAATTTATTCATTAAAATTTTTCTTTTCAGATGGGCCGTTTACTTTGCAGGCTAACGTTTTGACAGCAAATACGAAATTGGAAGAGTTTATTTTCTATTAATATTGATAGATAGAGTTTGCTATTCCGAGATAAGTGTTCATTATAATAAATAACATCCATTTCTACGAATAAATGTTATGAAGAAGGCTTTTTAACTATCTTATTTATTTGAGGAGCAATTAAAAACAGGTGTTGCCCGCGGCTTCGTTCGTGTAGAAATTCAAATTTTCTGCTCAATTTTCTTAATTTTTCGTTCCGTTTCGTTCTACAAAGTATTATTAGAAAACATAAAAAAAAGATATATAAAATTTATTAAGTCATTTTCAAGTTATGACGTGACCAAGGGAAATAGGGATTCATTTTTATATGTATAGATTCTTTAAAACAGTAGATAATAATATTTTGTACATAATTATATGTATAACGCTATCTAGACCCAAACTAAGCATAACTATGGGTTCTAGACCACGAATAGACAAACTTAGACAAATTTCGCTGTAAATACTTCTGTATATATGTAGGTATTATACGTAGAAACACCTAGACCAATGCAGAAACACATTGTGGGGCGCGATTGCATCCACTCTTTGCAATAAAAGTCAGTCCAATATATGATGAACGTATAATTATAGCAATGATCAGTTGTTTATGCAACGTATATTTATGAGAATCCTTACAGGTAATAACATTAGCCTTATCGTTTAGATTATAGATAATTCGACACACTGTTTCATATATATCTAGTAACTTAGTCTTTAACCTACGTAACTAACTTGGTCTCTTGTCCATAGACCAATCTAACACATGTCATAGACAATATGCTCAAAATAGTGGCGACCTTAGATAATCGGTAAACTACAAATTATGGTTCGCCACATCACCCCCCTACGGAGAAATTAAAGGCACATATAAAAATAATTAAAGGTAAGTACATAATAAAAATAAACATTATCTTATAAATCTAAGAGAAACTTAAAACAGAAAAATTAACTTATAAATCTAAAATCTCCCTAAATTTAACTCGTCTGCCAGTTCTGGTGGTGACAGCAGCTGGAGGAGGTGGAGTGGTTGAATTTGGAGGAATCGGAGTTGGTGGACATTGTGGAACCAGTGTTTGTTCCGAAGAACTTTCCGGAACAGGAGATGATGATGATGGTGGTGAAGAAAACGCTTCTGAGTCCAAATACGCTGGTTTGACACGGTCAATGCTTACCGTAACCTCTTTTCCATTCATCTCCAAGGTAAGGGTTTTGTCCCTTCTCCTCAGGATACGGTACGGGCCAGTGTATGGAGGTTGTAATGGTCGTCGAACAGTGTCGTCGCGGAGGAGAACATGAGTCGCCGTTGCTAAGTCTCTAAATATGAAGCATGACGGTCGAGCATGTCGTGAGGCTGGTATCGGGCGTAAGGCTTCCATCCGGTTCCTCAGCTCTGTGACAAAATCTGCAATATCGCTTCGGGTCTTGGGATGTTCAGCTGATGTAATTAATTCTCCAGGTAAGCGGAGGGGTTCTCCATAGACCAGCTCAGCGGACGAGGTGTTTAAGTCCTCCTTGAGCGCGGTCCTCATCCCGAGGAGTACTAATGGGAGAGCTTTGCTCCACGTTTGGTCATGGCACATTAGAGACGCTTTTAATTGACGGTGCATGCGTTCTACCATCCCATTTGCACATGGATGGTAACTAGTGGTTCGGATACGCTTTGTTGCGCACACGTCCATGAGGCGCCGAAACAAGGCAGATTCAAATTGTCGACCTTGATCGGTCGTCACGGTGCTAGGCACCCCAAAGCGGGATATCCATCCGGTAACCAGCGTGTCTGCCACTTCTTCTGCTGTGATAGAACACATAGGCCACGCTTCGGGCCAACGCGTGAATCTATCAATCGCGGTCAAGCAGTATGTGAAATTGTTGGATGGCGGTAGTGGACCTATGATATCGATGTGAATATGACAGAATCTACTTGAAGGATTGTGGTAAGACATTAAGGGTGAAGATGTATGCCTGGTTACCTTACTGCGTTGACACTGCAAGCATGCTTTCGTCCATTTTCGGCAGTCTATGTTCATGCGCTGCCATACATATCGTTCAGCTATCAAACGTAAAGTTGCCCTCACACCTGGGTGACTGAGGCCGTGTAGTCTGTTAAAAATTGCTCGACGAAAGGGTAAGGTGAGGTATGGTCGCGGTTTACCTGTCGATGTGTCGCACGCTATGAATGTGTTAGTTCCAGGAATAACGACTTTTTCTATTTTCATGGAAGACGATAAAGACGCCTCTTTTAATTCGTCGTCTCCCTCTTGAGATTCTGCCAGGGCTCGGTAGTCTTCCTCCAATGAAATTGAATCAACACGCGACATAGCATCTGCTACTACGTTGTCAGCCCCCTTAATATACCGTATGTCGGTAGTAAATTGACTAATAAAAGTTAGCTGGTTTAGCTGCGTTGGAGGTAGCTTTTCACGGCGCTGTACGAAGGCGTAAACCAGGGGCTTGTGGTCAGTAAAAATTGTTGCATGTTGCACCTCTAGTATGTGCCGAAAGTGTTGGACACTCTCGTACACAGCCAGGAGTTCTCTGTAGTAGGCAGGCCACTCTGTCTGTTTTGTTGTTAATTTTTTACTGAAGTATGCAAGAGGTTGCCAGTCATCACCTACTTGCTGTTGTAGGCATGCGCCTATATGCATGCTGGACGCATCGGTAAAAAGGCCTAAGGGAGCCTGGCAATCAGGGTGAGATAGGGTGACTACAGCGGTCAAACTTTCCTTGCAGACCTTGAAACAGTTCTCAAGGTCGGGTGTCCATGGAAATGGTTTTGCACCCTTGCTGTTGGTTGCAGCCACTGCGTCTATTAAGGGAGCCTGATACTTGGCGGCACCAGGTAAGAACCTGCGGTAGTAATTTACCATGCCCAAAAATCTGCGCACGCCTTGTACGGTCTTAGGCAGGGGGAAATCAAGCAGTGCTTGAATACGGTTTTCAGGCGGGTATGTGCCTGCAGCACTAATGCGATATCCCAGAAATGTAACTTCCGCTGCCCCCAGGACGCACTTCGCCGAATTGATGACTACTCCATACTCATGCAATCGGCGGAATAAGAGCCTAAGGTGTTCGGCATGTTGTTTCGGGTCTTTTGAGTAAATGAGAATATCATCAACGTATGCGAAACAGAAATCAAGTCCGCGCGTTACTTCGTCTATAAACCTCTGAAAGGTCTGTCCGGCGTTTCGGAGGCCAAAGGTCATGTAGGGGAATTCGAACAGACCAAAAGGTGTTATTATTGCGGTTTTACAAATATCATCAGGGTTTACAGGAATTTGTTGGTAGGCTTTAACTAAATCTAAAGTACTGAATACTGAGCATCCTGATAGATTCTGACAGAAATCCCCTACATGACGGACAGGATAGCGGTCTGGGATGGTGCGGGCATTTAATGCTCGGAAATCACCACATGGACGGTAGGTGTTGTCTTTTTTAGGTGCGAGATGTAGTGGAGAAGACCATGAGCTGCTGGAAGGCCTGGCGGTGCCCACGCGAACCATTTCTTCAAATTCCTTTTGAGCTGCTCGAAGCTTTTGTGAAGCTAGGCGACGTGGTCGAGATGTCACGGGTGGGCCATCCGTAGTGTTTATGAAATGCACTGTGGTGTGCTTTGGATCCTTAGGAGCACCAGGAGGTCGCGAAATGTTAGGGAATTCTGCTAAAATATGTGCATAAGGGGAGTCTGGTGAGTTAATGACCTTAATGCTGGGTTGGTCGATTGATGAGAATTCCGTCTCAGTCAATAACCCTGTTTTATGGTCTTGCAATCTCCCATGAGCACAGTCAGGTAGAAGATGGTAATACGCTAGAAAATCAGAGCCAATGATTGGAATTCCGACTTCTGCAACTATAAATTTCCATACAAAGTCACGTCTTAATCCTAAATTTAATTTAAGTTCTACCAGGCCATACGTATTTATTTTAGTGCCATTAGCTGCTACCAGTTCATAGGGCAGTGGCTGCGTGTTACCCGAAATGCGAGAGAACTGTCTAGGAAGACATGAGAGATCGGATCCTGTGTCAATTAAAAATCGTCGGCCCGAATATCGATCGGCTACAAATAGACGGCGACTTGCTGAGGTGCAATCAGTGGTCGCCATTACTGACTGCTGCTGGAGTTTCCCTGATTAGCAAGGGCAGGCCAAGAGCAAGGTGGTACACATTTAGTTGCTTTTGCTGCGAATTGATTGTGGTACCAACATAGTTGGTTGTTATGTGAACGTGAGCGTGAACGACTGCGATTATTTGAATTTCTGCGATCATTATTTGCAGTGAGTTTTGACACTAATTGTGTTAACTCAGTCACTTGTTGTTGAAGAGACCGCAACTGTTCTTTGGTGTCATCACTAGATGATGATGAAGATGTCCTACTAGCTACATGGACATGCATTGGCTGCACGCTGATTTCTTGCAGCTTATCGGCCAAATCACCTAAGTCTTCAAGGGATGACTGATGTTGTGCTACTAAAATGCCTTGGATGTTATGAGGCAACCTATTCAACCAAATAGTCTTGAGGAGCTGCTCTGGGAAAGATGAACCAGCAAGAGTCCTGAGATGCCGCAAGAATGATGAGGGTTTCCTGTCCCCCATCTCTTCTTTCTCGAGGAGCCTCCTTATTTTCTCCTCATATGACTCTGAGAATCGAGAGATAAGAGCTTTCTTGAGAGTTGTGTAAGGTTGATCCTTTGGTGGTTCAATAATTATATCTTCAACTTCACCTGCAGATTTTGTATCGAGCTGACTGATGGCATAGTAATATTTAGTCATTTCCTGTGTGATACTATTGATGTGAAACTGTGCCTCTAAACTGGCGAACCAAAGACCAGGCCGGTCTGGCCAGAAGGGAGGAACACGGATTGATACTCTATTCACTACAATGTTTGTAGAGCTAGCTATGGCAGGGTTATCTGACTGTCCCCCACTAGTACCAGGGTCTAAGTAAATGTCTTTCTCTTCAGTCATTGTGTAAGTTAGATATTATTGAGCTAAGGCAAATTTACACACACAAAAATGCAATGTAAATAATAAAATATTCTCAAAGTGTCTTTACAATAGTGAAATAATCATTCACAACATTCTTATAATAAAAGGTGCATAACAGATGTATTATACATTAAAAACATACAAAATCTTAGCACTTTTGTAAAAATAAATAATTAGGTAGAAACCATAACACCACAAGAGTTTTTATCAACTAAGCATAATTACTGTGTTAAGTTTGATGTGTAGATAAAAAACTTGTATATCTTGCAAATTAAACAGTTTGTAATTGTTGTACTTACATTAAGATACTAATTGTAACACAATACACTTATTGTCCATATAGAAATCCGATGCAACACTTTTGTTTTTTAATATAAGTTAGAAGTAAGTCCTTACAAACGTTCTAGAAATAAAAACTTACAATTTTTCAAGTGTCACACCATTCTTCAGGTACCGCATCGGAACACACCTTAATTTCCTGTTGATAGGCCCGTTGTTTGTATACCCCTAGGAATTGATTGTTGAAGTTCGTAGACTCAATGTCTGTTTGCACGCTTGGCACTTTGTTGTTCCTTCAAAGGCCCAAACAAGAAAAAAGGACGACGCGTTCAAAATGAAGGATTATTTATTATTATAAATTTGTTCTTTATTTTTTTTTTATTTTTTTTTAAAAAACCCTTGGAAAACGGGTAACGTGACACAAAAATGAACTGATAAAACTTTGTCATTAGTAAATTCACTTATGTACACGAAATGCAGTCTTTTAACGAAGAACTTCTTTGAAAGTTTACTTGCAAACACACGGTTTGTCGGAGAGTTCGTAGGCGACGAGAGCTCGTTGCACTGCAGAAAACAGGTGTCAATTCTTCTAAACCCGGCTCTTGTGCCGAATGTGTTCGTACGTCGGGTCACCAATGTGGGGCGCGATTGCATCCACTCTTTGCAATAAAAGTCAGTCCAATATATGATGAACGTATAATTATAGCAATGATCAGTTGTTTATGCAACGTATATTTATGAGAATCCTTACAGGTAATAACATTAGCCTTATCGTTTAGATTATAGATAATTCGACACACTGTTTCATATATATCTAGTAACTTAGTCTTTAACCTACGTAACTAACTTGGTCTCTTGTCCATAGACCAATCTAACACATGTCATAGACAATATGCTCAAAATAGTGGCGACCTTAGATAATCGGTAAACTACAAATTATGGTTCGCCACAACATATATATTATAGGGGGCAAACGAGCAGACGGGTCATCTGATGATAAGTGACTACCGTCGCCCATGGACACCCGCACCTCAAGAGTCACAAGTGCGTTGCCCGCCTTTGAGATAGGAGTACGCTCTTTTCTTGAAGGTTTGAAGGTCGTATCGGTCCGGAAATACCGCAGGCGACAATTTGTTCCAGAGATTGGTTGTGCGAGGCAAAAAATTTCTGGAGAACCGCACAGTGGTGGATTGCCAATTATCCAGGTGATGGGGATGAAAGTTTTGTCGCGTTGAACGATGGCGAAACGTTGCGGCCGGTATAAGTCCGAACAATTCCTGATGCATACTGATATTTGGACTGAGCACAATATTTACAAGATATAACTACTGAATCTATAATTTTATTTGACATAACGATCAGTTAATATAATAAACGATTGATATAATTTTAAAATAACTAATTTTTATAAGCATAACATACATTCAAAATAAAATCGTTTGATATATACCACTCAAAAGACATAAAAACTATTTAGTCTAATGTAGAGAGGGTGTGTGAATTTTTCCTATTTCTGGGTGGTTATAAATAAAAATGACCACGAGGGCTTATGATTTTTTTAAACATGTCCAGGTTCGTGACTTCATTTGGACGAAAAGACCTGTATAGCTTGGCTTTAATCTGGGTTGCGGTTTTCTCTTTTAAAACGTAAAACTATCACCGCCGCAGAATTTTCTTAACAATGGAAAGAAACGATTCTTTCCATTGTTAAGAAAATTGACGACAGAAAAAGTTCTAGGTACTCTCATAGAAATTCCATCACTTTGATTAAATTCAAATATGGCGATCTATTTTCGAAAAGATGTTAGAATATGGAATGAATTTTTTTTTTTTGCGTATCTGTTTTTTAAGTCCGTCGTTTCGGCCAATTATCAATCAGCCCAGGTATCAATATACATATTATAAACGATTGCCATTTTGTGTATTTATGATCGAAGAAGTAAAAGATAAGTTGTTTGAAAAGCAGTTCAATTTAATACGTTGCTTCTGTAGAATAATTTTTGCCAATTCGAAAAAAGAAAAATTGCCAATAAGAAAAATTGTGACACAATTCACAACAAAGCTAGGTGGGTTAAATAATATGATGCGCTCAGCGCCTAGCGTAAAGGTGACACTATTATGTAGCATATCTTAAATTTAATTTGTCTGAACAACGATAGACCTAATGATTTTCGATTAAATAAACGTTATATCTATTAACGTTATACAAAATAAGTTTTAAAGTATATATAAATATTATATGTAAAGAAATTATATCAACAGTTGGTATATCTCACTTTTATTATATCTTATGAACGTTATTGAAATGAAAATATACCAAAAATCTTTTTATGATATGAGACGCACCCGCAATAGAGCCATCGACCAACAACATAATCTATACAAATAAATCTATACATTTATACAAATAAATAAGAGTGAAGTGTCTGTTTGTAACGTCATAAAAAAAGCATTTTGCTAAATGCATCCGAATACAGTACGGTACATATACCAAAAGAATTTTTTTTTTTAATTTCGTCTGTCTATCTGTTTGTCATGGCTAATCTCCAGAACGGGTGGACAGATTTCTACGGGACTTTCACTGGCAGATAGCTGGTGTTATAAGGAGTAACTTAATTTTGTAAAACGAATTAGGGTTCCGCGCAAAATATATAAATATGTACACGAGAGCGAAGCCGCGCGCTAATCCCACTAATATGAAAGTTTGGATGGATGGATGGATGGATGGTTTGTTACTCTTTCACGCAAAAACCACTGAACCGATTGCGATGAAACTTGGTATGTAGATAGCTGGAGACTTGGATTAACGCATAGGTTTTTTATCCCGATATTCCCACGGAATCGGGACTTACGCGATTGACACCGCGGGGCGCTGCTAGTATATAATAAAACGATAACGATGAATTTGTATTGTTTTGTCGGTTGCATGTTGGTTTGTATGTCGGTTGCTTAGATCAAGTACACCGTAGATATGTCTCTTACAAAAATTGCGTTAAACAGTAAGTAGCACTCGATAGTTAATGTTGCAATGTAGATAAAGTAAGAGAAAAAAAGCCTGGCAACGCTATTTATATATTTTTAAATAAGGTTTATTTAAAAAAAAAAAATAGTTTAACCCTATTTTGTACCCTTGTTTCCCTCAAATTATTTAATAAAACTTTTTGTAACTTTTTGATTCAGCTCTTTGCTCGAGAAAGATTTAAACTTTTCCGTCTCAGAAGTACAAAGTTATTCTTATACCATATTATTATTACTAACTATTAGTTAACTATAGTTTATTATCAATAATGAGTTATAATTCACGCCACTCACATCCCAAGAGGATATTATAACGAGCAATATCTTGTTGTAACTGTTTTTGTGCACATATTTGTGCTGCAGCTGTGTAAATTAATTACGAAGGAAGTGGACATCAGATTTTTACTTGTATTGGAACCGCAAGACTGGTCCTGGGTTTCTTTGGTGGCGATTAAGGTCGCCAGAGTTCCATGCGAGAGATATGAGAGGATTGGTTTGGCATCTTGTCATCCTGGCTCATATTAAATGGGTAAAAATAGGACACCTATGTGTTCCTATGAACCTCAATTTTATCAGACTTGACAAAAGGATTAATTCAGCTCGATGTTTTTTTTCTGGATGTTAAGATTGTAATCCATCTGTACGAATAGTTTTTATTTCTTAACATTATCTTAAGGTAAAATATGTTGATATACTTTTTATTTGTATTAAAAACGGAAAGGCAATAAACGATATTACCACACCGCCTTTTAGGGTTCCGTTCCTCAAAAGGAAAAAGGAACCCTTATACCCTCTGTCTGTCAAGACTCTTTTCTTAAGAACCCATGGAGACATCAAATAAAAATCAACATGAAATACATATCTGCAGTCCCTTGAAGCTGTAAAAAAACCAATCTCCTAAGTCCACGAAATCAAAAAATACAGCCATTTAAGCCTTAGATTTTAACAAACTTAAACATTTCGCAGGGAAATTAAAAACTATAAGGTACTTCCCATTGACCTAGAATCATACAATTTGTTAAGAAGCAAGGTCTCACAGCACAAGTGAAGGAAAAAATCCGAAAGTAAAACAAACTTATATTTTGCGGTTGGGAAGCTGATTTTGTCGTAAATTGATGTATGTATGGGAGAGTATTCATAGAACTGTAAAATTGTCTCGTTTGTCAAGATTGTCTCGTTGCCTCGGAAAAACGGGCAAAAATCTTCGAGAATGGTTTCCCGAGATGAACACACTTTCTACATAGATAAAAATTTTGTTTCCTTACGGAACCCTCGGTTCGCCAGTAAGACTCGCACTTGTCCTGTTTATTTTACTTTCAAATTATGTTATTTAAAAGGCAGTTTTGTCCATTTGTAATGTGAAACTTAGGGAACGTTTACCGAATATAATCAGTAAGTAAGTATATTTATTTTTCAGTGTATCCGTGACCACGTTCGGTGCATTTTTCATCATTTAGTCGAAACTTCAGGTAACCAGAAAGGTATTGTATATTACCAATGTATTATCTCGATTAAGTCCCGATTCATACATCAATTATTATTATAGTAAATATATTGTTAATAGAAATAGGCATATTACTCACTAACCTTCACAATCTCTGACCATTTTCTTTTTTCCTTCGTTTTTATAGTCGTAATTATTATAATCACTGTGCTTAATAGACATCCTGACGACTTGGACTGCGTTGGTCTTGTTTTAATTTTTATGACCACAGAACTTGTTCATTTTGGTATGGATTTAAAAAATCTAAAATCGGATCGTTCGTTCACTTTATTTTTAGGGTTCCGTTCCTCAGTAGACGTATAAAAATCTAAACGTACCTACTCAAACTGGAAAATATAAGAAATATAAATAAAATTAAATTCAGGTGGCAACAGCTTGCATCATGTTTACCTTTTATGTAACACTAATACCATTGTACCTGAAGATCTGACTTTTAAAAAGAGTGGCCATGAGTTTCTTTTGCCAGTATTCTTCTCATAAGGCTCTACGCATTTTGGAAACTGGAAGTTATAGATCGACACAAGCAGGCAGTAGATTTTGGTGATTTCACCTAATTTACCTCGACAATCCAGTACATGCTGTGGCGTCTGTTTGCGTCGATCTATGATTTTTTAACCGTAGCTTCAATTTAACGTTCATAAATGTCACTTAGTGTCTTAATTGAATAAATAATTTTGAATTTGAATTTTGAATTTGAATTTGAAAACAAGAACCATAACAACTAATAGGAAAGAGTTGCTTTTGTTGGTTTCTGAGATTGAGGAGATTCTGTACTAGTTATCGTACAACTATGTAAGTACCTAAGTATTTTTTGTAATGAATAACATCGACTCCCCGGGATGTACCTCAGTCATGAGGTACGGCAGGGGGTACTCCAGAAGCCGCCGATGCGTTCCTGGAGCTCCTCCCGACTGCCCAGGTAGGCCACCGCGGTGGTTTAGTGGGTAGACCGGTTCGCCGGGAGTCCCACACACGCCCTTCGTATCCCCGTCGGAGGGTATGGTGCGAAAAGCATTCCCAGCGTTAAAGGTACGCCTAACCCAAATAGCTGAAATATCTCTAAGGCAGGTTGTGTGATTTGTACCCTTTTCTAATTATTATATACTTTAGTAGTAATTGATCCTACATAATTATGTGTAAACAGCGGATATCCAATTTGTATTAATGTTTTTGTATTTTTTTAGTAAACGGATGATTAGTACAGTCTATTCGCGGAACATTACTGTGTGGATTTAAAAAGGAAGTCATATTTTTTAAAACGCTTTTATTAGCAATGTAAGCTTGGAACTAACAATGTTAATAAATTTTGGAAATCAATTTTAACCTACCTACTTGTAATTGTCGCGTCGTATCGAAATGAAACTGTATAATGTATTTGTGATTCGGGTGACAATAGGTACTATAGTTTGGCATCTTGGAGCTGAGCGGATGAAAGAGCTAGGATGTGGTTATTAGTACTCTTTTTAGGGTCCCGTTGCTCAAAAGGAAAAAAAGGAACCCTTACAGGATTAATAGATATAATATACCAAATACTTATATCTGCAGTCCCTTGAAGCTGTAAGAAAATGACCAAATTTTCAACATTTCACAGGTAAATCAAAACCTATAGGGTACTTCCCATTGACCTAGAATCATGAAATTCGGTAAGAAGCAAGATCTCACAGCACAAATGGGAGAAGGCTAGTACTCTCCAGTCCTGAAGAAGAGGCACCAGGCGCCAGAGAGCGCAGAATGATCTCCGGCCTCCATGAGCGCTTGCTGGCCTGGGGATAACTTGTGAGGCTGCCCATTACTTGCTGTCAGTTTTAATTGCAAAGGTGTGAAAACGTCGGTGGGATGTATTAGACGGCTGTGTGTATCAGCTGACGTAATCGCATTGCAAGAAACTTGGTTAATGCCACATGATTTAGGTTTCTTGGGAAGCATTCACGATGATTTTGCCTTTACCGGAACTTCAGCCATCGACACTTCAGCTGGTCTACTTCAGGGTAGGCCTTACGGAGGAGTGGCCTTGCTTTGGCGGAAAAGTTTATTTACATCGGTGAGTGTTGTTCAGTGTAATAGTGTACGTCTTGTGGCAATCAAAGTGAAACTATTAGATCGCGATATTCTTATTTTCTCGGTATACATGCCAACCAACTCTAGTGACAATTTAATTGAATTTACTGACTGTTTGAGCGAAATCTATGCCATTATAGAAAGTAGTAATATTCAGTGCGTATATATGTTAGGAGATTATAATGCTCATATAAATGAATTATTTTATAATGAGTTAGAAAAATTCTGTGAGGAACAGTGTTGGGCTTGCGCGGATATCGAACTGCTACCAAATGACGCGTATACGTATGTGAGTGAAGCTCACGGGTGCAAGCGCTGGCTCGACCACTGTGTCGTCACAGAAACCGCGCGGCGTACGATAATTAGTGCGCAGGTGTTATATGATTGTTATTGGTCTGATCATTTACCTATTCAAATGGAATGTAACCTCAAATTAATTGAACCAAACATTGTACATTTTGATGCATACACGAATAATATTGTATGGGGGGAACGGGATATTAATCAGATAAAATTGTATGAGAATTTATGTCACTCAGGTTTGCGTGAAATAAATTTTCCCTCAGAATTTTCTAAATGTGCTGATAAAATGTGTGAGATCCCTCAACACAGGGTCATTTTAGATGACATGTACAAAAAAGTTATTTGTATTCTTACGGAGTCTGCTGAGCGTAGTGCTATAATTATGCAGAAGCGAAAATATAAACCATTGATAGGATGGAATAAACATGTAAAAAGCGCTCATTGTGAGGCTCGGCTTGCGTTTTTGATGTGGAATTTATATGGTAGGCCAACTACGGGAAATATCTATGGTAAAATGCGCGAAACTCGTAGTTGTTTTAAATCAAAATTGAAATGGTGTCGTGACAATCAATCCCAAATTAAATTAGATATAATAGCAAAAAGTCATGAACAAAGGATTTCGGAAAATTTTGGAAAAATACCAGTAAGATGAGTCCCAAGCAGAGTCTCCCAGTGAGTGTGGCTGGACTGTGTAACTTTAAAGTTGAGCCACTTTTAAAGCCAGGGGCATCAGTCTTATCAACGGTGCCCGACAATGGGGATATCTCCTTGGAGAATAATGTAAAGTTTTCCACAAAGGAGGTTGCCAATGTAATAAAAAACATGGTTAGAGGTAAATCTCCAGGACATGATCACCTAAGTGTCGAGCACCTGCGATATGCTGGAGTACACCTACCCAGGGTATTATCCATGTTTTTTACTCTCTGTATGAGTCACTCGTACCTGCCGAGTGATCTTATAAAAACGATTGTTGTACCAATCATAAAAAATAGGACTGGTGATACTGCGGACCCTTCTAATTACAGGCCAATTTCGTTGGCTACAATTACAGCTAAGGTGTTGGACTGTCTGCTTGATACACACATGGCGAATAACATCAAATTTCATGATGCGCAATTCGGCTTTAGGCCCGGCCTATCGACAGAAACCCCGATTCTTTGTCTCAAGCAGACTGTCCAATACTATACAGCTAGGAAGACACCAGTTAATGCGTGCTTCCTCGATTTGTCCAAAGCATTCGACCTGGTACAGTATGACACACTTTGGGAAAAGCTGAGGCAGGAAAGCAGTGTTGACAGGTCAGTAATTTCTTTGCTTATGTATTGGTACAACAATCAGACAAACAGTGTTAAATGGGCGAGAGCACTATCTAATGTGTATAGGCCAGAGTGTGGGGTGAGGCAGGGGGGGATAACCTCACCACGCCTATTTAATTTGTACATCAATCGACTGATTGATGAACTCAGCAGCACTCATATAGGATGTCACATTGACGGTACTTGTGTTAATAATATAAGTTACGCAGATGATATGGTGTTGCTGTGTCCATCAATCAGCGGTCTCAGGTGGCTCCTAAGAAAGTGTGAAGATTATGCGGCGGCTCATGGGCTCAGGTACAATGCCAAAAAGAGTGAGTTACTTGTCTTTAAGGCGGGCACCAAATGTTACTCGAATGTGCCACAAGTTACTATTTGTAATACACCATTGACTAGAGTCTCTCATTACAAGTACCTGGGTCACTGGGTCACCGAGGATCTCAATGACAACATGGACATTGAACGGGAGCGCAGGGCGCTGGCTGTCCGATGTAATATGCTGATCCGCAGATTTGCGCGGTGTACAAGGGACGTTAAAATTACTCTCTTTAGAGCCTATTGCCAGTCCTTTTACACATGCGCTCTGTGGGTCGGCTATACGCAGAGGGCATACAGCGCCCTGCGTGTTCAATACAACAATGCGTTCAGAATGTTGAATGGACTGCCACGTTTTTGTAGTGCATCAGGCATGTTTGCGGAGGCCAGAGTTGATGGTTTCCATGCCATCATACGTTGCGCTTCCCTCCTCCGCAGAATGCGTGGCAGTTCACACAGCATCTTGAGCGTATTCTGTGATAAATGGGACAGTCCAATGTTGGGCCATTGGATTAGACTGCACGCGATGTAGACTGTAAAGTATAATTAGTTTTATTTATTTATATTAAATTACTAACAATAGGTTAAGATCATTGTTACTAACATTTTATGGACTTTTGGTCTGAAATAAATGATTAATAATAATAATAATAATAATTACTCTAGCAGAAGCAGGTCTGAGGCGGTAGCGCGATGTGTTGCGCGCGTGCCTCCCCAAACCGGAAAGGGGGCAAAGCCCCTCGCACGCAATGGTGTGACTGCCTACTGTTCAAGAGGCGGCCAAAGTCTGCCAGGGTTCTCGGGGACTTCCTTCCTAGGGTATACCCGAGTCCCTTGCAATAGACTCACTTGTGACGGAACACCGTGTGCTTTTAGTCGGTTCGATTCCGACATACCACTTAAAAAAAACCGGACAAGTGCGAGTCGAGTAGGTAAAGTAAATCGATGTATGGGAGAATATTTCTAAAGTCATAAAGTTCAGTTTGTCTTTCGGAAACGACGGGCAAAAATCTTTTGAGAATTGATTTCCGAGATGGGCGCACTATCTACATATAAGTTTGTTTGATTACGGAACCCTCGGTGCGCGAGTCAGACTTAAGCGTGTTTTTTTAATAAATTTTATTTTATAAACTAAAATTTATTTATTAATCGACTAGGTACTGATCTTGATTGAGTGCATATATGTTTTTCCATCTACAACAATGTCGGTGAAGTGTCTCAATTAATAAGTATAGTTTTGTTGTAGGTAATCGATGCGGTATACTTTAAGGAAGAAAGGAAAAGCGGTAAGTATACTTTAAGGAAGAAAGGAAAGATTGTAAGACCACTTTGTTCGTCCTGTCGCACCTTATTGTCCCTATATCCCACCATTTTGTTCAGAAACTAGTAAAGGTGACCTGTGAGGTGAACACACTGTTGAGTATGATTTTATTTTATTAAAAATTTAAAACCTATAAGGTTCTTCCCGTTTACCGCATTCATGGCATTAGGCAAGACGCAAGGTCATATATAGCTACCCATTTCCTTACCCGGCAATCATAATTTACAGGAATCTCTATCAACATGTATCTCATTTAATTACATTGCATAAGAAACATTAAGACGAAAGAGAATGTTCAATAGAAATTGTAGCCATGTGTGTAGTAGCAGTAAATTAAAATAATATTATCGTTCGTTTCCTCAAATCTCTTCATGTTCTTTTGCAATCCTTTCTGACAAGTGAAAGGAATTAAATGACATTTAGTAGAAACCGTGTGTAAGTTTACATAGGCACTAATCAGTGTTTTTCCCTCGCCAGTACAGAAGTCTTGCCCAATCGTGTCCGCCTTGCATATGCGTTCAGCAACGGCCAACCTATTACTGTCCATGTTCTTCATTTAGCGTATGTGTTTCCGCAGTCTCGTTGCGATGCTGCAATAAGTCTCTTCCACAGAACTCAAGCAACAATCACACGGGATTAAATATACACAGGGGGCCCCTAGTAGATCTACATCCTATGGGTAGTACAGTAGACCTCTCAGCTGTTCGGATGGTCGGGTAAACCTGAAATACACACGTGAGTAATACCGCATATCATGACATATTTTAAAACCCCACCGCGGCTGTCTGTCTGTCCGCGATAAAGTCAAACACTACCGAACAGATTTTCATACGGTTTTCACCAATAGACGGACCGATTCATGAGGAAGGTTCAAGTGTATAATTCATTAGTGTTTGGTGTAAAATGGCTAAAATATGATGATGATTGTTGAAGGGATACCCGTGCGAAGCCGGGGCGGGTTGCCAGTCCTCTATAAATATGAGTACCACTTACAAAAGTTTTTTTCTAAGTATATTACCACACTCGTAAAAATTGTTGCACTGGTAACTCCCGTCCATTTTTCTATAGTGCTTCAACGACCTTACTAGACTTTAGAAAACAAAGACCAAAAACCAAGAGTATGGAGCTACTTCTCCCATGACGTGTCTCAAATTCTAGTAATCTGCTGGCTCTCAAATGCGATGCGATGTTTAATCCCTGCTATGTTCGATCGTTTAAAAGACTACTACAAAACACTGCACTGTTATCATTTGAATATATGTAAATCATAACATTCGAAACTTTGTAGGAATATATTGGCTTGTTATATACCTAGTAAAGTTATTGATGTAGTAACTTTAATAGTGAACAGACGTACACACTATGGATAGAATTACATTTTGTGTAAACGGGGAGATGTGTTCGGGTAAGTAGTAGCAAGTCCGTTCCACTCCCTTCCTTGTTTATGCTTCGTAATAAGACTTCCACACAGTAATAAAATGACAACCTTAAACACAGTGGCGTAGCGTGCCTTGGAGGGGCCCTGTATCAAAATTAGTTGGGGGCCCAAATGAAGGGTAAAGATTTTTCACAAAAGAAACAAAAATGCTTTAAACGGGGGAATCCCGCAATAACCGATGGTAGAGTATTGCCAACTTTTGGGCGCACGCTTAACCCGGGAATAAAAGAGATTGCTTTTTTTTACTTTTGTCATTTCTGAAGTGAAAACTCTATAGGCACGTATGATAGTTTTTATATGTTTTTCCCCTGAAGCACGAAATTAAGTGATATTGTGCATAACATTTTACAAACTTTGCTTACACACGTTAGGGGCCACTGTAGCCCGGGGGCCCCGTATCATTGATACGGCGGTAGCTACGTCCCTGCTTAAACATAATAAAATACGGGTTGCGGTTGCAACGTGAAGTACGGGTTGCGGTCACAACGTAAAGTACGGTTTGCGATCTCATACGGGTTGCGGTCATAAGAAAGCATACCATAGCAAATAAAATAAAAACAACTTATAATAGGTACCTTTTTTTTTGTGCCTGTGGAAACCCCCTCGGGCCGTCACCCCACCGGGGTTTTCGGTGGGGCGGTGTGTCGGAATCGAACCGACTAAAACCACACGGTGTGCGGTGCGCCTTAAGTAGGAGGGATCCGGGAACAGCTTTATTAAGACATCCAGAACCCTCCTAGCGCTTGCCTCTCTCAAACCTCTCAATTAGGCGACATCCAGGCACACGCGGACGCCACCTCCTCGCGGGGGGCCACTGTACCTAGTTTATGTTAAATAGTCATAAAAGATGTTGACTGTGACTTGAATGACTGTGAGTTCAATTTTATGGCGGAACAAATTATAATTTTGAATGATTATTAGATTTTTTTATACAGGTAATATAACAATGACAAGTTAACACATGACAATGTCTTCATTGTCGTTGTGTTATGTGGATTTTGATGTAAGCCATATCACTTCTTACCGTTATAAATAAGACGTGAGATCAACGAAATTTGTTTTTAGTAAACATTGCAAACGGTTCTATCGACTATCCATAATTACTTGGCAGAATATTAATTCGAACTTAATTAGCCACGCTAATGCAACGGAAATACCCCCTATTACAAGTGCATCTATTAACTACAGGCGCAATACCTTTTGTATATGCCGTGTAACAATATTTAACAGTTTACATTCGCACCTAGAAATCGACCTATTCAACGCAATCGCACGCAACATTTCGAAATTCAACACAATTCGAAGCGGCTGTAGCGTAATGGCTAAGGCGTCAGACTTGCGATCGAGTGGTTGTGGGTTCGAACCCCACCCAGTGCACTACCGACGTGAACCCACTCCTAACACAAGCGTTAAGCTTAGCTGGAGGGGTTAACGAGATTACTAGTAATGTGTTACTAGTAATCTTTATAAATGAAAAAAAAAACATTATGTTAATCCTGAATAGCGAATACTTTGCAAACGCCACCGAGTAGCTACTTTTATTTTGAATATTTAAACATTATTATTTTATAATAAGACACATATTTCTTGTATCTCTGTCTGATTTGTTTTGTTTTTTTTTTTTCTTTTTTTCTTCTGTTCAACTTTGTATTGATAGTGCAACGTTAGTAATTGATTAAATATACATGTGAAAGCTTGTCATTAGCAAATGTTTAGTAAAACATATGATTTTAACCAAATATATGTTATTTGTTTATAAGCTTCCTGTAAAAGGAATAAATTAAAAAAGCAAATTGCAGTAGAAAGTTTACAAAAATAAATAATCCGCGCCGTCCTGTATCTCTACATTAACAAGTCAAATTTATGGTAGGGAATACTGAAAATAAATTTGTACAAATGTTCCGATGTTCCCCAGTGGGCCCCGAAGTAGACTCGGACACTTCACTAAACGATTACATCCGGAACAATCTAAACAAAAGGGGAACTAAATACATGTGCAAGGAGGGCGGATGTGGAGCCTGTGTTGTAGCCGTCACAGTTGCGGATCCCCATCCTAGAACATTTTCGGTTAATTCGGTAAGTATTTAACAATATGGTTCTGTTCTAACAACATTCAAATTCATCACCATCTCATCATCTTTCCGGAAGCACTAAGTGCGTCTTTTGTACTCTCTCTTTTTTATATTATTCTTCTAATAGGTGCCTCTATTTTGTTCCTTCGCATTACTTGCCCAAGCCACAACAAAGCTTCAAAATTTTTAAAATAAGAATTCTTTTATTAATAATTCTTTAAAAAAAACTATTCCATAAAATACTTATATATGGTTTTCTCATGGATGCCATTGTCAGAACTGGACCAAATTAAAATGGAACCACACGGGAAGCACCAGCTTTCAGATAAAAAAAGAATCATCAAAATCGGATCACCCAGTCGAAAGTTCTGACGTAACAAACATAAAAAAACGGTAAAGAACCTCTTCCTTTTTTGAAGTCGGTTAAAAAGAAACCCTAAACATCGACTAAGTGGAGCTTGTACCTACTACGGGAACTTAGACCATAGATAAACGTGAATATATTTTTGAAGTGAAAACTTTAACGGCGTTGTGCACTTTTTGGGATGGGTAAAAAATGTTAAACTCGCGTCAGGACACGTGATCTGATCGAAAATTCCTAAGACGGAGCCGAGTTTCTTAGATTTAAAAAATATAACATTCGAAATTCTAACATTTATGAGCGGCCAGGAGCGCAGAACTTCCAGTGTACCCTATGTATACATTTAGATACGTTATTACGATGTGTGTGCGTGCGTGCGTGCGTGCGTGCGTGCGTGCGTGCGTGCGTGCGTATATGCAAATACATTGTGAAGTTATGTTTTCACTTCTGACGTGCAGTTCTACGACTGACCGTTTTTTTATAGATAAAAACACATTAGACATAAAAATAGCTATGCTAATATAATACAAATAGTATCATGCATCGACCACAACCTGTGTTTGACCTGATTTTGCAGTTAAATCATATATGTATGAATTATATAGGTACTATTTGCCCACTGCATATTTCAAATACTCAAGCACCACACCAGTTATTACTGCGTATCATGACTATGTTGAATCAGTATTGTGGTATGGGCTTGTACTCTATGGTAACTCTACGGAATTCCATAGAGCTTTTGTTGCTCAAAAAAAAAATGTGTGAGATCTATAGTAGATATTCCGCCGTGGGAATCACGTAAGCCATTATTTACTAGGCTAAAACTGCTGGCACTGCCCAGTCTGTACATCTTAGAAACCGCAAAGTTTGTAAAACAGTTTAACAATATTTTCTTGAAGGCTCAAGACTTTTCCCACAACTATAAGGAATCCTGAAAGAATTGTTTTGCCAAAAGTACCTACGACTATCGCTTTAACAAAACAACTGTTACGTGATGTGTGGTCGTATCTATAATAATATTCCAAACCTCATAAAAATCCTGCCAGTTAATATGTTCCATCTAAAACTAAAAGTGTCGTTAATGGACTGTTGACTCAGTCGCTGACTTTATGAGTCGGAGACAATAATAATAATTTGACGTAGTTTATAAATCTAATTCTATAATGCAACTGTAATGTACAACAAAAATTTGATAGAAAAATAGATTTATTGTACTATCAACATTTTGCAAATAAATTTTGAGTTGAATTAAATTGATCAATTAAATAAAATCAATAACAAATAACAAAAAATAATGTTTATTTTAAATGCCCATAAAGCCGTGGTCATTTTTTCGAAGCCTGAGGCACGGTCATGAAATGAATGATCATTTCATGAACGGA
Source organism: Euplagia quadripunctaria (assembly GCA_963859945.1). Lineage (NCBI taxonomy): Eukaryota > Metazoa > Arthropoda > Insecta > Lepidoptera > Erebidae > Euplagia > Euplagia quadripunctaria. The sequence continues at coordinate 3,661,109 of OY982573.1, forward strand.
AAAATTTGTTATATCTCTTGGTTCCAGCGACGAGCTCGTCATTTCTACTTTCCCAGTCCTCTTCTCACTTCACTTCATATGTCTCGCGGAATAGCTATGCTTTGTATATGGTCCACATCACCTTCTTCTTCGTACGTAAACACACACCGAAATGCATTATGCGAGGTAGTTATAGAGTGATTCTTGCAATTGCGGAATTTCTTGCATTTTGCATTTCACAAAAAAAAATATCTTCTACATTTTTTCTATACCCTTAATTTCTACTGTTCATAAGTATTTCATTTCTAGTGTTTAGTATCAGTAACATCATGTCACAACTGGGAGGTGACCACGATAGAGGGGATTGGAGGCAGGGGCAAGGGATATCATCCTGTACAGAAAACGTTAGCTGAATACAACGGTACACAGTGTGGGTACTGTTCACCGGGATTTGTAATGAGCATGTACAGGTAAAGTAGAAAATTTACTTGTCTAAATCAGTTCAAGTTGACGACCGACAGACAGGAATAATTGGTTGTATTTTTAATTGCAGCCTCCTAGAATCAAAACATTACGATTTGACACAATGTGAAATTGAAAACTCGTTTGGGAGCAATACCTGCAGATGTACAGGATTTAGACCCATACTTGATGCTTTTAAAAGTTTTGCTAAAGATGCTCCAAAACCTCCGCCAAAGATTGAGGACATAGAAGATTCACACATTTGTAAGAATGATAAGAACTGTAAAAAATGTGACAAAAGTTGGTGTTTCATCAACAAAAGTGATTTAAATGTTAACGATACAAAGAAAATTAAACTAAAAGATGGTCATATATGGTACAGAGTTAATACTTTGGATGACGTTTTTAAAGTCTTTGACTTAGAGGGATATGATTCTTACATGTTAGTTAATGGAAACACAGGAAAAGGTAATTCATATTCTTTTGGTTACTGTCGAACGAAAGATAAACATGCGAATTAATGTGTGTATAATACATGATCAATTTTATCCTTAGTTTTCCTAATACATAATAAGCCAATTTTAAAATGTCAATACAAATATAGTTACTTTTATTTTATTGATTTCGACAAAATCGCTTCACTGTATCGTCGAATAGACATGCTCGTTGGTTTCAGCAAAAAAATATACATTATACGGAAATATTTAGACATGTATAAAAAAAGAATTATACAATTACACGTATAAAGAAACAATTACAGAAAATCTTAATTTATTACTAGTTTCAAGTAGAAAAAAAATGATAATTATTGCTGCTACTAAAATAAAAAATTATTATAAAAACTTCATCGTTCAGAAAATAGAAGAGCTGTCCTAATTTAAGTTCTCCCAAGAGTTCATAGAAACGTGAGCAGCGCTCGAATGACCGTGGCCGATATTGTGAATTGGTTTGTTGTATTGCAAGTCGGTAATAGCAGCTTCTGGTGTTAGGATGTAGAAAGTAACATATATTAAGGCAAAAAAAATAAAAACTTAACCGTCATGTATTACTTCTAGGAGTTGCTCCAACGTTGGTATTACCACGAGTACTTATAGATGTGAGCCCTGTAGAAGCCCTTAAAGGATATTACTTCGATCAGAATTTGGTGTTCGGGGCTGGAACGACGCTGACAGATCTCATGGAATTGTTTAAAAGTGTTGCCAAAGAACGCGTAGAATTTCAATATTTAGAGAAGCTTCACGAGCATTTGGACCTCGTTGCGCATATACCTGTGAGAAATGTAAGGGTCGTTATGATTTCTGTGCAAACTCTGTATGTTTTTTGATATTATTTAATATTAACTCTTTCACGCATCTGTGGGGATGGGCCATTCCCCTGTTAAGAACATTTACCACAGTTGGCACAACGCTGAGCCAAAATTCTTAACCCATGACTATCTCTTAAACAGTTGACTGAAGTCAAAATGTTTTAATTCTAATAATGGTCAGAATCAAGCTTATGTTAAATAGAAATTTCTAAACCTTTTTTTTATATTTTAATACAGATTGGCACTGTTGCTGGCAATTTGATGATGAAACATCGAAAACCAACCTTCTCTTCCGATGTATTTCTGTTGTTAGAGACAGTTATGGCCACTTTTACTATAGGTTAGTCTATTGGTTTGATCAAAGAATTAAAAGAAACGTTTAATAATATACTATACCTATAGATAAAAAAATATTTTAAGTGTGTATCATTAAGGAAAGGTAAAAATTATGTGTAAAAATATATGTATGTGTATAAGTTATTCCACATACATAAATACAAGAACATTTTTCTGTTCTTGATTTAAGTTTTTATTAAAACACTAATATTTTGATGAAATAGGTGTTATTACCAATAGAAATTATTATCTAGGAATTTGTTATGTTAACAAAGTAAATACCACAATGAAGTTGTTTTATCATCAATTACAGTTTACAAGAACTCAGCAATAGAAGTGACTCCAGAACAATTTTTGTCGTTGGACATGACGGGCAGAGTCATCACTCAAGTGAAAATACCGCCGCTCTCTCACAACTACCAGTTTGTGTCTTTTAAAGTAAGTAATAGATTGCAGTGGCATAAAAAAATCTAAGAAACTTGCAAATAAAAGGTAAACTTTGATTCTCAGGAATTAATAATAATCTATCTAGTCTTCTTTAACATAAAACAAAAGCTTGCGAACAAAAGCCTTACTTTCATTTTATTTAAAAAAAAAAATATTGATGAAATTTGTCCATCATCCAGTACTATAATTTTTTTGATGAATAAATCAGTTTATGACAATAAGGTTGCTTTTTAAGAAAGAAAAAGTTACGTTCATATACTGTTTCAGATAATGCCGAGAGCTCAAAATGCCCACGCTCAAGTCAATGCAGCATTTTTATATGAGTTTGATCCTCGTGATGCAGACTTAGTGAGGTCATCCAGAATAGTAATTGGTGGAATTTCACGTTCATTCGTCCATGCCAAAGAAACAGAAAACTTTCTGACTATGAAAAGAATATTCACTAACGAAGTTCTTCAGCAGTCTCTGAAGATATTAGAAAGTGAATTAAAAGTAGAAGAAATAGCTGGTGAAATGAAACCAGAATATCGAAAAAAGTGCGCACTTGGGTTGTTTTATAAGGTAAATAATAAAATAGTTTGGACAGGCCCCAATTCTCAATATATTTTAATAAAGATTTATCATATTATTACAAAAACGTACGGAAGAGGTAAGAGCACAAGTAGTTTCAAAATCATGATTACTTTCCCTCCCGGGCCTGTGTGTGCTGTGCACTGTCGTGTGCTGATTCAGTTCCTATTGTATCATTATTTTTATACGTAATTCACCAGTAGTTTCTAGTTATTATATCTACTCCTTTTTTACCACTTTATAATATACTTTTACCTCCAAAATATGTGACAAATAAAGATTTTATTATTATATCTGACAGGTTTCTCTAGAAATATAAACTAAGATTCAAATTTCGTTAATATGGCCATTGGTAAGTCAATGAATATTATTTGAATTGCGGGAAACAGTCAGTTTTTAAAAATCTACAAATCTTATTGGTATAGTACTTTTGTGCAGATAAAACACTCCCCGAAAAATACTTGTCATCCTTTTAGAAATTTGTCTTTGTTTGTGACATATTTGTTTTTTATCATTTCAGGGTTTACTTGTTTTAATACCTAAACAGCGGTTAAAGCCTTGGTATTGTTCAGGGGCAAGGGACTTTAGAAAGACAAGACCACTGTCCAAAGGGTCAGAAGTTTATGATACAAATCCAAACTTATGGCCCGTTAATGAACCGATGCCGAAAATTGAGGCATTAGTGCAATGTGCAGGAGAAGCTCACTACGTGAATGATTTGCCTACTTTGCCTAATGAGGTGTTTGGTGCTTTTGTGACTTCGGATATTTGCACTGGGGAAATAGTTAGCATTGATCCTGAACCTGCTTTAGTAAGGAAACTTTTCTAAAAATAAATATTATTCTAAAATGGCCAACTATAATTATAGACATGTTTCATGTAAACAAATTGTTCAAGTTAGAGGGCTCGCCCTTCCCGCCAACAGCCTAAGGAGGAGGTTCTCGAGCTATTGCTTATACTCCCAAATCTATCCGAGTAAGCAAGTGAAAGCAATATCCTTTCCTTCCATTGCTATTACTTCTTGTCTAACAATCACTTGCAATATGCTGCCAATTCTCCCATCATTAATCCCAAAAGTGTCCAGTAGGCTTGTATTCTGAAACGTGATATGAGCCAAATTATAGTTGGCAAAATGTGGACATTTAATACGCCTACCCCTTCACCTACATAAACTCATGCTTTTATCCCACAGGCGTGAGTGTATGTTTGCATGTATTTTTATTATCTTAAATCCCATTTTCCTTAACCCTTAACTTTTATTTGTTAACAGAAAATACCCGGAGTGTTAGCATTCTTTTCAGCCAAAGATATTCCTGGACGAAATTCATTTCTTTCTCTAAAAGTGAGATCACAATTAATGCCAGAAGAAATTTTCGCACAAAAGAACATCAAGTGTTATGATCAAGCCATTGGTTTGATAGTAGCTGAAACTGAGAAAATAGCAAACAAAGCAGCTTTGCTCGTAAAAGTTGATTATAAAGTAGATAAGAATAAGCCTATATTAACTATAAATGATGCCCGCGAGAGAGATCCTAGTCGTATAACGCTTTACATAGCAGTACCTGCAAAAGATCGTGGGCAAGATGTTAGGAGAATCGTCAAGGGATGTCACAATATCTATTGGCAATACCACTTCACTATGGAGACAATATCAGTTGTTTCTAAACCTAATGAACTCGGCCTTGACGTTTGGGCTACTACTCAATATACAGACTCTGTGCTCGTTGGTATATCTGAAGCATTGAATATTCCTGAAAATAGGTGAGTGCGTTTTAAGATTTTAATGAGTCAGATATAATTAAAGTTTATTACATTTAAATTTTTAAACTGACTGTGATGCGGCTCGAATGTTTATGTAATTTTGTGCAACAACATTTAAACTTTCAGTAGTCAATAATTTCATTCAGTTGATGAACTCTTTCCCACCATCCTCAATAGTGACAATAGTGGTCCCTTTGGGAGCATGGTATATGACCAAATTAGGTTTGCTACAAAGGTCGTTGAACAGTGGTGCGAAAAACACAATTTAACAGTGAAATAAAAACAGACATAAACTTAGTTTAGGAGACCTTAGACATCCTGAACTATTTGAAACCCGTCTGGCCCTTACCAGGGAGCTCAAGCATAAGGAATGATACTTGAAAGTAAGTAAACTGCTATAGATCAGGTACTTTGACGTGAAACTGAACAAGGCCTGCATTGTTTTCTTCCAGTACAAGCGATCAATCGGCAAAAGCTGGGGGTTATCACCGAAAATCACACTACTGCTTTACAATACAGTCATACGGCCAATTATCACGTATGGTGCTATTGCCTGGTGGCAGAGAGCAGGGCTAAGGACTGTCAAAAGCAAACTGCAGCAGTTTTCCAGACCCTGGCATGTTCTGCTGTCATTGTTTGCATGCGCACAACTCCAACAGCTGCCCTCAAAGTGGGTCTCGACCAAGCACCACTACCCTTCAACCAACTTCGCTCTTGGGTAAGGCAAAGGACCCGCGAAGCCCACAATGGTCTTTGGACCATCATACCTGGCTGCAAGCACTCTAAACTGGTGCTAATAGGAGTCTCACCACTTTGAACCTGCAGACTGCTAAGTCTCAACCGATTAGACATTCGAATAGTTGTAGGAACTTATGGATATTTGGCCCTGAATTGACATCTATTCACCACTACTGCGACGGACGGCCCTCTATACTGAGGAGGCTTCTGTGCTTCTGAAAGGAGCCAGGCAGGCTCAACTAGTATAACAACGTAGTTTAGTAACAACTAAACGTTTTAGTTAAGATATACGGTTTTACTCACGTGTATATTTCGGGGACGCCCGACTAGTTTCGGAAATAAATGTTAAATGGGCCGTTTTTGAGTTTTAACTCAAAAACGGTCCATTGTGCGTTTAGATTATTATAATTTATTTTCTTCATCTAAGCAAGTGTTTTACAATGATCAAAAATATGGCTTTCAAGTTCGGAAGATATTACGTTTAAAAATAACGAATGTAATCAACTTATCACAATCGTACCTTTTTTTTTATCGTGTGGAACCCCCCACAGGTCCTCACCGGGGCTACTGAGATGTGAGGTAGTTTGTCGGAATCGAACCGACTAAAGACCGAGTCTGTTGCAAGGGACTCGGTTACCGGACCCTAGGAAGGAAGTCCTCGAGAAACCCGACAGATCTTGACCGTGTCTTAAACAGAAAGCAGCCACACCCTTGCGTAAAGAGGGCCTTTGCCCCCATTCCGGTTGTTTCATTTTAAACTGACATTCGAACTTAAATAGAATTTAAAGATTATGTTATTTGTTTTATTTTGCGAACAGAATCAACATTACCGTGCCTCGATGTGGAGGCGCGTATGGCGTGAAGATAACCCGTACAAGTCAAGTCGCTGTCGCTTGTGCATTGGCCACATACCTCTTAGACAGACCTTGCCGATTGGTTTTGAGTATTCAAGCTAGTCTTCGAATGATAGGCAGACGAACCCCTTGTACTAGAGATTTTGAAGTAAGAACCTATTTTTAATAACCAAAAATAGAATAGAATGGCATAGAAAATCAAATTAGTCTTATTGTTTTTTTTTTATTAAAATGTGTAATTAGCCACTACGATTATTAACAGGTTGGTGTTAATAATTCAGGCGAGATACAGTACTTGGAATATCATATATATGAAGACAACGGATTTGTAGTCAGTGAATCCGTCAGTTATTACACTACTCCTGCCATCAAGAACTGCTATGATAACAGGAGATGGCAATTTAAGGTATTCGACGTAGTTACAGATACAACATCTAATACCTACGCTAGAGCACCAGGTAAATATTTAGTAGATTAATAGATGACGATGAGTTAAAATCCATTGCTTTGATTTCTTTTTTATATCTTTGTTGCTGTTTAAGTTTTGTGTTGTAAACAATATCTGCTTACAACTATAGAATCAATAAATTACAATTAAAGTTATAACGATAGCAAAAATATCTATTTTAGGTACCCTCGAGGGTATTGCGATGACAGAACACATCATGGAACAAATATCATATGAAATAGACCAGGATCCTGTTGAAGTAAGAATCAACAACCTTGATCAGACTTACCCTGAAGTAAAAGAGATGGTACAAAAGCTACTTAAAGACGGAGAGTATACAAAACGAAAAGAAGAAGTTGAAAACTTTAATAGATTTAATAGGTGGAAAAAACGTGGCCTTAGAGTTGCTTTTATGAATTGGCCTGTACCGTCCTTGATAGACTACAGCGTTCTTATGAGTGTACATCATGGTGATGGTACAGTAGTGATCATGCATGGAGGTATAGAAATCGGTCAAGGTATTAACACAAAGGTTATCCAAACCGTTGCCTATACGCTTAATATTTCTATCGATAAAGTAAAATGTAAACCTTCTGATGTCGCAGTAAGTCCCAATAATTTTGCTACTGGAAACAGCGCTACTACACAAGTTATATGTTTTGGTGCTATTAAATGCTGTCAATTACTGTTAGACAGACTATCTGTTATAAGAGAGTCACTCAACAATCCTACATGGGAGACTTTGATAGACGCAGCTTTTAGCAGAGGAATTAACCTACAGACAAGCTATCATGTTAACAGCAACGATCGAGAACCTTATAGATCAGGTGGCGCCGCATTGACTGAAGTAGAATTAGATATTCTTACAGGAGAACATGAAGTTTTAAGGGTCGATATAATAGAAGATGTTGGTACTAGTATAAACCCTGAACTTGATATTGGACAGGTAAAATTAAAATAATCAAAGAAATATGGTTAACACTCACCCATATAGTACGGACTTTTGTTGTACTACTGACCGACTAGTTTTGGTTTATCAGAGCAGCGTCTGATACCGATGCCACGGATCGCTTTGTGTCTGACATCGTCATTGTTAATAAAAGGTCTCAAACCTGAGTGGCTTTCTCAAAATAAACATGAGTACAACGGTTTATCTAACGAATTTGTCTACCACATATTACTATTACTATTATATCAACTACAATTATGGTTGTTTCTTGTTTTCACGCATTTATTAGCTGCATTTGTAACTAACCATGTAAAGAAATCTTTGAAGTCAATTTTAATCTACTTATTATTGTCGTATCGAAATGATACTTTGTATGTCTATATGACAAAACTATAATTTGGAATCTTGAAGCTTATCTGATGATGGATCCAGTCCTTGAGTTTGGGCTGATAAGATTCGTTTTGACGAGTCCAACAGATTAAGCTTGGTAGCGATGTTTTGATCACGAAGCACGAAGTAGCATAATGGACCCAACCTATAATTATTAACTTAGAGAACTGTTATTGAAATAGAAACATATTTAGTATAACGTAAAGAATAATAATCTAGTAAAATTAATATAGCGCAACATAATTTATAAACAAACCTGAACCGTGGGTCCTGGAACGCTGTCCTATTTAAAAACATCCTTTATAAATACATAATATACATACATTTTATACTTAGTTTCTTTTGCATATACATATATTTCATTATAAGATTGAAGGCGCTTTCCTAATGGGACTTGGTTATTGGACCCACGAGGAGTTTATTTTTGATGAGCAGACGGGAGAACTACTTACCGACCGTACTTGGTATTATCACGTACCATTGGCAAAAGATATACCTATCGATTTCAGGATACAATTAAGAAGGAATTCTTACAACCCATTTGGAACACTAGGATCTAAGGGTATGTTGTAATAAGTTGTTTGAGACCTTAATTGAAGACGGCGATTCAGAATGTATGTTTTTGTATAAGATATGTACTATTTGCAATTTTGCAAACATCAATGAAGGCTGGACCGATTCGACTAATGGATTTTTTAAAACATAATCAGTAGCTCTGCCAATTCGGGTAGAACAGATTTTTTTTTCCAAGGGACCGAAAATGTTTGATAGTCAATAACGCTTTTGCCGTTGAATGGATTTGGATTAAATAAGGTATACAGCTAAATTTTGAACTAGATTTATAAATAGACATAAAGCTGTCGTGAAACACAAGTGCAACGCAACAGGTGAAATATTTCAATTCAAAAATTTTCATGAAATTATTTTTTATTTTTTATTTATATGCAATTAAAAAAACGGATAAGTGCGAGTCTGACTCGCATACCGAGGGTTCTGTAGAAACTTGTCTGTTGATTGTCAGTCAATCTCGGGAATCGATTCCTGAAGATTTTTACCCGTTTTTCTTCTAGTGGCTTTTATCTAACAACCTGGTAATCTGGGTGAATTTCAACGAGGTTTTCATTCTCGAAATCTCGAAGAGCCACCACGTTATTCGATTCGTAGTTCATCATATAGTTCGAAGACACTATTTGGTTTAAGTCAGTTTTATGCCGATACAGCTATTGGCTTCCTCGCTTTCTTGAGAACTTCGGTTCCCGGAGTTATTCACACTCGAAAACAGTACTAAGATACAGTGTACAATACATAATACAGTTATCAGTTTAACTACCAATCCAAACACGTTTGCTTTAAATGTTCTAGCTGTAGCCGAACCGCCTTGCTGTTTAGCAGTAAGTGTAGCGTTTGCCCTTCGCGAAGCTATTGCATCGTCTAGAGAAGATACTGGATATCCAAGAAACGAATGGTTTAACGTAGGTAAGTAGATATAATATTATTTATTGTACACCACTAACAATATAAAGTTTAAAAGAAACAACGAAAAACATACCGCAAACAAAACAAACCAAATGAAGTCCATAGATAAGACAATGTGCAATCTCATAGATAAAAGCGTGACGTGGCGTGAAAATGTCTACCACACAACCTTTGGTTAGACATAACACGAGAAGTATTTAATAAAAACAGTAGTAGATGATGGCATACTATCAAAAGCTTAGACTATTATTTACACATATACATATCATAAATATAATGTTTACATTTAGTAAGTATACAAGTTCAAATTCAAATCCATTTCTCCTCAAGAGTGTAGGTATACCAAGAATGATCTTAGATTACAATAATATGTCCCATTTACATTCTAAGTACTATAACATATTGGTTGCGAATATTTATTTCATTGTTAGGTACGTACACTTTCTTGGTGGAAGATCCTCTTTAATGGGAAGTCGGTTTGTTTTCACCTGCTAATTGCTGCTTTATCCACCTGATTGTCGCTTAAATAATTGTACTACCTTGTACAGTATAGTGAAATGTAAAATAGCGCTACCGTTTTAACGCAGCCTAATATTCTTGTTAACTGAACCAACCAAGCAAGAGTGAGGGGTAGTTGTATGGTACATCTTGGGATCTTAAAACAGAAGTTTACTTTGCCATACTAAGATCCGGACATTGGATGAAAAATCTTTAATGAAATATGTATATATTTCTACAGGTTTCATTTTATTTATGTATTCTTAATTTTCCGTTATTTTTCAAATTTAGACTTTGATGCTGAATTCGCAAAGAATAACATTGAGTTATATGTTAATTATTACCTGATTTTTCTTTTCAGATGGGCCGTTTACTTTGCAGGCTAACGTTTTGACAACAAATACGAAATTGAATGAGTTTCTTTTTTATTAATATTGATAGATTACAGAGTTTGCCATTCCGAGATAAGTGTTTATTATAATAAATCCATTTATATGAATAAATATTATGAAGAAGGCTTTTTAACTATTTTATTTCTTGCAGGAGCGATTATAAATAATTCTTAAAACAGTAGATAATAATATTTTGTACATAATTATTTGTATAACGCTATCTAGATCCAAACTAAGGATAACTGTGGATTCTAGACCACAAATAGACAAACATGGACAAATTTTGCTGTAAACTACTTTTGTATATATGAAGGTATTATACATAGAAACACCTAAACCAATGCAAATACACACATTCATGCACACTGATATTTGGACTGAGCAGTAATAGAACCAACGACCAACAACATAATTTATACAAGTAAATCTATACATTTACACAAATAAATAAAATTGAAGTATCTGTATGTAAGTATCTGTATTATCTAAATGACAAATTACACAATTAAATTAAAGCTAATTTGTTTTATTATTATAATTATATTAACGTCTTCTTGCAAACAATGCTCTTAATTTAGGTACATTAGGCCCTTTTGCTTTTTTTTTTTCTACTCAGAAATTTTTTTTTCTTTATTCAAGACAAGGGATTTTTGTACATACAAATGACGATATCAGTTCCATAGTAACTTATTCTAAACTACTACACCAAGTATTTATGAACTATTATCTCTACTTAAAATAAAATTATAAAGCATTTTAGCTGCCTCTGAATTCGGACAACAACCCAATGGTTAAATAAGTTTAAATTAACTTTGAACAATCTTGACAATTGGCATATTCCAAAGCATTTTAGCTGAATTGGAATTGCAACACATTGCATACCTCTAATTAACAATTGTTGCTTTGTATTTTACGAGTACTGGCTTCCATTATTCCGCAATACATACCTAATAACGGACGTGCAAAGTATCCTTTTTTAATCGTGGAATCATTTTAAATGATCAATTAATTGCAGTGTGAATATTAATAACTGTATTTAACACGGTTTTATTAGCTATCAACAATCAATCAATCAATTAGCCTATTCTAGTCCACTGCTGGACATAGGTACTTAGGCTCTTCCAATGTGCGCCATAGCAGAAGTGGCGAATTCAAGATTGACATTTGGGAGGGGCTTGACCCCGCTGAGGGTAGGTTTTAGCAAAGTAAACACTTAAAACGCACACAATTTATTTTGCTTAACGCTTTTATGAACTTCCTCGAATAACTTTTCACAACTTTCTCAATGACTTCATTAGGTTGAAGACTACTAGAGATATCTCGGTGAATATACATTGCAGCCAAACCGGTTAACCTGTCTTCGGTCATTCTCGTACGAAGGTACGATTTTATTCGTTTAAGCGAAGAGAAGGTGCCCTCTACACTACAAGTGGGTGCTGGTAATGTAGTGAGAATTTGTATATGTGGGAAAAACTCATTTGTCTCTTGATGCGCTTCAGCTGCTGTTTGGAGGAGATGTTCCCTACCACTCCAAAGCTCCTTCCAAAGAGTTATTTCCGATAACGAGAGAGGATGAGGTAAATCATCGCTGTAAACGCAGCTGCCGCTATCGAGGTCAGACTTTCTGTTTTTACGATGAAACTTGATAGAAGCTTAAACACATCGACATTGAAGAGTGCTCTGCTTTCGAAAAGCGGCTCGTCAACTGTCCCAACACAAAGTCTATGACAAGGAGGAATACATTTAATCTAAAACAAAACACGATATCACTCTGGAGCTCAAAAACAAAATAAAGAAAAATATTATTTTGCACCAAACAAAAAGCTTGTGTACCTAAAGTCAAAGATTTGTACTGAATATAATGTACATGTCGAAATGTCAAGAATGTAATAATTAAATGGAGTTGCCGTGAAAATGAAACAGTAATTTCAAATATAGCGATTACCGTCAAAGAATCGTTGAATAGAAGCCCGAAAAATGGCTAGGTTTATGCCCGGTACATTGCATGGAAGACGCCATCAGTTGGAGCAGCTTTTTACGAGATTGAACGAACTTTTCAGACATGATAGCACCCCCGTGATAACCTTCACCTCTCACATTTTAAATTTTTAGGCCGTATCGATTTAATTCTTGAATTCTTGGCTTTGTCGAGAATCTTTTTCATAATAACAGAATGGCAATAATCAATCAGCTGATTCTGGGTTGCTTTGCTTAGATATTTAGCATTTTTTGGTGCTGTCTCTAAATGGTTTTGGAGAGATGAATCGCCTGCATCATTACGAAATTTCAAGTGCTCGAATTTTACCTTGGCCGAATTCATCTCTATTACCAAATTTACCATTATCTCGGTAGCCCCTTAACGGTATATTTTCTCGACGACATAGTATTGTATTGTCTTTACTATAGAAAACAACCGCTCTCTAAAAATATTGACAGTCTTTTCAGGGTTTTCATATGAACTTTTGAAATTAGTACTTTTAAATACGCCCTTTTGTGGTAATCCGTAACGGATGTTTCTGAAGATTTCTATTCCAAAGTGCACGAGTGACTAAAGATCCTAGAGCTACAGAATATAAAAGCCAGAAAATAATAAGCAATACAAACAATATGCACCGTTCTGTCCTCTCTCTGTACGATGGTATCTTGAGGGGTATATAAGGTGGAAATGTTTTTACTCTTGGCCATAGACTAGGAAAGAGTATTCCTAAATTGCAAGTCAGGTAGTATAATGCTTGCAAAAGAGTTCAATTAGAATAATATCAAGTTCAGTTTAAGATTTGTCACGGGAGAACTCAATGCTTTTGAGGGAGGCTTGAGCCCCTTAGACCACCCCTCCCCCCCTGGATCTGTTAATTTTAAAGAACATTGATGTTATTTTATACACTGTTGACATTGTAGTTATGATACACTTTTTATTTCTTGTTAATTAGAAAAATTTGAATTGTACATGTGAGAACTGTGTAGTCACAAGTGTTAAGTTAATTTTCTATGTTGCCTAGCAGCTCTGTGATTTTCTTTTTCATTTTAGAACAATATTATGTTACATTATCCTCACATTAAATTGCACTTATAAGCAATGTAACAAGTAACTTTGTAAAAAAAAACCATGTTGAAAAAGAGTGTCCTTGGAGTTTCTTGCCTATTCTTCTCCATAGTATCTACGTTTTGGAACAGGCAACTAGCTTCACGACCTACTTATACTGACTGACTCCTAATGACAATTCAAAAATACCTACAATGGGTTTACTTGAAATAATATCATATTAGCATATTAGCTTCTTAGATATTAGCTTATTAGATATTAGCTTCACTTGTAACTAACTTAATGTGAACACTTTAAGTCAATTTTAACCTTGATGGTTTTATTTTTTTTTTTGTATACAATTTGAAATAAAAAATTGTAATTGAATTCTAATTCTAATTATTTCTCATATATTTCTAATATTATAAATACGAAAGTGTTAAAATTAAGGCGACGAGAAAAGAAAGGAATGGTAATGCGAAAAATAAACTTGTTAGCCTAACTAAACTCCTACACCAAATACCTAGGTAAATAATACGTTTAATAAATTATTCTATAGTCTATGTGTAATGAATTATTGAATAGTCTATTTGCGGACCTACACTCGTTATTCAACACTACCTGCGCCCCGCGGTTTCACACGGTTTTCAGATCCTGTGGTAATATCGGGATAACAAGTAGCCTATGTGTTAATCCAGATCTCCAGCTATCTACATACCAAGTTTCATCGTAATCGGTGTGGTAGATTTTGCGTGAAAGAGTAACAAACATCCATACATCCACACACCCATACATCCACACACCCATACATCCACACACCCATACATCCTCACAAACTTTCACGTTTATAATATTAGTAGGATGATCAGAAGGTCACACGTTATACTACCCGATACGCGTGTAATAATTGACGCTTCTAATATTAATTCTTCTTTTTATTTCAAAACAAATATAACATTTGTGTCGAAAATACAGTCGCCACATTTGCATCACAATAAAATCATTACCCTTATAATTATTCTAATACTAGCTGACCCGACAGACGTTGTCCTGTCTTAACTATGAATATAGAAAAATGCCAATTGGTATACTTAATAATCAAATAAAACTTTCAATTAAAAAAAAAATATTATTCCAAAAACATAGTTCCGACCGATCTGTTTCAAACGATATTTGCAGCGCGCATTCTGTCAATCGCACCAACTGTCATACGACTGACATTTATGTCAAAAGCGAGGTCGTTAAGTTTTCTTAAATTTTCTAAGTTTCTGCGCAATTTTCTTTTTCTTTTTTTAATGTAAGAACCTTCTACGAAGTATTAGAAAACATTTAAAAAAAGATGAATGAAATTGGTAAAGCCGTTCTCAAGTTATAGCATGACCAGGAGAAATAGGGGTCCATTTTTATATATATATATATATAGATAGATATCCTACTCCCACTAATATCATAAACGCGAAAGTTTGTGAGGTTGTATAAATGTTTGTTACTCTTTCACGCAAAACCTACCAAACCGATTGCGATGAAATTTGGTATGTAGATAGCTGGAGACCTGGACAGAAAATAGGCTATTTTTATCCCGATATTCTCAGGACATCGGGACTTACGCGGTTGAAACCGCGCGGGGTGCAGCTAGTAAATAATAAATATCTTATCGCACATGTACCAAAATTGATTAATGTAGTCAGACCATTAAAATACATGTCGATTAATAATAAAAAATGTCAACAATCACACATATAATCACCAAAATTCAATACAATTAATTTCAATTCAATTCAATTACCAACATAAATTACTATAGTCACAGGCGGCAGTCCCATGTCTGCCTATTTTTTTTATTGAAAAATGGAATAGGCGTTTGTCTTCCAACTCACCTGATGAAAAGTGACGATAAAGACGAAGATGTTACACACCTATCCCAAAAGAAACCTATTCACTCTACTCGTAAACGTTCCATGACTATAATTGTCCGAAAAAATAGACGGAGGCAGTTTATTCCACACTTTGGCTACTCGAACCAAAAGGAACTATCAACGCGTTTAGTTTGACTTTTTGGTGGTGACGATGAATGGATGGAACCTCGGTCTGCGTGTAGTAATCTGATGAAGATTCGATTAATTTGAAGAAGCGAGAAGGATACATACTTTTGTATATTTGACGTGATAACGTCTTATAAATCGATGACCGCCGGCTGCACGCACGAAAAATTGTCACGTTCCGCCTGACCCGAGCATGCAAGCGAGAGCGCGGAACAAGCGATAGAGAGGCACGATCGGCCTAAGCGTTCGTTTATTGACATTGATTTGATTTCAGTTTATTTCTATAATTAATTCTTCGTGATTATATTTAACCAAATTATTTAAATTAAATTTGCAAAAACTGTAAATAATATTTGAAAATTAAAAATTAATGTTTTTAACCAGAGTTTTAAATATATTGTGTTCTCTTATGATGTTATCACGTAAAATTATCGTCCGTAAACCGACTTTACAGACAACCAATATTTCTTTTTTTAAGTTAACAGTATTCCTTGAAACTTATGTACCTAAATACTGTATATACATGTTTATACGTATTTAGTCAATGTACGAAATTCGTCCCTTTGTTTTTTAACCTTGTCATATAATAATATAGTTTGTAATCAAATAGTTTGATCCTATGAAATGGCCTTTTTTCCTACAACTAGTTTCCTACAACTAGACTTGATAATACGGAACTTCCTAGGTCGGGTTACGATGATAAAAGTTACTTTATAATCCGTGGATATAACCCAAATCTTGAACAAATAGTTAGTTATTCAGAGTAAAAGAGAGAATCGTACTTCAGTCTAAAATCGATAAATTGAAAATTGATTTTTTGTTGTAAAAAAAACGGTTTAAAATATTGAGACTCTATTCATACAATATCGAACTTGCAACGTTTGATTTTATTAATAATAAAGTACTTTGATATATTTAAAATAAATTATTTAACAGTCACAGGATTGAGTACCTACCTATAATTTATTTACCCATTAGGTGAACCAAGGGCACTACATTTTATACATTTACCCGTGGTTTATCTATTAGGTGAACCAAGGGCACTCCATTTAATACATTTACCCGTGGTTTACCTTCTTTTTTTTTTTTTTTTTTTTCGTGTGGAAACCCCCACGGGTCATCACCTCACCATGGCTATTGGTGAGGTGGTATGTCGGAATCGAACCGACTAAAACCACACGGTGTTCCGTAACAAGTGAGTCTATCGCAAGGGACTCGGGTATACCCTAGGAAGGAAATCCCCGAGAAACCCGTGGTTTACCTATTGGGTAAAACATGGGTACAAAATGTAAACCTCACGGTTTTCACGTAGGTAGACAACGGGTAATAAACCAAATTGATACCTTACTAATTAACTATTCTAATTTTTACTAAAATAATTTTAATCATTAGTATTTTCACATATAAATGCCTTAACAGTAGCGAGGCATGACTTAAAAAAAACATACGCTACAATATACAAATTTCTACTAAAACTACCATTTTGACAGTTAATAAACTTATTTGACTTGTCAGTAAGCTACCACATTGCTTTCAAATTTCACAAATCGATTCGACAAATCGATCGAAATCGATAAAAAATCATTTTTGTACAATAAATCGATAAGGTACAGTCATCAACAATAATATATGATTCATCATATAAATCTAACATACATATACTAAGGTATCTTAAACTTTAGGTTGATTTGATAGCAACTGATTGGAACCATTGCAGTATGTAATGAGGTAGTAACATCGGACTACGAAGAAGAAGAGCAGATTGAGGACTGAAACAAAAAAAAAAGAACTTCGTTCATCATTACTATAATCACTACGGGTATTTTACTATAGGATGGTTATTGACAATTACCGATAGCTAAAAAGAAAACAAAAAAATACTCTCCTTCTGTCTCCCCTCCCCTCCTGTCTTGTTGTGTTAGAGTTAAAGTACGTGAAAGAATTCTTTGTAGCAAAAAGCGGCGGTAGCGTAATAGCTAAGGCGTCGGACTTGCGATCAAGAGGTTGCGGGTTTGAACCCCACCCAGTGCACTACCGACGTGAACCCACTCCTAATCGCATTTAGCTTAGCTGGAGGGGTTAACAAGAATACTAGTAATGTGTGACCCACGTTGCTCGTAATCTTAAAAAAAAACGCAAAGGGACGAATGTGTTAATTGAAATATTTAAAGTTTTTATGAAGTCAACATTGTATGCAATAACTGTATTACTTAGATACAAATAAAATAAATGTATCTATAAAGTAGTTAAATAAATATAATAATAAAATAAATGTATCTATAAAGTATTTGCAAAGAAAAGAAGAAGAAGTGTTGGAAAGAAATTTCTTGGGGCTAGACGAAAAAAGTGTTAGCGCAATGAATAATGTTGAACGCGAGCTGAATTGAATTACGCCATCTCTGGATTCTGCGCGACACTATGTACTTTGTTGGTGTTGTACACTCAGTTCAGGCAACTTTCACAGATGGTGCAATTTTAATTTCAGGTTTGTACAATATTTACTATATTTTAATACAATTTATTCAATCGTTTAAATATATTTATATATAGCAAACTTCGTTCCAACCGGGGGTCCCAAAGACACATCAAGCGTTTTTATTTACTTTATATGCGCTTAGAACTGGAATTGATTTTTTCCATGATATTAATACAAATTTATGGAAATTCTGACAGGACAACGTCAGTCGGTTCAGTTATCTAGTACTTTTTTA
Organism: Euplagia quadripunctaria; assembly: GCA_963859945.1. Classification (NCBI taxonomy): domain Eukaryota; kingdom Metazoa; phylum Arthropoda; class Insecta; order Lepidoptera; family Erebidae; genus Euplagia; species Euplagia quadripunctaria. Next base: position 3,679,490 of record OY982573.1, read on the forward strand.
TGTTATAGGGGGCAAACGAGCAGACGGGTCACCTGATGGTAAGTGACTACCGTCGCCCATGGACACCTGCAACTCAAGAGTCACAATTGCGTTGCCGGCCTTTGAGATAGGAGTACGCTCTTTTCTTGAAGGTTTGAAGGTCGTATCGGTCCGAAAATATAGCAAGCGACAATTTGTTCCAGAGATTGGTTGTGCGAGGCAAAAACAACTGGAGAACCGCACAGTGGTGGATTGCCAACTATCCAGGTGATGGGGATGAAAGTTTTTATTTACTTTATATGCGCTTAAAACTGGAATTGACTTTTTCCATGATATTAATACAAATTTATGGAAATTCTGACAGGACAACGTCAGTCAGAAAGTTTTGTCTCGTTGAACGATGGCGAAACGTTGCAGCCGGTATAAGTCCGAACAATTCCTCGGAGCACTCCCCATGAAACATGCAATAGAGAATGCATAGTGAAGCTACATCTCTACGCAACGCCAAAGGGTCAAGCCGATCTGAAATATCCTGGCAATCGACGATTTGAGTCGCTCTCCGTTGAATGCGGTCAAGAGGGAGAAGCTGGTACTGGGGTGCTCCTGCATAGATATGAGAACAGTATTCCATATGCGCCCGAACATGCGCCTTATAAAGTTGTAGGCGATGGGCCGGGGTGAAATACTGTCTCGTATTCAGCACACCGAGCTTCTTCGAGGCTAATTTGGCCTTACCCTCCAAGTGACCGCGGAACTGAACTTCGCTCGATATATCGACACCAAGGATTCCGATGCTGGCTGTGGCAGCATCAGCAGTCAGGGAAGTGCTCTCAAAGCGAGGTGACACGACAAACGGTATGTTTTTGGCGGTGATCGCGCAAACCTGTCTTCGTTGGGTTAAATTGGACTAAATTAAGTCGTAAAGTTGATTGTTCGTATTGCGTACCTATTGTTATTATTCTTAGATTGAACATCAGTTTTACCTGTTCAACCACATGAATGCACGTTTTTAAACCTCGTGACGACTCCATTATACATAATTATGTTCAATAGCTCAGTACCACTATATTATAAGTTATTGTAAAGGTCTGGGTAACGGTATGTTGTAAGTCAAAAATGTTATAAAAAATATTAAAAATTTACTTTATATTGTACCTCAAGGCTAACATTGAGAAATGCAATTTAAATAGTTTTTGTCTTATAGTAAGTACTATTACGCCTAGTGGTTTTATTTTATAATGTTTGCCAGCGCGATAACAGTCGGCTTTGGATAACGATCAATCGAGTTATCCTAACCATACATCCAGTGTGCAAGCGTTATATGTATATATAAAACAGAAAGCATAATTTATTTCCGAAGTTCTGAATTAATTAAATCGACTGCTGCGAGTAATAATAGATGAATTTGTGGTGTAAGAAATCAACTATAATGATAATAACTTGACACACCTCACACACGGCCGTGATCACAAACTAGGCAGAGCCTGTACTATGGTAACCAGACTGCTGATAAACATACTTATATATTTCTAAACACATATATATAATAGATAAATTACCCCCAGACACAGAACAAAACGATCATGCTCATCACACAATTATTTGTTCTGGGTGGGAATCGAACCCACGACCTCTGGCTCAGCATTCAGGATCACTAACCACTGGACCAACAGGCCAGTCATAACAAATAATTTTTCAGACCACAACAGATCTTTAAAACAATGACGTAATAAAAATAAAATTCGTTACTTTAAAAATATAAAAAAAATCACTTACAGAAAGATAGGACCATAGAGAAGAACCCACGGAAACCTATCTTCTTTGGTTGAACAAATATGTTGATTATAATCGCAAAGACCATAAGCACAAGATAAACGACCACATAAATACAGTATGTCTTGACGTACAGACGTCTGTCCTAAAACAAAAAAGAAATTATGTGGTGTTGTAGCTTTTCACTTATATGGCGGATGGTACAGCATCCGACTTCGACGGTAAAGTCAGATGCCGCGGATTCAACAGGATATTTTACTCTATGCATGTAGTGATAAAAAATCTGACAAGTGCAAGTCTGACTCGCGCACCGAGGGTTCCGTAAGCAAACAAACTTGTGTGTAGATAGTATGTTCTTGTCGGAAGTCAATTCTCGAAGATTTTTGCGCGTCTTTTCCGAAAGACCAACTTAAGGTTGTCTTTCGGAACAGACAAACTGAACACTGCAGAATTAACTTTGCAGTTCTAAAAATACTCTCCCATACATCGATTTACGACAAAGTAAACTTTCCAACCGCAAAATATAAGTTGGTTGTAAGTGATAAAACAACAAGTTAACGACTTTCGGTTTTGTTCCTTTACTTGTGCTGTCAGTCTTTACTTCTTACTAAATTCCATGATTCTAGGTCAACGGGAAGTTTAGGTTTTGATTTAAGTGTAATGCGAAATGTTCAAATTTGTTAAAATCTAAGGCTAATGTATCTCTTTGCTGTATCTTTTGATTGCGTTGACTTGACCTTGATTTTTTTATAGCTTCAATGTACCGCTGACATAAGTATTTGATATTAACTTCAACTTGATGCGTCTACAGATTCGTGAGAAGAAGGGTCTTGACAGACAGACAGACGGACAACAAAGTGACCTTATAGGGTTCCATTTTTCGTTTTGAGGAACGGAACCCTAAAACATAATAGTAAGATAGTTTAGGCAAGTAACTATTATCTTATCTGTGGTTTAGGCAATAGCAAAATGTTAATTTCAGTTCAAAAATTTAGAATTTAAATTTACAATTAATTTTAAAGATTTCACTTTTTTATCTGTTGTATTTAATTCCTAAAATATCCGATTGACGGCATAAGTTTTACTCCGTAAAAAAATAAGTAATTATAGTTGAAAAAATGTGGGTATATTACGCCTCTGTCTACCTCTTCGGGGATACAGTCGTGTAGTATGCATGTATGTTTGTGTGTACTTACTTTATGTAATCCAATAAGTAGAACAACAGAAAAAGCGATGCAGAACAAAGAAAGGAATCCTGTGATGATCATTGATGTGGTGTCAGCATTTTCAACTACATTTGTTACCGACGATGGATGGAAAACCAATGTGAAGAAGCCAATGACCCAAATGATCTGAAAAAAAACATTGTAACATTCAAGTTAACATTCGCTGTTAATGAGCTGTAAAAATATTATACTAGTTTCTTGACATGCCTTAATTCCGATCATCCTGAAATTTTACATACACGTTGTCATCGGTAGGTACATATTAGGACATAAGGACTTTCATCATACATTAACGAAGATTATAGGCTACGTAACATTATGCTACGATTCTTGGGAACGGAGCAGAGATTAGAAACAGCGGAGAACAGCTGCAAACACTTAAATGTTGAACGGTTGTCCAGCCTTGGGTTTCCCATAACAGCAAAAAAAATAACAGCTTCAAAGAAACGTAAAAAAAATTACGAGAGCATCACGCGGCAAAAATGTAGAAAGAAAAGTATACCCTCATTGGTTTAAAAGTTCTATAAATATATACATTAGAGATGTGCCGACTAGTCGGCGACTAGTCGGCACTTCTCTAATATACATCATATGTACTAGCAACCCGCCCCGGCTTCGCAAAGGCAGCAGAGACATCTTTAACATTCATCATCATATTTCAACCAATTTACACAAAACCTTAACAAATTATATAGGTACCTAAACCTTCCTCATGAATCACTCTATCTACTGGTCAAAACCGCATGAAAATCCGTTCAGTAGTAGTAGATTTGAGTTTATGGCGAACAGATAGACAGATGCGGCGGGGGACTTTGTTTTATAATATGTAGTGACATTTCATTTAAAATAAAAGAATATATTACCAACTGCACATATCCAACGACGTAACTGAAAAATTTCTTAGCGACGAGGTTCACACATGTTCCACCTGTCCTTGGATCTAAACTGCTTATCGCCATTTTGAATCTGAAACATTAAGTGACACTTAAATAAACCATTGCTTTACTAAATAGTAATTGAGGGTCAAAAACCGAGTAAAAGTGGTAACCGAGTACGTTAGCAGCAATATACTAGCCAGGTCTTAGAATGGGTGACCATTCTTAAAACATTGAGGCCTCTCCGTGCCTCGGAAAGCACGTTAAGCCATCGGTCCTGGTTGCCATAAAAACATCTGTGTCATTCGTTACGGGTCGCTGGAGCCCCAAAAAGTCCGACAATCTGGTCAAACTACAGAACTTCGATATCGCCTAGTACTAGGATTGTGGAGGTCTGATGGCAGTCGCTTCACGTAAAATATCGAGGTTCGACCGTATTGTAGTTTAGACTGAAAGCCGACCCCAACTTAGTTGGGAAAAGGCGCGGAAGATAATGAGGATCAGGATACAGTCGACGATGACAACAGCAATGGTTAAACCTGAACGAATTGCCATAGACAGAGAATGCAAACCCACAGAACTAAGAATATTATTCTCAATTCTGTGTGCAAACCGAACTCGATCAACAATGGGACAGGTATGCGTTACCATGCGTTTTGGGTAGAAACCTCCAAACAATGACATATCGACATGTTCGAAACGTCACACAGTGTTTTACGAAAGCCATTTTTCGGACGTCCCATTTTTGTTCAAACAACTTATAGGTGCTATTATTTAAAAACAAGATGTTTTATCCCCATTTCGCTAGCATATCTAGTTATTGAGTAATATTTTCTTGAAAATCGCTCAATTTTCATCCGGATAATTACAAAAATAAACATTGCTCTTAAATGAACCATAATACAGCATGATGATTTTAGATACATTGATGGCAAATTTTACGCTGCTTCTTTGTGATTTTAATCGTTGTAGCAGGTGGGCATGTGAAATAACAGGATCAGATGACTCTTAAAACCCTATGGAATAAATGCGTCATGGTTTTCACCCTATCCATTTTTCTACAGTGATGCTCACGATCACTTCACGCCTGTTCAGAGAGCATTCCAATAGGAAGTGATGAGCAATTAATTATTATTGCAGCTCTATGCACCAATATTTTGTGCAAAATTACTGTTGCTATCATGTACTCAAATTAACGAATGCGCTACTTTTTTATGTAAATGTCAAATCTTTCGCTGTCCATCTTGTAGTTTTTTGTGTAGTTACATTTTTTGAACATATTGTTGCTTTTGCAGATAAACGTAGAAAGAAGAGGTGCGAATTCTTCCTTAGATTTGGAAATACGATCGTTCTCCCCAAAATAGTCAATTATGTTTTACTATTGTGTACGTGTCTTGCATATCATGTACCTATTATATATAACCAACACATAGATAATCGTGCGAACACACTGATAGTCAAGTTAGCTCAAAAAATAATGATAATGAATGGTTTGCGTACTAGAAAGCGCAAACTAATAAACAAAATGTAATTCACCGCTAGGGTCCATTTTGACTTGAAAACTTGTTAAATTGAAATTCTTAAATCCTGAATAATTTAGAAATAACGAAGTGAAGGATATAGTATTCCCGGACCAAATTAGCTCCAAATGTTTAGTATTTCCTGCTACAGGATACCAGGAAATACTATACATTCCTAATAGGCGGCGTACTTGTGTGTATTATGGAGAACACATTTTTAACATTTTAAATCGCTATATCTCATAAATACTAATTCTTAGGAAAAAAATGTAAAAACATTTTAATAGATAATTGCGTGATCTACAATTTTTTTCTGACCACCTATTTTATGAAATAACCATAAACTTAATATACCTACTAACGTAATAGACGAACAGTGGGCGAGTGAGATTCTTAGCCTTATACAGAAACCTAGGTGTGAGAAAGAGACAGAATAAACTTGACAGTGAGACGGGTTTTGAAACATTTAGCCCAAAATAGTCTCGAGTCAAAAAATTTCCCGTTTTAATTTTGGTGTTTTCGTCGTAATCTTTCTATATTTTAACGGGTAAATATAAAAAATAATAATGGTTCCGTATTATCCGTTAGATTATGGTGCAACATACAGGAAAAAACCAAAGAAAGAAACGTTTTAAAGCTAAATACGAAAAGTTCAATGCTACTTTCAAAGTGTTTATTTTCGTAGAATATATACACAAAATCATTTTGTATTATACTTAACATATGCAATGAATAGTCTATTTTTAGGGTATTGTAATATTTTTAAAAATTATGTGTTAGATAAAAAAAGCAAAACACAATCTATCGATATGCCGATATTCTTTATGTCGCATAAAAGAACTATCAACCTGCGGTCATTTCACAACTTCATTATTTTTAACCGACTTCAAAAAAAAGGGGCAGGTTTTCAGTTCGTCTTCATCTTTTTATATAAACATTATAATAATTATAATATTTTTTATTGTACACCAGGTATTAAAAAAGCACAAAAAACCCACAACTATAGACAGGTTTGTACAATTGGCGGCCTTATCGCACTAAGCAATCTCTTCCAGGCATCCATGGGATGGAGAGAATATGTCACAAGGAGTTTTGGGGCAGTGTATGGTGCATAAAGATAAAATATGATAAAAAAAATATGTCATAGGAACATACAAGATACAGAAATACGGCGTCCGGCGACGGCGTATGGGTAACCACTTGAGCTTTGTGCGACACTCAGAGACGTGGTCATATTTGCGAAGTTCAAATATGAATCTTATACAAAAGTTCTGGAATCTCTCAAGTTTATTCAGTTGTTCCTTGGTGAGATCTGTATTTCATTGTAAACCGCCCAACGGTTTTCAATGAAATAAGCTTATAATCATTCAAGTCTTTGTGCTTGTGTGCACGAAGGTTTTAATACCACCGCATAGAGATTACCCCAAACTTGATGGACTTCATTATTAAAAAGATATTTATGATTTTTTTATTTAAATGTAAAACTTGATCTAGGTATATTTATAGAATTTTTATGTTGTTGTTTTATAATATTAGTATAGATTATTTATTAGATCGAATTACATGCGTTAAATTTAAGTCACTGTCGTAAATGAGTCACAACATATGTTTGTATCTATGTATGTATATTATTTCTCAGCGGCTCCCAATAACGCCACACGTTTTTGACACGGTTGTCATTTTAGAGGGCGCTGACTCCGTGACTCGTTTATCAAATGAATTAAAATTATGGTATAAATTTTTCCGTTATTTCATTTTTAATCCGTCTTATTATTTCAATCCAACGGTTAGCAACTTCGGGATCGGTTGGAAATCTTAAAAGTAAAAATAATGCAACTATTCTTAGCGGTGGTAGCGTAATGGCTAAGGCGTCGGACTTGCGATCAAGTGGTTGCGGGTTCGAACCCCACCCAGTGCACTACCGACGTGAACCCACTCTTAACAAAAGCATTTAGCTTAGCTGGAGTGGTTACTAGTATTGTTTTAAATAAAAAAAAAAAAAAAAAATTACAGGCTAAAATCATAGGCTACCTGATATGCCCGGAAAGTAATGAAATGAGCTTACACGTTTAACACTAGTTTATTACTGATGATTCGTGCGAGACGGCTGCGCGGCGAGCGGCGATCCGCTGTGCATACATAGCGAAAGCCACGTATTGTATCGGTAGTAACAGTTTTTTTGAATTTTATTTTGCTCGTGTGTATTTTTGTATGTATTTATATAATTTGCCCAGAACCCTAACTCTTTGTACAAAATAAAAGTAGCCTGAGTTACTCCTTATAGCACCAGCTATCTACCAGTGAAAGTAAGGTGGAAATTGGTTCATCCGTTCCGGAGATTAATCGGAACAAACAGACAGACACAGACAGAAAATAGAATTCGTGTCCCTAGTAATGGCGTCGCTTTACTTCAAAATTAGGAAATATAATATTTACTTATGAAATGAAATATTCAAAGACTTATCTTTTTTGTAGTATAATTTTTTAACGATTTGACAGCAAAAACAGTATTTTTTTATTATAACAGCGGCTCGTGACTACTTCAGCTTGAAGCTGTATAAAAATCAAGCTTCTAAGTCAACGCAATCAAAAGATACGGTAATCAAATCAAAGTATACGATATATATTTAAACCTTAAATTTAACCAAATTTGAACAATTCCCATTGACCTAGAATCATGAAATCATTATTTATTTGTGTATATAAGTATATTGTTATCTGTATATATGTAGATTTACATTTATGTATGTGAAAACATGTGTAATCTCTCTCAATCCAAAGGTTGCCTGGAAGAGTTCGCAGAACGCGATAAAGCCGCCAATTGTACAAGGTTTATAGTTTACTGGCAGCACCCCGCGGTTTCACCCGCGTAAGCCCCGATCTTGTGAATTTCGGGATAAAAAGTAGCCTATGTGCTAATCCAGGTCTCCAGCCATCTACATACCAAGTTTCATCGCAATCGGTTCAGTGGTTTTTGCGTGAAAGAGTAACAAACATCCATCCATCCATCTATCCATCCATCCATCCAAACTTTCACATTTATAATATTAGTGGGATAAGATTATGTACATTCAGTCTTGTTCGTATGTTTTGTACAATAAATAGTTTATCTATCTATCTATCTAAGAAGCAAGGTCACACAGTAGAAGTAAAACAACAAAATCCGAAAGTCGTTAATTTATTGTTATATCACATAAAAATACTTTTTGTGATTACAAACTTATATTTTGCGGTTGGAAAGTTGACTATGTCGTATATCGATGATTAAGAAAGTGGTTTTTAGACTGCAAAGTTAAGTTTGTCTATCAGAAAAACGGAGAGAAAAACGGGCAATAATTTTCGAGAATTGATTATAGAGATGGACGTACTACCTACTTACAAGTTTGTTTGCTTACGGAATCCTCGGCACTTTTCCGGTTTTTTTTACAGAGATTTAGATTTACATTTTTGTTGTTGTTAGTTGTGAACTAATTCGCGAGCAGAAATTATTTTTGTGGCTCTGTTTTCCTCGGAGTAAGTTTATTAATTCCTACGTAATGTTCATAAAAGTTTCAAGTCCAAAACAGGTCTTGGTCCTTTCAGATGTCACGTTTTGTTTTGGATTTAGAAAGCGTTTCAAACTTTTGACAAATACACGAACCAATGTATTGAGTAGGGTCAGTCAGGACCATTAACATATATCTATACTAATATTATAAAGCTGAAGAGTTTGTTTGTTTTCTTGAACGCGCTAATCTCAGTAACTACTGGTTCGAATTGGAAAATTCAAAAGATTTACGCTGTTTTTCTGGGTGGTCATGTTTACATTCACGAACTGCTGTCCCGCAAAAATATTTTTCCTTTAATTTATTTAAAAACTAATTACCTTCAGTAATTGGTTGTTGAATTACATACCTGCTTCTAAGTTTTTACTTTTGCAATATTAATAAAAATAAAATTAATTACCTCATGACCGATAAAACAACGATATGACGTCGTGTTCAATTCACATCAAACATTTTACATATTAAACATTTTAGGGGAAACTATGATTGACAAGATATTTCTGGAATATTTACACGTACTTACTTGTATTTCAAGATGTTTGTCTTGTATATTTGGTCTGTGATAGTCTAGATAGTTTTACAATATTAGTACCTACCTACTCTAACATATTTTTGGACGCAAATGGTGAATGGTCTATTTCGCAATGTTTTGCAAACTTCAATACTAATTTAAGCGCACGAGAGTGCGCAGGCAAGTTCTCAAGCTTAAAGCACTCCTATGCTATATTTACACGAACCATTTCGGGTCATTTTCAGACTCTCTTAATTTAGTAATATTGAAATAAAAAAATTGTATACGCCGTAAAGGCCTTTTTACCAAGAGACCTAGGAGAAGGAGACCCAGTCTTTGAAAGAAGTCATGGTTTCAAAATATCTGTGAATGGACGGGTATAAGACTGTGGCCGGACTTTTTTTCCTTACTAAAGACAAGATCAAATATGCAAAGCTGACTGCCAAACTTAAACAATTGGAGAGGTACCCAAAGAAGAAGAAAACTGACTGAAAGATCATCAAAAAAGTGTGTGTGTACTTATGTACGCACGTAAAAAGTTATACTTTTAACTAGTTAAATAAAGTTTATTTAAATATCATAATAAATAATACATACCGTCAACTAACATCAAATTCTACAAACGTACTCAAAGTAATATGTAAAAACTATTTTTATCGCTATCGTGAAGTTGGTAACTTTTTTTGAAAAACTAAAATTTTGACTAGCTAACTTCAGGGGTTTTTAGTGACTGTACGAGCGCGTATCGAAAAAATTTACTCTCATCATTTTTCCATAACGCGCCAAAAGAAGCATAACTTCAAAAATATATTATTTTTTATCCTTCAAATTGCTTAAGTAGGTATGAAAAGTTTCGATTAATTATGATATTAATAATTGGCAAATGTTCATTACTATTATTCTTTTTGACTACCTGTTTAGATATCTTTGGCTCGCGTTTTGATATTACCATTTAATCTCGTTTTAAAAAATAAGGTAAACTGATCGACTCAACTTTTCCTCCTTTTAAGACCGATACGCTTCTCGGGTTAAACCCAACGCGTTCCAGATGTAAACATATGAATCTATATTTAAAGCTTTATCAAACAACACTTCACTGGTTTCGCTTTAATAAAATAATCTTAAATATTATCTTTTATTCGCATTGGAAGTGATAGACAAATTATTATAAAATTCTCAATGTTTTAATTCAAAGTTTTCCTGTTCAGGTAACCGCTTGGCCACGAAATGTTTAATTAAACATTGTGGGTTCTGACCGACACCAATTATTGTGAAATTACTTGATATTCTGCCGTTAAAATCATTTAAACGAACTAGTCAAAGAGCTTAGATATCAACAGTTATCAGTTACTAAACACTTATAACAAAAATATATGTAAAAACTCACCTTAATAAATAAATTATTCACTACACGTCCGATACACTCCGTCTACCGGTGTATACTAACTAACTAACAAAAAATATACATGACACTATACAATGTGCGGTGAAACTGGTTTTTTTTTTGCAAGCCGTATTAACGGTGGGGAATTCGCAGAGCACAGATAACATACGATACAGTATTATTTTGTTCATGTAATATTTCTATAACATTAATATGTGAAGAGAATTCTTTGAACGTATTTTTAAGAAAGTTTCTTGAACGCAGGGACGTAAAATTTAAGGTATACCTTCAAAACCTATTGTAGTTTATATACTACCAATTTGGAAATTCGTTGGTCTTGTAAAATTTCTAACTTATGAAACCTGGAAACCAGGTTCCTTTTTATTGCTTCTGTATTGATTTATATATATATTTAATTATTCACCATGCCCTGATTTATTTTTTGAAGAAAAAACCTTAATTATTTCCAATTGTAGGTGCTTTCTATTGGGCAATGGTCATGATTGACCAAAAAAATAATAATTACACAAAATAACTTGAGCCCCTGATTTAGTTTTTTTTTTGTGGATTAGGATTTCTGAAGCCCGTTCCCTTAACAAAGCATTGTATAGAAACAACTTATAAAAAAAAACTAAAGAAATCTTTTATTTCAAATTATTCGCTCAATGTTTATAATATCGATTACATATTTATGAGTTACTATCCGACCCCGAAGTTTCACCTGCGTTTATGGTCACTACTTCGCTCCTATTGATCGTAGCGTGATGTTATATAGCCTAGCCATCCTCGATAAATGAACTGTCCAACATTAAAAGAATTTTTCAATTCGAACCAGTAGTTCCTGAGATTAGCGCGTTCAACGAAACAAACAAACTCTTCAGCTTTAAATATTAGTATAGATTTAATTTAAATATTAGTACCCATATAAAAAGTACCTATATAGGTACAAACATGAATAGATCGAGACAGTATTTCACCCCGACCCACCGCCTACAACTGTATAAGGCACAGGTTCGGCCGCATATGGAATACTGTTCTGATATCTGTGCACCCCAGTAAAAGCTTCTCTCTTGACCGCATTCGACGGAGAGCGACTCAAATCATCGATTGCCAGGATATTTCAGATCGGCTTGACCCCTTGGCGTTGCGTAGAGATGTAGCTTCACTCTGCATTCTCTATCGTATGTATCATGGGGAGTGCTCCGAGGGATTGTTCGGATTTATACCGGCCGCCGAACAAATCGTCGCCTTTATTTCTGAACCGATACGACCTTCAAACCTTCAAGAAAAGAGCGTACTCCTATCTCAAAGGCCGGCAACGCACTTGTGACTCTTGAGTTGCAGGTGTCCATGGGCGACGGGAGTCACTTACCATCAGGTGACCAGTCTGGTCGTTTGCCCCCTATAATATAAAAAGAAAAAATTAAAATTTTCTATAGGTACATACTTAAGTATCTACATCCAAATTTAAATGTATTAATTTATTTAAATCACGAGATAATTAATTAATGTTTTGCGGCTCTTCGCTCTAACTCTGAAGTACTTAATTATATTATTTTTTTCTTTGTTATTGAATTTAAAGACTGTCGACAGCTTCTCCACAGAGATAAAGATGCGGAGAAACACAAGGAGCTCCTAAACGAAGGCAAGTGGCAAGACGGAATGTGTTATCGTCCAACAAGGTGCCTATGTTGGGCGATAGAAGTGCCTGAATCCATAGGCCTGATTCCCATTCTCCTACAGCCAACAAATGAGCGCGCTCTGCAACATTGGATGAGGTGTCAATTAAAAAATTCCGTCTTAAATTGCATAACGTTGAGACGTTTTTTCTAAAACTTTAATGTTAGGGGCCAATGAATTGAATTTCTGTAGTCGAGTGTCTGTCTCTCTTGTCACAAATAAAAATTTTGCAGGACATTATTAGTGGATTCTTGTTATTAGCACAGCTATAACACAGTATGCCTAAAGCACCAATGCCTGTTAAGATAAAGCTCACTAAAGTATAATTCCCTGAAAAGACTTGATTTAAAACTCACTCTCGAGAGAGGATGTTGTAAAGTAGTAATATAATTATATAAGTAGTAACACTAATTGTTTGGTAGTTTTGAAGTTTAGCATTGGCAACACTGTAATAGAGAATATTCTATTCTAGTGTAATAGTGAAAACTCGCTCCTAAAGTAATTAAAAGCAATTATTATTTTAATCTCAATATAGAATTTTCTTCCTTGTGTCACAGATAACATAATACTATACTAGTACCCATAGCAAAAGTGCACAAACGTGCCTAAAGATGTTTTCACTTAAAAAATTATAGGGAGAACGAATGGTATAAAAACTACAACAGTAAGCTTTTGGCATTATATATTTTAACGTTTTACAAAAAAGACTTAATCAATAAGTACAATGGCAAGTATTTATCACTCAAGATATGAACCAAATTAAAAATATTTTTAATTCTTAAATTACATAAAAAACAATTGTTTTTTTACTCCTTACAAAACTAGCAGTATAATGAACTTACATGAATCATTTAGCTCTTTCATTTGGTGAAATCGTCCTTAAACTATTTTTGTTACATTATAATTTTTTAACTTTAATTTTTTTATACTATTTATTCCCTCACCTGCATGAGAGTAGAGGACATTAAAATGTGTCTTGCGCATGAAAATCAAAATGGTGGTTTGTAAACAGGCAGATTCTGCTGTATTTATAGTCTCAAAATTCCTTGTGTACTTTGAAATGTCATTCATTCATATGGTTAAGTAGATCTCTATTTTTAAGATAGGGATCATTTACAGATGCGGTAGGGAACGCTTACTAACGAGTGTACTAAAATAATAGCAGTTCTATGTCTACTACAATTTAGCCGACTTCTCTTTTCTCCTGCAACTTCTTCTGGTAACTGAAGAGACATGGATATAACAAAAATAAATCTATTTATAAGACTAAGAACACGAGTACCTAAATATTACACAATAAAATAATCTAGGTATAGTAGGCGTGCGAGGTGAATACAGACCTCGGACTCGTGAGGCGAGGCGGCGAGGGAAGGTGCTTCCGCCCTTCGCCTCAGGCCCCGGCTGCATTCTCGTTAAGACCTGCGCAAACGACGGACTGTGGCGGACAAAATTTCCGCGGCGGACTCTTATTTGTACTGTGATAAGGTTGCACTTTGACCGCGCAATACCTCATGTCGCCTGGCGGTATACGCGGACAAAGTGCAACCTAATGAGGCTAATAATAAAAGCGCACCGCGGACATTTTGTCCGCCGTTGTCCGTCGTCTGCGCAGGTCTTTAGTCAATGGGTTATTTTTACAATATTTGTCGGCATTTGGTTAAATTTTTCAAGTGTTTAAATGCTACGTTACAATACGCATATAAACTTAGACAAAGATTTTTTTAAACAAAATAGTCATTGGTAAACTAATCGTAAATCATTGTGTCAAAAATATGATGCACCATAACACGAAGTACATTGAGCAATAACTTTTATAAAAAAATATTTTCGTTTGTCACGTTTATGTGAGAATGCCGTTCAAAGGTCAGTTATAATTTTATTTCAATATTTAACGCTATTTCTAATCTTACGAACAATAAAAATAGTGTTAAAATATAACAGCAGCATTCAAAATCTGCAGGAAATTACAATAAAAAAAACATAATCATAGGTACTGTCACTTCGTAACCGATACGCAAACACATTAGGGCGCATCTATTACGTGGAATGTTTTCGTTTTAATTTGAAAATTTCATCAAAGGGAAGGAGCCTTTGATGAAATTTAGTACTATAGTTATCAAGTGATTAAATTATTAAAAAACATGAGATTTTTCATTGTGATTATCAGTAAAAATGAGATTTTATCAGATTCTTTCTCCATTTTGAGCTCACGTAAATAATTGGATGCTCCCTTATTGTGCAGACGTAATTACTAGCAACTTTACCAAACAAATAAAATAATAATATAATAGTTTAATAAAAAAACAAAAAAAAACACGCTTTTATAGAAAATCCAACTAAAAAAATTGAAAAATTTTAATCGACTTATTGTATTGTTATTGGTCTTTGATATGTGTGCAAAATTTGAATGAAATCTGGCCGTTTAAAGTGGGTCAAAATCGCGCCCTAAGGAGTCGGTTACAAACAAACATACAAGTGAAGCATTGGCTTCTTACACGCTTTATATTAATAAAGCGTGTAAAAATATCAGCCGAAAGTAAATAATAGTAAATAATAAACATAGTATTTTGCTTTGAGTGAAGTTTCACCGAAATATTTCAAGAAAACCAACTACTGACTATAACAAAATAAAATGAAGTTAATTTGTTCAATTAAAGTTAATAAATGTATTTGTTTTTTATAATACAGAATTAAAACAACATAACATTATAGGTGGCTGATATCTTTTCTGCTTAAAAATCCAAATTTGTCTTTATTCGAGACATTCTGCGGTCAATAGTGGACCTTCAGGGGTGTTAAATATAGCAGGTTTCTTCGATGGATCGTCCATCTTCAAGTAATAGCTTCTGATGACCAGCAGGTAATACACGTGGAACGCTGGAAAGAATCATAATAAACACAATTACAGTCTAGTAAAATTAAAATTAGCATGTTTTAATGGTGAACAGAATTAAAAGTAAAAAGGGCTTTCACTATTCATGGCTACACCATTAAATCATCGTTACCAAGCCCAATCTGTTGGACTTGTCAAAACGAATCATATGAGCCAAATCTTGAGGGGTTTACTAGCAGCCTCTAAAGAGTTCCATTTTCCCAACTCTTATCTTCAATAATCTTCATCATCATTTTATAAATTAATAATAATAACTTCACACACCTCACACACGGCCGCCTGATCCCAAACTAGGCAGAGCCTGTACTATGCTGACTGCTGATAAATATACTTATATATTTCTAAAAATACATACATATTATAGATAAATTACACCCAGACACAACAAATGATCGTGCTCATCACATAATTGTTTGTCCTGGGTGGGAATCGAACCAACGACCTCTGGCTGAGGGTCACTAACCACTAGACCAACAGGCCAGTCAAATATAGTTTATATACAATTTGATAGTTTATGTAAATAAGTTCAATACTCAAGACTTAACTTGTTCATATATTATATTTATGGTTCATTTATTTTTTTGCCTTTTAGTTATTTTTAGTCTGTTTAATTTTTTGTTAAAAAGTTTTTTATTTTATGATTTTTTGTGACTTGCATCATCTTTTAATATTCTGACAACTACTACATTTAATACCAAATACTTTAAAACGCTATCTTTAAGTTTTTTGTAATTTTTTTTTTAATTTTACTAGATACTCTATGGCGAACTGTCAGTTATTCCGTTAGTGAGGTAATTAAATGGGATGCGAGTATTTTAGCGAAATATTTTAAATGCAACTTAATTTCGATATTTTCTCTTCCATTCGGTTTTTTTTTTGATAAAATATTATTTTTTGCTTTAAATAAGGGCCAAACTGCAAAATAAAAGCAGTTCCAAACAATTTTTCCACAAATTCCTAAATTTACATGTAACTATGTAAGCCTGTAAGCACATCGTATATTTTTCCAGATAGTATTTTTATAGCGATGAACAATAATAGGTTAAACATCTCACTGGTAATATTTAGATTACAATTTAAATTTATTTTATTTTTCATTGATAAAGCCTTTTTCTTTTTTTTTTAAGCGTGTGGAAACCCCCACGGGTCATCACCTCACCGGAGCTAACGGTAAAGTGGTATGTTGGAATCGAACCGACTAAAACCACACGGTGCTCCGTCACAAGTAGGTCTATTGCAGGGGGACCCGGGTATACCCTAGGAAGGAATCCTCCGGGTAAGCCTGTAAACAGATGATGCAACACAAAAATAAAATTAACAAATTAAAAAATATTTTTCAGATCATAAGATAGAAAAATATTTTTTAATTTGTTAACATAATATGTTCGTTTATTATGAATATTGAACGTGTAGTGCCAACGTCAAGTATCGATAGAATAAAAGCACGTCTATGATTTCAACTAAAGGAATCGATAAATCAACGCATTATAGCATTTTCATGCATTTCAACTATACAACGAATCAAGTTTTATTAGTTACCCCTAAAAAAAGTATTTCCAAATTAATATTTCTAAGATACATACTTAAAAAGAGCAATCCTAAAAGGATAAGGATAGGTAGCTCAGCTGTAATACACAGGATAAGAATAAGTAGGACTGCTATCACCATCACTACTATATTGAAGATGAGGTACGCCTTCATGTGTCCGTTTTTGTACTGAAATTAGAAAAAAAAAACATTTTTAAAAAAAGTATCACCGACTTCAATGCGCCTCAAAATACCCAAATCGTTTCAAGTGTGCCTATAAAATTTGAAGAGTTCCCTCGATTTCTCCAGGATCCAGCCCATCATCAGATCCTTACGTGATGACCATGGGACCACTTGGGAAGTATACCCTTTCAAACAGAAGAAGAACTTTGTCAAATTGGTCCAGGCGTCTTTGACTAGCTTAGCTTAGCTTAGCAATAACTGTGCTAAATCTCAAACATAAATGCCGTCAAAAATGTTGAACAGTATTTTTTTTTTTGTTAAGTCTTCAATTAACCAATAGAAATTATCGTGAGAGTGCAAACGCATTTCATAGAGAATTAATAAAAAAAAGGTTATAAAAGCTTTCGTTATGCCTACTATATTGAGACAATCAATTTACGTACATTAGTTAGTTTTTAATTTACACAGTTTAAATAATAGTACCACGTGCCGCTATCCGATACCTGTCATGGCACAAGGGAAATTTCAATGAAGTACAGTATAGGTATGTAAGCAGTATTACATCTTCATATAAACTTAAGTGGCCCAAACGAAGCATCTACGAAGCAAGGACGTTGATTCATAATTCTTACATACGTTTTACTTTCAATGTACTCCCAATTTTGCCATTTTTAATCCCTAAAGTGCCTGGTTGATGGTAAAAGGCTTGTCGTCTATTATGTGAGTGGAGCCAAATTATAATGGGTAAATTGTGGGTGTTTAATACACGGTACTTGTGTATGAACCATAAAATGTCACAAGCACATCATCAAACCATTACTGCATCGTTACCAAGCCCAATCTATTGGACTTCTCAAAACGAATCATATGAGCCAAATCTTGGGGGATTTAGCAGCCACTAAAGAGTTTCACTATCCAATATCTGGCTCTTTTATTATTTCAGCATATATATGTGGATGACGTCCAAGTTTCAGAACTTATGATAACCTATATACGAGTATAATAGTGTATAGTATTAAGAAATGATTCCTACCTGATGTATACCGATGAGCAAAACAATGGTGAAGATCACATTTAGAAATCCAATTATAAGTAGAACACAGAACACAGCGATTTGTATCCCGCCTATCCATATTAGCCTGCTACCGCTTAAAGACAAGATAATTATCGATATGAGTGTCACTATTATGTCGCGAGTCTGTAAAGAAATGAAAGATATTTAATGTACACGGCAGTGTTATTTTCGTCATACCCTTCATCATAACATTTAAAAGTAATCATAAGGTCTGAAAACGGCTCGAAATAGTTCCTGTAAATCTCGAAATGGTTCCTGTAAATCTCGAAGTGGTTCCTGTAAATTCACTGGAAGATTGAACCTCTTTGGGCTAGAGAACTTACCGCGCACGCCCGAGCGCCTAGATACCTACCAGATCAATGCAAACAGACAGACATACTTATGCATACAAATATTTGTTACTGAGTGGGAATGGAACCTGCGACCTTTGACGTAGTAGTAAGAAAGTTTTTTTGGTCGCGCCTCTTTGGTCGTCGAACAAAACTTCCTCGTTGTCGTGGGTTCGATTCACACCCGCGTCTGAATGTTCTTTGTGTCCGTTGTTGGTATGTTTGTAAAGTCCCCCGCGACACAGGAGTCATTTCTAATGTGGGAGTTGTCGTTCTTAATAATAAAAAAAAAAAAATTACCCCGACTACGGGGAAACCAAAAGGAGGGTTATGATGTAGCCCCCCACATGTGTTTGTATGTTCATCTGTTCCCATAATAATAAACTACTTATAGCGTCTTGATCGTCCGCTGGTTGTAGGCTATGTGACGTTACACGAAATTCAAAATGGCGCTGTTTAAAGAACATAGAGTGAGGAAGGAAAAAATGTTGAAAGGTGTCGTGTTGAGTATCAAATGCAAATAATAATAATAACTTTACACATCTCACACACGGGGCCGTCTGATCCCAAAATAGGCAGAGCCTGTACCATGGTAACCAGACTGCTGATAAACATACTTATATATTTCTAAAAACATACATATTATAGATAAATTACACCCAGACACAGAACAAATTATCGTGCTCATCACACAATTATTTGTCCTGGGTGGGAATCGAACCCACGACCTCTGGCATAGCAGTCAGGGTACTAGACCAACAGACCAGTCGATCGTTCGTCGGAATGCTCAATTAGCACATTTCATTCCATTCCTAAACGACCACATTCCTGAACGAAACACTTTTTAGTTATTTGTACGAGGTGTAACAGACAATTGAGGTCATATTTTACGGGTGTATTATAATACCCTGATAATGTAAAGCATTTTTGCCATGCTGTGTATGTATAATGTATGTATTTCTCACCAAGGTCAGGTAACCAATGATCAGAGTTCCAGTTCTGAGTTCCCCGCAAAAGCAACAGTTTTCTAGTTCCAAAGTCATGTTTAGTCTGAAATAAAAAAAAAAAAAACAAATTAAATTGTTTTTACAAATGACATTTTATACCCAGGTATATAGACGGGCCATACCTACGCAAATATTACAGAATTACACACCGGCAAAACTTGACTATGCAGTGGCGTAACTATTCCATCTGAGGCCCGAGGCTAATTCATCGGATGTGTGTGAATCTGACTCGCACTTGGCCGTTATTTTCTAACTTGTGTATTTGATTAGGTTTATTAAATTAGATAACTTATATGGATTAAATACAAAATCAATATTTTTAATACATTTTTAAATTTTTTCTTGTGTTCATTGCCCCTGATGCCTGAGGGACCCTGATGCCTGAGGGGCTTCTCAGCCGGGGGCCCGTGGCATTTTGCCCGCTCTGCCACCCTATTGTTACGGCACTGACTATGGCTGTATAGCCAAAAACAATGTGATTACGCAGCTCTTTACAGGACGGACGTGATGAAACCATACAGCTTTCCGGATGTTAGACAGAGATAAACATAAAACTTTAGTTATGTGGCATTCGGACATTCCTTTAAATGACTACCGCCGCCCATGGACACCTGCAACTCAAGAGTCACAAGTGCGTTCCCGGCCTTTAAGAAGTGAAGAGGGGGAGAGGGAAGGGTTAGGGCCTTTTTTTTTGGGCGTGTGGAAACCCCCTCGGGTCGTCACCCCGCCGGGGTTTTCGGCGGGGCGGTGTGTCGGAATCGAACCGACTAAAACCACACGGTGTGCCGTACTGCGCCTTAAGTAGGAGGGATCCGGGAACAGCTTTTATTAAGACATCCTTTCATAAGGTAACCTCACCCAAAGAAAAGCAATGTCATCGTTACTTCACTTCCAGTTTTCTGTGAGGCCGTGGTATCACTCCAGTCGAGCCAGCCCATACGTGCCGGAGCATGATGAAACTTACGCTCCGCAATCTGACTATATAATTAATATTAGTTTCCTTCCACTGCCTTCCCTTGATACCAACCATTCATTCCCTTTCTCAAATTACCCGGTTGACGGCAATAGGCTTGTTGTATTACATGTGGGACCATGTGTGTGACTGTATACATATGTATTTATGTCTATTAACTGCCTGACCTTACGACTAGGTTACGACATTCGCCATGGTCCCAAAGTGAATGGTGCAATATTACAGAACTGCCAATAGTTATGTATATATATACTATGACTGAAGCGGATGGATTACATTTAAAATACCTTGTAATACCTACACCTTTACCTATACTCTTAGATTATATATAGGTCCAGATACCGCGACTAGTACAAAAGTCACCGTTTACTTTGAAGCCACTTTTTGGTGCTGTGTGAGTGAACCCCGCCCAACGCGAGTGTCTACGTACAATGTTTATGCTTGTGTGCATTGACGGTTTTACTACCAGTGCATAGAGGTTACCCCAAAATTCAGGGACTTTTTTATTAAACATATATTTTTTTTTTGATGTAAGTAATATTAAATAAATACATTTTGAATGTATTTAAATCAGTTACAAATATTCGTTTATTTCATTTTTTCGTTTCTTTCATTTAATTCGTTTAGTTAAAAAAACAAATGTAAAATAAAACTACTTAGTAGGAACTATTTATTTATCACAATATTTTTTGGTTTGTTTTCAAGACATTTTTTTTTAGAGTTTCCTCCTTAAGAATCGATTTTAATATAAGGGCCGTATGAAAAAAATATGAGAATAAGAGTAATTTTTTTTTATGGTAAATGTAACATAAAAGCTCTTTTGAGTAATAAAATTAAATGCAACTTTATTCACAGGAACAGAGTAACAAAAGGTATTTTGATAAAATAAAGTAAATGTTTTGCCTTGTTTTGTAGGACTTGGATATATATATATATATATTTATAAAGTATCAAGAAACTAGCAAAATTTTACAAGTCCTAAGTGCTCTATAGATGACATGTGTTCGTTAGGAGTAGTAATAATAAGTTATAATACGAGTACAATCCCACAGCTAAAGTATCGTTTGACGGACACATTGAACTCCGGGTGCTAGAGTTTAGAAATTAAGAATATTTGAAGGATTCCAGTTTCGCGAACATTAACGTTAAGCATATTTCTCGTCTTTCTATAAATAACAAGTTTGGCAAAGAAATATATATATATATACTGCTAGAATTCGTTATGGGTAAATGAAATTCACGTCCTGGCAACATCTCTAGTAATGGCGTCGTAATTTTATTAATTTGAAATTTTGTTCTATTGTTTATAAATACATTAGGAAATAGAATACTTACATATGAAATGTGATGTTCGGACACTTAAGATTTTTTTTTGTATAATTTTTACAGAATGTGACAGCACAAGCAGGCATTTTTAAATATTTTAGGTAGCGACTCGAGACGTACTTCAGCGGCGAACGTTCGCTCGCGTGTGACGAGTGAGACGCTTGTATTTATATTAGACGCTTGTATTTTTTGGCTTCAGTTTTGAGGCACGGATTAGGCATCTGGACCTATATATAATCTAAGCCTATACTATACAATACCACAGTATATGTGACAATACATACCTACTGTGATTTGTCGCAGTAGGTAGATATTGACCTAACTTGAAAATACAAAACACGATGACTTAAAGCCGCTTACGTACTTTGACTACCTACCTACTTCGTAGAATTCGTATTGACATTATTCTGTTGAAGTCTAGAGGTTTATAAAAGGATTACACCAACCTCTGCGTAAACGGGGCCCGTACGTTACATCCCCGCGCGACACAGCGGTGAACGAACGAATAAGACTAGGATGCATGCTGTCTGCATTAAATTTTAGATAATTCGTACTCATTAGTTTCCATTATTTTGAATTTAACACATTATTAGATTACCAAATAAACACCGAAACCAAAACAACAACACCATTTTGCGTCTTATTATTTTTATTCGGTGTTTGTTTGCTTATGCATTGACTTATTAATTATATTATTATATAATATATTTTTGTTATATAAATGTAAATAAATTAGTATGGTGATTTTACGAGTATAAGAATGACAGTCTTAAGCATGCAAATATGAAGAAGATCTAAATATTCATCCAATGCAGTTACAATGTACTACTGAACTAATAGAACTAGAAGTCCGAACTAGTTAGGCCTGCCATCACTTAAATTGCCGACGCCGGACAAACTCTTCAAAAATCCCGGACACGTGTGAAATCGAAATTCTTTCCCAGACACCTTAAAAAAACGCCGATTCCATTTTTTTTTATTTAAAGTAAACAGCTTGTTCATTTAATAACTATAAGTTGCAACTGGCACAAAGTGTAAAATTTTTGAAAACCCCGCCCGGACGCTCCCCGGACGCCCTCTAAACTAGGACAAATCCGGGGAAACCCGGACGGATGGCAGCCCTAGAACTAATACATGTGAGTGACTGTACTAGATTGAAGCGCTCTTTTCAGTGATCGAGCAAGAACAAGTCTAGTGGACGGCGATAGGCTGATGACTGGCTGAAACAGTTAGTGGATATACAGTGGTATAAACAAAGTCTTGAGTAGGTTTTAAGTAACCTTTTAATGAGTTACTTTACTAAGAATTGCGATAACGTGTGCAGTGTAGGTTCATGAAGTTGAGCCCAATGAACGATCTCACTTAAACAATAACATTGAATGTTGAAAGGGCCAACTCAGCTAACCAACGTAAACACACTACTGTGTCGCACACTACTATGACACAAGTGTTTGTACCTTAAATATATTATACGGAAATGCTTCACGACTTTGTCGCTAGAAATTACGACTTTTGTAAGTGTGTAAATCTTAGCGATAAAAATGATTTAGCGATTTTTATCTGACGACTTTTAGAGTATAAATATTATTTTTTTATGTCGAGTTTATATCCTTAAACTCGGTTTTAATGAAAAAGCCAAGTTGAAAAAAAAAATGAAACATCAAAGTAGATAAGTATTTAATTATGGATTAGGTACTAAACTGGCTGCGTTCAAAGTTTACTAAGTTGCAGTAAGTTCTTCCAGGATCTTGTATCAAAAATTAAAAGCTTTATATTCATGGTCTATATACAACGGTCATTACCGTTGTATATAGACCGTGAATATAGAGCTTTTAATTTTACGGCATACAGATGAATCCGTTTTTCCTGTCAAAATTATCGACCAAAGTGCAGGCTAAGCCTCCCTAGTCTGTACTTTGATCACAGATTACTACGTAACAGATAAATCACTACCTACAAAAACGTCCATACCTACCGTTTTAATTACCTACTCTTTCTGAGCCCCGATCGCTGCATGCGAAAATGATCTTAAATGTTCTTAAAACACGATTATTATTGGCTCGTAATAGCGCACGGTTGCGTTGCCGTAAGTGAGTTTAGGGTTACCTCTTTTTATGTAATATTCAATACCTATATTTTTATAAAAAAAGCCTATGTTGATTAAGTGAAGTTTTATTACATAAAAAATCGGGTGTTACCTGACTTAGAAAAATGTAACACTGAGTACCACGTCCCCGTAAGTTTACTAATACGAAACATTTAACAACGAATGCACGCTAACACGAAAAACTTAACGCCGTAGCCATGGGATCTCGAATAACCAAATCTCTAATTCATCAATTCGAATCACTCAACAACGAATGCGCGCTTCTACGAAAAAATTATCACCAAAGCCACGCGACCTCGCTTAACCAAACCTCTAACGAGAAACATCAATAAATTATTAGAACAGTTAAGCAAAGAAAATAGATAAGAAAAAACTACATCATTATACTACTATATTATATCATCATACATTACTGGATCTACATCCATATACAGCACATAAACTGTTAGAAACCATGTCAATTTTCACCGTGAATTTGACTGTATTTAAAGTATATATAAGTATATCAACACGATTTCAAATTACGTTATTGTACGTTGTAAATTTAAAAATAAAAACGTAAGCGCTCGATGCAGCTGTCGGCAACCCACTACGCGAGACTGCGTATTAGGTCCGTCAGCGGTCGAGCGGCCGGGAGGTGTTTAGCGCACGTAAGTACATCGAGTGGCATAGGCCTGCTTTGATTAGAAAAAAGCGTGACTTAAATTGGACTTCAAGCACTAAAGATATGTGTGAAGATCATTTTGAATAATTTATCGACTAAAAATAAATACATATATTTTATTAAAATGTATTTGTTATTTACTAGTTGTGTATAAATGTGTACCATTATAATATTATATAAGTGTGTATATACAATATTATAAGCAACATAATGTTTTGTACGCTCAAGGTTGTTTCACCGCCTATACGTTATAAAAATTTCCTGCAGGGAGGATCCCTCCTTTCAGGCCGAGGTGCAGCGCCTATTATAAGCGACATTTTTGTTTACCTAAGTATATAGTCGCGAAAGAAGTCGCTGGCACAGCTAGTTATCAATATTTAAATTTGTTATTTTTATGCGATTTTTTCAGATCGATCTATTGAAAATCGGATCAAATGAATGCGATTCGATCCGCAGATCCGATCGAAATATTTCGATCATCAATATCAGATCGAGCTTAAAAAAGTACATCCCTAATCACGGATAGAAGGAAAAGAGAAAATGACGTGATGACGTCACAGGCGAGTCGGGCAGTCATCTCCATTCGATTCTTATCTATTCGGACATTCATTAGTCGATATGACAGGTTTCTCAGGTTCAGGTTTATATTAGTCAAATCTATAATTGACGAATAACTTATTTGATAAAAATAAGGGTTTTCTTCAGTCAGCTCGCAAAAGCACTGTTGCCACTAAAAAGTCCGCCAAAATTTAGTAAAATGGCGCTGCGTCATGTTTGTTTTCTCCAATCGAACATTTTGTACTTACGTTTATCATGAAAACTGTATTATACCTAATAATTAGTTATTGCTTAGCAATTCTTTATAAATTGGTAATGGTCATTTAAATAAAATAAAAGTAAGTACAAACCTGATAATAATAAAATAATATCGAAATTAAATTATTATATAGAACAGCTCCCAATTCAAAATGGGTGATTCAGAGTCGAGAATATTTCTTAAATAAATATCTTCAAAATTAAACTACATTTTAGTATCACAAAACTGACAAAACTTAGTAAACTCACCTCAATCGTTGTGTTGATATATAGATAGGTATTTGTGAATTTGTCACTCACTATTTCCACCAGCACAGCATACACCAACCGTCACAATGAAGAATTGAAACTCCTCCGAACTATTTCCCATGAACTTTTTGTCCCTTAAATGTTTTTGGTCGATGTTTGAAAGCTATGATAATGTAAAGTAGGGTGCAAGTTAAGTGTTTTTTTTTAAATTTACCGATAAGCTCCGACCTCGGTCGACACTTGACAATAATTAACAATATTCTAAATCAGGCAGCTGTCCTATAACTTGTACATTTTATGTTCTTAATTTTTTAACTTCAAAAACAGAAAATAACAAGCATAAAATTAAATTCAGCCCAAATTCAAATATAACACACACTTTAAACACGAACAGTATACGAATGGCACGGCACGCACGGACCGGACACGGTTACGAAACGAACTATGAGACGACGAATAAAAATACATGGTGCAATGCAAGCTAGAGTCAAAATTTCACAACAAAAACAATGATAATGTACCATAGAGTATCAAATACAGATAGTTTTGTTTTTGGTTTTCATAATGCTTTCAGGCACTACCATTTAAACGAAAATAAATAACATAAATGTATATAAATGCATAACATATCATTAAAAACATAACTGGAATCAATTTAGAGATGCAACATCAGATTGAAAGGTTCTGTTTTATTTACATTTTAAATAGGTATTGTACATTTTTGCACAAGGACGGATTTAATGACTAGGGTATTATTTACCAGTCACAACTTATAACCTTATTAAAAATGATTATGATAGTATCTTGTGTTGTCCCAGGAAGGCAAAAACCTTTAATTAATAATATTTAAAATACATACTTTATGATATTTTTTTTGGGTTACGATATCATATATATTATTCATATCATACATATTATACCTATAATGCAATAATAGTAATATATTTCAAACAGTAAATCATGGATTTTATACGTTGCTGATGTTTCTACCTACTTACAGGTCTACAAAAATTAGTCTGTACTAAATTTGAGGCCATGCTTTGTCGCTTTCTAATGCATACGTATATTCGTATGTAAAAACGAGACAGATATTGGGTAGAATGGGTATTCCAAGAATTGTCTGGCACATCCAGTACATCCACGTTTTGCTTACGTACACATTGCACATAAACAATCCTAATAATCCCACTAATATTATAAATGTGAAAGTTTGGATGGATGGATGGATGTTTGTTACTCTTTCACGCAAAAAACCCCTGAAACTTGGTATGTAGATAGCTGGAGACCTGGATAAACGCATAGGCTACTTTTTATTCCGATATTCCCATGGGATCGGGACTTACGCGAGTGAAACCGCGGGGCGCTGCTAGTATTATAATAAATGTGAAAGTTTGTGAGGATGTATGGATGTTTGTTCCTCTTTCGCGCAAAAACTACTGAACCGATTGCGATGAAACTTGGTACGTAGATAGTTGGAGACCTGGATTAATACATAGGGCTTAGATTATATATAGGTCCAGATACCGTGACTAGTACAAAAGTCACCGTTTACTTTGAAGCCACTTTTTGGTGCTGTGTGAGTGAACCCCGCCCGACGCGAGTGTCTACGTACAATGTTTATGTTTGTGTGCATTGACGGTTTTACTACCAGTGCATAGAGGTTACCCCAAAATTCAGGGACTTTTTTATTAAACATATTTTTTTTTTATGTAAGTAATATTAAATAAATACATTTTGAATGTATTTAAATCAGTTACAAATATTCGTTTATTTCATTTTTTCGTTTTTTTCATTTAATTCGTTTAGTTAAAAAGACAAATGTAAAATAAAACTACTTAGTAGGAACTATTTATTTATCACAATATTTTTTGGTTTGTTTTCAAGACATTTTTTTTTTAGAGTTTCCTGCTTAAGAATCGATTTTCATATAAGGCCGTATGAAAAAAATATGAGAATAAGAGTAATTTTTTTTATGGTAAATGTAACATAAAAGCTCTTTTGAGTAATAAAATTAAATGCAACTTTATTCACAGGAACAGAGTAACAAAAGGTATTTTGATAAAATAAAGTAAATGTTTTGTCTTGTTTTGTAGGACTTGGATATATATTTTTATAAAGTATCAAGAAACTAGCAAAATTTTACAAGTCCTAAGTGCTCTATAGCTGTGTTCGTTAGGAGTAGTAATAATAAGTTATAATACGAGTACAATCCCACAGCTAAAGTATCGTTTGACGGACACATTGAACTCCGGGTGCTAGAGTTTAGAAATTAGGAATATTTGAAGGATTCCAGTTTTGCGAACATTAACGTTAAGCATATTTCTCGTCTTTCTATAAATAACAAGTTTGGCAAAGAAAAATATATATACTGCTAGAATGCGTTATGGGTAAATGAAATTCACGTCCTGGCAACATCTCTAGTAATGGCGTCGTAATTTTATTAATTTGAAGTTTTGTTCTATTGTTTATAAATACATTAGAAAATAGAATACTTACATATGAAATGTGATGTTCGGACACTTAAGATTTTTTTTGGTATATTTTTTACAGAATGTGACAGCAGAAGCAGGCATTTTTAAATATTATAAGTAGCGACTCGAGACGTACTTCAGCGGCGAACGTTCGCTCGCGTGTGACGAGTGAGACGCTTATATTTATATTAGACGCTTGTATTTTTTGGCTTCAGTTTTGAAGCACGGATTAGGCATCTGGACCTATATATAATCTAAGACATAGGGTAAAACCTTAGATTATATATAGGTCCAGATACCGTGACTAGTACAAAAGTCACCGTTTACTTTGAAGCCACTTTTTGGTGCTGTGTGAGTTAACCCCGCCCAACGCGAGTGTCTACGTACAATGTTTATGCTTGTGTGCATTGACGGTTTTACTACCAGTGCATAGAGGTTACCCCAAAATTCAGGGACTTTTTTATTAAACATATTTTTTTTTGATGTAAGTAATATTAAATAAATACATTTTGAATGTATTTAAATCAGTTACAAATATTCGTTTATTTCATTTTTTCGTTTTTTTCATTTAATTCGTTTAGTTAAAAAGACAAATGTAAAATAAAACTACTTAGTAGGAACTATTTATTTATCACAATATTTTTTGGTTTGTTTTCAAGACATTTTTTTTTAGAGTTTCCTCCTTAAGAATCGATTTTCATATAAGGCCGTATGAAAAAAATATGAGAATAAGAGTATTTTTTTTTATGGTAAATGTAACATAAAAGCTCTTTTGAGTAATAAAATTAAATGCAACTTTATTCACAGGAACAGAGTAACAAAAGGTATTTTGATAAAATAAAGTAAATGTTTTGCCTTGTTTTGTAGGATATCAAGAAACTAGCAAAATTTTACAAGTCCTAAGTGCTCTATAGCTGTGTTCGTTAGGAGTAGTAATAATAAGTTATAATACGAGTACAATCCCACAGCTAAAGTATCGTTTGACGGACACATTGAACTCCGGGTGCTAGAGTTTAGAAATTAAGAATATTTGAGGGATTCCAGTTTCGCGAACATTAACGTTAAGCATATTTCTCGTCTTTCTATAAATAACAAGTTTGGCAAAGAAAAATATATATACTGCTAGAATGCGTTATGGGTAAATGAAATTCACGTCCTGGCAACATCTCTAGTAATGGCGTCGTAATTTTATTAATTTGAAGTTTTGTTTTATTGTTTATAAATACATTAGGAAATAGAATACTTACATATGAAATGTGA
The DNA here is from genome assembly GCA_963859945.1 of Euplagia quadripunctaria. Lineage (NCBI taxonomy): Eukaryota > Metazoa > Arthropoda > Insecta > Lepidoptera > Erebidae > Euplagia > Euplagia quadripunctaria. The sequence continues at coordinate 3,708,863 of OY982573.1, forward strand.
TGTTCGGACACTTAAGATTTTTTTTTGTATAATTTTTACAGAATTTGACAGCACAAGCAGGCATTTTTAAATATTATAAGTAGCGACTCGAGACGTACTTCAGCGGCGAACGTTCGCTCGCGTGTGACGAGTGAGACGCTTATATTTATATTAGACGCTTGTATTTTTTGGCTTCAGTTTTGAGGCACGGATTAGGCATCTGGGGTAAAACTACCAAATATAGGCCATGTCAACATTTTTCGACACTTATCTCAATGTAGTTTTGATGTTTGGGTTTTTATGTATTTGTGATATTTTTAGATAAAGTATTAATTAATTATTCTTTATTTCATGTTAATTTTTATCACCTCTTCTTAGTTTATTTTCTATTAACTACGTTTTATTCGCTGACTTCACTAATTTACCTTGTAACGGCCTTACATGCCACAAAATCGGCCCTTTTACTGCCTTATATCGGCATTAGGAGGGCACAATGCAGATATTATAACTAATAAAACACTCTCAGCTGTTTATAATAACACAAATATTTATTTTAATCAACCATAGTATATAATTGAGATCTTTTTAAATCTTAAATCTGTTTATTGTGTTTGACATATTTCTTTCGATTAAGTTAATGTTAATGCAAGCTCAAGGTTGTAAATTCCTTCAGTTTTTGATTCCAGACTAAATGCACCAAACATCATCATTAGCATCATCATCAGTATCATCATCTTCTTACCCGTTTCTCAAATTTATTTGGGCTCGGCGCAATGTGTTTTCTTCTTCCATTCTCCTCTATCATTCGTCAGTTCACTGCTTACTTCCCTTCCACCCATCTCCTCTTTCACGCAGTCCATCCATCTTTTCTTTGGTCGTCCTCTACCAAGAGTAGATTCTTATAAAACTCTCTTCACCACATTTTGATCATCCCTCCGCATCTCATATCCATTAACTACGCTCCTCAACTTTCATCCATTGGCTACTTTCAAGCTCCCTCTAATGTATTCATTCCTCACTTTGTCCATCCTAGTCACACCACACATCAATCCTAACATTCGCATTTCAGCTACTTGCAGGTGTCTCTAATCTGTTCTCTTTGTTGGTCAACATTCAGATCCACGCAGGATGGCAGATCTGATGAACGTCTTATAAACTTGTCCTTTTAATTTGATAGGGTACCAAGGACCACATATTGTTTCTGTTACCTGCCACCGCTTCATCATCCTGTATTGATTCGATGATGTACACACCAGTCTATTTCGCCATAGCTTTTTAGGAGACTGACATCGTTCCATTTAGCGAAATGTTTGCAGGACACGGAACATGTATACGGTTTTGGTTCTGCTGATTTTGAACATAATTGTTGTCATTTTTTCAATCTATGCTAGATCTCGGAGCCGTCTTCACCGACCAACACAATTTCATCTGCAAACAGCATGCACGAAGGTGCATTATTAACAGGAAGAGGTATGGACTAAGAGCCGATCCCTAGTGGAAGCCTAGAGACATTGAATTGTTCGATGTTTCCAGCTACCAACCTTACGTGAGCACTAGGCTCTCTGAAGTACGTGGAGATTATCACTAATGAAAATGAAACAACTTCTTGTTAGAACTGTAGAATAACTATATTTTCTGATGGAATACAAGAGCTTATATAGGAATTAATCTAGGTTATCATACGTAGCATGTTACGTAGGTAGGTCTCTTTGTTCCAATGGGGTCGACAACCCCACATGTCTCAATATATGACATCACAATGTTATTCACCCTCCTAAAGAATGTTAGGAATTTATGAAGTTCCGATCTATAACACTATACGTCACAACCTATGTCACAATCTACGTCATGCATCACATCTCTGTACATAGCCAGAATCAATGTCACAAACTTAGCAGGCACTCTTTCTTCTTTAGCCCACCACAAAACCTCTCAGGGTATCATACGCTTTTTCTAGGTCAACAAATACCATATGCAAGTTTTTGTTAGCGTGTCTGTACTTCTCACATTGTTGCCGCATTGCAAATATGGCATCTGTTGCCCAGCATCCTGTGATAAATCAAATTAGTTTTATGTTATCGCACTCTCCCCTCTCACTCTTCTCTCAATTACTTTCTCCCAGACTACTATGTGACAGCGCGATTCTAATAGGGAAAAATGTTAAACAAAATCAATATTATCTGGAATACTGTTGCCGACTTTGCCGAAGGTACAAGTATCTTTAGGGTCCGTTTGATTAGATCGATAGATTTGTTATAATGTACTTGAGAAGTCACAACTACTAACTGAAAACTTGGAATATAAGGAAAACTTGGTTTGGCCGCGTTTTGATTTAATCTAATTTGTCCAAATTTACATCATTAGGTGTGCTTGATAGAAGGTAGAAATACCTTCTACCAAGTACCTTTACCTCTAAAATAGGTATCGCAGAGTCAAAAATGTTCAAACACTGTCACAAAATCATATTCGGGACTAATTTTAAACAACCATCACCATCTATGGCATAAATTGAAGCTAGTTACAGTTGAAATGAGGCGGCCGAAGTTAGGGATAGTTAGTAGCTATGTTTCTACCTTATATCGGCCACTAGGCCGATTTTGAGTTTTGCTGCAATATACATATACCCCCTAACCTCGGCCAGGCGGATATTTCACAAAATATATAAATAAACAATAATATTTCTATCTAGAATATTATTTAATTAAATAAATTAACCATATTGATATTCATTAGCAATTGATACAATAATTTTTTAGTAAAAATTTAACCTCCGTCTACAGCTGATTCTGTAAACTTGGGCACGAAATGTCGCCAAATTCAACATTTCCTTACAGGTCGAGGAACAAATTGTCACTGAGCGGCCGAGAGACGTTTACCGACCATTATATTACATCGATTCTTTCTTAATTAAACAAGGTATCATTTCGTAGGAAAATTAGGCTCCTAAAGAAATTGTGTTTATCAATCAATGTAAAAAATCAACGGCTGATACAAGGCAGGGGCCGATACTAGGTGACTTTACCTTATTATTTTATTTGGGACAACTAACAATGAGTATTGCCACAGATAAGACATAATAGTTACTTCGTAAATATTATGTGTTATTAGTTGGTATTACTAACCTAACTATATTAGGTTAGGTAAGGTAGAGGCTCACCCGCATTGTACGACATGTTGTCGTGGCAAAGAGCGTATAACGTAAACCAAGCATCCTCGCCCAAAATTCATACAGAATCACATTCTAAGACGAATAAGAACTATTTTCTATAAATGATTGCCCTTATAATATTATAGTCTGTGTTGTTCTAAGTACCCTAAAAATATGGTTTGCATTGGTTAGAATGAAAAATTAATATCAACCACATAAAAAAACTAGAATCGGAGATTTTTAAATTCATATATTTAAAAAAATCTTTAGTGTTATTTGTTAAAATGATTACATTTTAAAATAATTTTCAATGAGATCAAGATCAATAATTTTATGTATGATTGCTGAGTTATGGGATATTTATTCTTTTTCCTGAAACGTGGGGATACGGATATAACAAATTTATTTTATTATTGTCTCCTGTTATAATCATGAATGAGGTAACTATGTACTTATATTTTATTCAGTGAGTGGTGCGACATGTAACGAAATATTAATCTATTAGGTACCTAGGTAAGTAATTTTAAATAATTTATTCATCCGTCTAGATTCCTAGTTTAACTACAAAGGCACTAATTCCTCTTTCTTAAAATTAACAATATATTCGGCAGGAGGTGGTCTCGTAAAACTGTCGAAAATAATAGGTTTATTTATTGAAGGGTCATCCATCTTCAAATAATAGCTTCTGATTACCAGCAAATTGTACATGTGGAACGCTGCAAAGAAACATAGTACATAGATATAAATGATAGAAATGAAGTCAGGCCACTCTGAATCTGAAGGTGTCAAGTCGTCAACCAAGGAATAAAGCAGCCTAACTAGGTACTATACCAATGCGGGATCTATGGAACTGTAGTAGTTCAGCCTGTTTTCACTAGATGGAGCTATCTTTTACTTGCCGCACAAAGTATAAGGTATACGCGCGTTCTAGTTTTTTGAACTTGTCGAGTTATGTGCTTATCGATATCGCGAGCGTCACATTAACGACCTCTACACGTGGTTTATAGCTCTCCTTAGACGATCATGCGGCATGACATGCTGAATCATCATGCTGCATGAAGGACCTATTGAGAGTCTATCATGCAGCATGATATTTCGCTTGGTATAATCATTTTATTGTATCATATTTATTATCATATTATTGTTTTATACATGGAAATGTCGTGGTCGAAGGCAGATTTATAAATAAACTAGCACCCCGCCCCGGCCTTGCACGGGACTAGTATAGTATTATGTTATCTGTGGCACGGGTACAAATTTTACACCTAAACCTTCCTCATGAATCACTCTGTCTATTAATGAAAACCGCGTGAAAATGCGTTCAGTAGTTTTTCAGTTTATCGCGAACAGACAGACGCGGCGGGGAACTTTGTTTTATAATATGAAGTGATAAATTTATAAATATAAAAATGTAAGGAATTGTCAATCAACTGCCAGCACGTAGTTTGCATGTCATGCACGTAGTTTGCATATCATTCGCATGAATCAACACAATTAAACGGTGATGCAAGCATGACAGTACGTAACGCATGTCATGCTGCATGATCGTTTATGGATCGCTTATATGTCTCAAATCTTGTTTCAATAAAAAAAAAAAGGAGCGAGCCTTACAGGCATCGCATTATTATGATGTGTAACATCTGAAATCTCACCTTAGTATTACGCAACATTAACATTATATTATTTTTTTCATCAAAATTAAAAATAACAATTGAGCAGTGACAGAAATACAGAACACTAACACATCGGCGGGACAGAAATTAACCTCAAATTTTAAAAAAGCTGGTCAACTCTGCCACCGTTTGCATTCGTCAAATCAAATAGCGCGCGCTTAACTGGCTTCCTGTTACACACTTCCGTTCCCTTTTTACGAAATCACACCCACAGATTGCAGGTATTAGCGAGAGGAAAGATGTTACACAACACATCAAAAATGTACCTATAAAGTTTATGTTAATATTTTTTGCTATAGTAAATGAAAGGATACATACCTAAGAAGATCAGGCACAAAGGTATCAGGCCATATAGTTCTGACGTAATACAAAGTGTGAGAATGAGTATTGTTGCTATCATCGCCTCAATTAAATTAAAGTGGAAGTAAATCTTCAGGTATCCCACTTTGTACTGAAAGGATAATAGCATGGCTGCGTTATTTCGTTTTATTTCTTTATAAAATCAAGGTTATAAAAAATCATACGGCTAGTCTGATGATGAGCGATTCCTAGTGCCTACTATTCACAACATTTAAATATTTAGAATGTCATTTGTGAAGTGCAGTTACCTACATATCTAGTCAGGAATCACTGTCAAAAGTTTAAACGCATCAATCAATTAATTAGTCTATTGCAATCCACAGCTGGACAAAGGCCTCTCGCAATGTGCGCCATAGCACCCGGTCCCCCCGCCTTTCGCATCCAATTTATCCCAGCTATCTTGGTCAGGCCATCAGTGTTTTTGCACGGCAAATGTGGCCAGCCCATTGCCACTTCCTACGCATAGGCGTCCATTACACGCTCATGCAAGCGTCAATCAGTACCAAAGGTCACGATTGACGAATGATTGTTGGTGATTGATGAAATTATATCGATATTAGACGTTAATGATACCAGCTCTTCACTCAAGGTTGTATGGATATTTCGTCGCAGTCGTAGAAAAACGGCGGATTTGATTTTTTGACGATTTTTGTTTTTGACTTAAAGCCTACTGAAAACATTATCCTTTATCATAAAACAAAATATTTTTCAAAGCTCATACACACAGTAACATTTGCAGTTTCATTAACAGAAACAGCCGTTTTCAAAATATTACGTAAAACATCATTTGAAAGCTTTAAATTGCGCTCCTGTAAAGATATTAAAAATCAAATCCGTCGGTTTTCTACGACGGCAACGATTTGAAGAAACCTGTATTGCAATTTAGAATTTTTGATTGTAATTATGAGCAAAACATTTAAAAAAAAAAAGGATCATAATTATGGCTCTACCTATAAGCCATATTATTTTATGATCGAATGGCTTTTATTTTCTTTTTAACATCTTCTAAAGTCGTCAATACCAAGTCCATAGTGAAAACTTAAATCCTAACTAGTATTGTAAATTTGAAAGTGAGTTTGTTTCACCATGCAAGCGTCAATCATTACCAAAAGTCATGATGGACGGATGTTCGTTAGTGATTGATGAAATACTATCGACATCAAAATCTCGTTATGCAACCTTCAATCACTGCATTAGACGATAGGTAGGTTATTCATCAATCACCGTTTTGATTGTGGCAAAACTAACAGCAAAACCTACCGTGTAATGGGCGCCTTACGATTGCAAGTCTGATTGAGGGTTGCGCCGGTTGCGCGATGAAAATTCAGATTTTGGGCAATCAATATCATGCAACCATCAATCATTGTATTAGACGATAGGTTATTTGTCGATCATCGTTTTGATTGTGGCAAAACTAACAGCAAAACCTACCGTGTAATGGGCGCCTTACGATTGCAAGTCTGATTGAGGGTTGCGCCGGTTGCGCGATGAAAATTCAGATTTTGGGCAATCAATATCATGCAACCATCAATCATTGTATTAGACGATAGGTTATTTGTCGATCATCGTTTTGATTGTGGCAAAACTGACAGCAAAACCTACCGTGTAATGGACGCCATAGAACCCTGTATACTTTGATTGCATGTGTACAATTACATGTATCAGTGGCGTTCTGAGGCCCATGGCTAATTCATCGGATGGGGCACAAGTTCACTCTTGCTGCCTCGTGTGTTTAGGGCCTTGGGGTAGGGGCCGGGGGCTCCCTCGGGCCTTGGGCCGTGGCATTTTGCCCGACTTGCCACCCTATAGTTACGCCACTGACATGTATAAATATGTATAATTACGTATGTCCGTAAGTATACCCATATTGTGTAAGGATATATTAATATGTAACTCCTACCTTATGTATACCGGCGAGTAGAACTATCTCCATGATCACATTTACTGTTGCCACTACAAGTAGAGTACCAAACACAGGAATCAATATACTGTCTAAAAATAACGCGTAGGGCGTGCTGCATAATGACAGGTTTATTATCGATATCAGTATAAATAATATATCACGTGCCTGTAAATAAACAAAATATCTATATATTGATACGTAAAGAGAATTTCTTGTACGCATTTTTAAAAAAAAATCAGTAACGGAGCGTAAAATTTTGCATACTTTTTTTTCTTTTTTATAATTTAGGGCATACGAGCAGACGGTTCACCTGATGTTAAGTGACTACTGTCGCCCATAGACATCTGCAACTCAAGAGTCACAAGTGCGTTGCCGGCCTTTGAACTTTTATTTAAAGTTTTTGTTTTGTTCTGTGTCTGGGTGTAATTTCTCTATAATATGTATGTATTTAGAAATATATAAGTATGTTTATCAACAGTCTGTTTACCATAGTACAGGCTCTGCTTAGTTTGGGATCAGACGGCCGTGTGTGAGGTGTGTGAAGTTATTATTATTTTATAAAAGAAGTGCAGAAAGCTAAAAATTTTAAATAATATGTGTTAGAAATTTCAAAATTACGTAAAAACAACTACTACATCAAGCTACATAGATGCGCCCAGTATACAGGGTAATTTTTTAAGTGGGCGTGCATGGCCATATTAAAACAATGAGGAATAGCGAAAAGCATTCCAAGTCTTGTGCCCGATTTTGTCGAAAGTAAAACTGCATCATTGGATTTTTGAAAAATCAATATTCCTAGCCAAAAATCAAACCCGTTGATTTTGAAAAAAAAATACACGATACGACCTTCAAACCTTCAAGAAAAGAGCGTACTCCCATCTCAAAGGGCGGCAACGCACTTGTGACTCTTGAGTTGCAGCTATCCATGGGTGACGGTAGTCACTTACCATCAGGTGGCCCGTTTGCCCCCTATAATATGAAAAAAAAACACACTGTATTATAGCGACTATATAGCGAAACTATCGAATGGTGTACATTCGATAGTATCGCTAATAAAGAACGAATTTTGGGATGTAATGACATACGACATACTTTCTAGACTATATCCAATGTTTTGAAGTGAAAACTTCTTTAGCGGCGTTGTGCACTTTTTAGGATGGGTAAAAAATGTTAAACTCGCGTCAGCACACGTGACCTGATGGAAAGTTCGTAAGACGGAGCCGAGTTTCTTATATTTAAAAAACATATAACATTCGAAATTCCAACATTTATGAGCGGCCAGGAGCGCAGAACTTCCAGTGTACCCTATGTATACATTTAGATATGTTATTAGTTATTACCTACTTTTTATTTTTAACCTAATTATATATATACATATATGTGTGTGTGTGTATGTATGTATATGCAAATATATTGTGAAGTTATGTTTTCACTTCTGGACGCACGTCCAGAAGTGAAAAGTCCTACGACTGACTGTTTTTTTAAAACAATAAACGGCGGAAGCAAACAACATATTAAGTTATCGAACATCGGATTATTCACAATATTTTACTCACCAAGTTTAGGTAAGCGATGACCAATGACCCAGTTCTAAGGTCTCCGCAAAAGCAACAGTGTTTCAATTTCAGTTTACTCATTTTTACCCTGAAATATAAAACAGGCATGTATATTAATAACTAGCAGCGTCCCGCGGTTTCATCCGCGTAAGTCTCGATCCCGTGGGAATATCGGGATAAAAAGTACCCTATATGTTAATCCAGGTCTCCAGTTATCTACATACCAAGTTTCATCGCAATCGGTTCAGTAGTTTTGGCGTGAAAGAGTAACAAACATCCATCCATCCAAACTTTCACATTTATAATATTAGTGGGATTTTCATAGTTACTTAAAATCGAAATACAGAACTTATCTATAAATTTTGTAGCCGATTCTTTTTTTAGGCACATTGATGACAAGAATGAAGGGCTCGTGGCTAAGTGGTAACCGAGTAGGTTAGCACATTACAAAGTTAAGTAACACTAGGCAGATCAGTCTAGGATGGGTGACCATTCTTAACACAATGAGACCCCTCCCTGCCGTGGCTCCCGGTTGTCGAGTAATTTCGATACGGGTAGTTGGAACCCTAAAAAGTCCGACAACCTGGTCTAACTACAGAACTTCGATATCGCCTGGTACTTGGGTTGTGGAGGTCTCGTGGCAGTCGCTTCACCGTGTCGTAGTTAGACTGAAAGCCGACCTCAACTTAGTTGGGAAACAGGCGCGGAGGATGGACTTACTTAAAAACGAAATACAGAACTTGTCTATAAATTTTGTAGTACATTCTTTTTTTAGGCACATTGATGATAAAAATTGTCAGTTTACGGGAATAAGGGAGAGGGAAGGGTTAAGGCCTCCGGTAACCTCACTCACGCGGCGAAATGCAATGCAAGCATTGCTTCACGGCCGCACAGTATACGATTTGTTAAATCTAGGTGGACAAAAATCAAAACGTAAAATTGTTGAATTAGTATATTTTGTCACTTTTATCTTAATCTTGAATAACACTAGTGTTTCATAATACAAAGCAAACGTGCCTGGGTATAGCAATCTTTTAAAAAAAAATAAGACAAAGGCGCCCTTCGGACGCAGGTAGTCGGGCGTACGCTCAGTGCGACCGATAACGCTCACACGTTTACATGTCTGTCAGTGCTTTGTGCAATATTAAGAGTTCTTTAATGATGGATTCTTCAACTAGAGGTAATTATCATTTTATTTAGCTATTAAGTATACTCTAAAATCTTTTATAGAAGTAATGAAATATGCTCCTTAAAATACCCATTTTATTATAAGATTTTTATCCGTATTTATATTCATCTTAGACATGAAGTAGGTAGCAATATGCGGCAAAATCAAGATGATAGTCTTAAAATATTCACTATTTATTCTACTTTCTGGGCCAAGTAATTATTTATTGCGTTTTTTTGCGCTACTTAACGTTTTCCTTGTTTTATTATAGGTGTTCGTATGCAACGAAAATCATTGTTTGAATTTTGGCATTCAATTTCTGCCAAAGGCCGACTAACTCAAGTGATTACCTTTGTAAAGTCAACATTTGGTGCTACAACCCTTAGTCAAGAAGCAGAAGGGTTATTGCGTGCCTTAATGAAAAATGAATGTGAGAAAATTCGTGAAAAATGGGAACGCAAACAAAGAAAGCTGGACTTATTTCTGCGCTCTTATGAAGATTGGCTAAGCAAAGATATAGTTTTAAACATGATATCCGAGGATACACAAGTGACTACAATTCGTGGTAGACCACAAACCAGTTTTGAAGATGGTTCCAAAAAGACAAAAAAACGAAAAGTCCAACACTTACTACATAAATATACAAAAGAGCAATTGTCTTACGCTGCACAACTGAGTGTACGATCAAGCGGAAAACGTGACGCTGCTGATTTGATAGAAGAGATAACCACTGCTTCACCAAGACGTGCTACTTCATATAAGCAAGCTCGAAAACGTCTTCATTCTACGGGGAGACGTGTTACTTCTGACAATGAATTACGACCATATACTCCTGAAGAAGCATTAGCCCTGTTCATATCAAATAATTTTACGGTCCACACGTATAAAAATATACAGCAGGAAGCTAAGGAGAGAGGATGTTCATTATATCCTTGTTACGATCAATTAGCACGAGTAAAAAAGGAATGCTATCCTCCTGTCGAATTAATTTCAGTCAGTGACACATGGGCTGAAGTCCAGCTTCAAGCTCTACTAAATCACACAGCTACTAGAATAGTTAAAAATATTATTGGAGAAGTATTACGGAATACGACAAGTAATTTTCACTATACAATGATATATAAGTGGGGATGTGATGGATCCTCAGGACATAGTTTGTATAAACAACCTTTTCAAAATGCCGACAGCACAGATGAATATATGTTTGTTATATCACTAGTGCCTTTAAGACTTGTCACTGATAGTGGTAAAAAAATTATATGGGAAAATCCACGTCCTTCTTCACCAAAATTTTGTAGAATTATCAAATTTATTTACTGTAAAGAGACACATCATTTAATAAAACAAGAGAGTGAACATATTAAAAACCAAATAAATGATTTGGTGCCAACTCATGTTGCGATCAATGACCAAAATATATTAATTGATCATTATATGATCCTCTCAATGATAGATGGAAAAGTGTGTAATGTCCTGTCAGAAAACAAATCCACTCAAAAATGCTTTATCTGTAAAGCAACTTCAAAAGAAATGAACTCGCCCACAGACTACAGAGAGCCTGACCAAGAAATGTACCAATTTGGCATATCAAGTCTCCACGCATATATCCGGACTATGGAGTGCCTCTTAAATATAACTTACCGCATGGAGTTTTCCGAATGGCAAGCCAGAGGAGCTGAAAAACAAGCCATGAAAAAGAAAAGGAAAGAAGAAATTCAAAAGAAGTTTAAAGAAGTCGGGCTAATAATTGATAGAGTAAGACCTGGATTCGGAACAAGCAATGATGGAAATACTGCACGGGCTTTTTTTCACAACAGTTCCATAACAGCGCAAATTACAGGTCTCGATGAAAACCTTATTAAACGTTTGGGAATAATCTTGGCAGCTATTGCTTCTGGATATGAAATTGACCCAGATAAATTTCAAACATACTGTTCCGAAACTAGAGTACTATATTTAAGTTTATACCATTGGTATAACATGCCCGCAACTTTGCACAAAATTTTAGTGCATGGTGCTGATATTATGAGGCACTCTATAATACCACTTGGGCAGATGTCTGAAGAGGCTTCTGAAGCTAAAAATAAGGAGATAAGAAGAGTTCGATTGGGTCATACACTCAAAACCACGCGACATCGCACCAACTTCGATTTAATTAAGTATATGTTAATGTCTTCCGATCCTTATATTTCATTATTAAGAAAATTGCCTACTAAAAATCTTAATAAAATGCATAAAGATTTGAGATTTTTAATAAAAAAAGTATAAAAAATTGCTAGTGCGTTTTATTTTATTATTACACTTTATATCAATAATTTACAACAATATAGAATGCAATATCAGCATTCCTGATTTTTGTCCACCTAGATTGGTCAAATCGTACACTGTGGGCCGGTTTTCTATGAGGCCATGGTAACGAGCGGAGTCGAGCCGGCCCATACGTGCCGAAGCATGGCTCTCCCACGATTAAAATTAAAATTCAAGGTTATTTCCGTCCTCTGTGGTCATCTAATACAATTACATATTGTTATTTGTGTTTATTATATTTATGAGGCAACGGTAAAGTACTCTATTGCAACTTATGGTGCTACCGTTCCGTGCAATTTTTTTTTAACCGTAATTGTGTGTTGGTAGATCTATGTATGATAGTTTATCTTGGATAGCCGTGGACCATCTTTGTCTTCATCGTCACTTTCCATCAGGTGAGTTGGAAGACAAACGCCTACTCCATTACACAACTAAAAATTAAGTAGGTATGTGTTTCTAAAGCAGTAAACAAGAATAAGAAAGTATTTAAAAAGATCCTTGTGAACTCACAATAAAAAGTTTTGTTTAGTTTGGGTCTAGATGGCGCTGTTTAATTTCAGCTAGGATATATTTATCACTTTTTAATTCTTTTCATATAGTACCTACCTATTGATTACACACAAATGCACTTATGGTGAAGCTGATTCTTCGCTCTTTTTACTACGTTTTAGTTCGCAACACAAAAATCGCCGAAAATTTAATTTATCTCATATAATAAAATTAAAATATTTAATTTGCTTTCAGCCGCCCTTTGTTATGTAGGTACAAAGGGCGGCCTTCGCCTGGTGTATTCCTTGTAAAAACATTTTTATTGGTGTCCCACAAAGTTTATCTGTGTTCTTTTCTATATAATGTATTGTAGAGCAAATTTACCAACTATGAACAATATTTTGCAGGAGAGTAATGACGCAGAAAAATTAAGAAAAAAAGAACGAATATTCACACTTAGCCTAGCTATCAAATCTAACTCTTTTTACTAAGCTTTTATTAGCTCGACTGTATGTACAATGTATCTATGTAACGGAATCTTTCAACGTTTCAACACGTAAGTTTGAATGGTGTATGACACTAATATAATAACGTTAGAATCATCAGACTGAATTAAACCGGAAATTTAATTTTTGAGCACAACCCGATCCTTGAAAACATTTTTTTCTCTTATAAGTTCATAAAACGCACATGCAGATGTGAATTATAAACATCACTATGAATCATGATCACAAGTAACGATTATTGAAAAATGTTCAATGATTTAAAGGAAATTAATAAAAATATTTTACCTACGATTGATCGCTTATAAACTGTTACAAGTACCTATGTGTAAATCAGTAATAATTAATCGCGGGAATTTTATAAAGTACGATCGATTCATCGATACTATTTTGTATGTATACTTACACCACTCGCTGAAGGCGACGTGTCACGGATCGTGGTCGTTCACGGACTAATTTGCATAAACAACGCAAAAGATTGCCGATCGTGGTTTAAAAACAAGTTCCCTATGAACAGGTTTTAGTTATAAGACGGTTCGTCAGTCGTAACAGTGTGGTTTAAAGTAACAGAGCCTCTTACCAGACTTTCGGAATAATATAATATCGTGATAAATACTTTACTTACGTTTTGTCACTACTCGGCACTGTTAGTCACTGTTATTAATATCTCACTGCACAGTGCACAGACGTCAGGTCTGAGTTAAAGCGACGATTTCATATTACTAATTAAACACACAACTAAACAGGAAAATGATTAATCAGAAGTTGGAACGTTGTTATTAAGAACTAATAATTCTGTAGAAATACGTTCGTGTCATGCACGTTGGCACGTCTCCTGTCCTCGGGGTCCTCGGACAAACAAATACAAGAACGAACGTCAGCGTTGCCTGCATGAAATTCTGATTCTCCCTTAATATCAATATCAATACTAAATTGAAAGTGAATCAATCCGTTTTTATACATAAGGTCAGTTGTTAAATGTACTTTTGACTAAGAGCGTGAGTCAAAATTACTTTTAACCATAAATTTACAGTCAAAATCACCATTAATCAATGATTTTCAATCAAAAGTATTTTTGTCCAACCTGTTTAGTCAAAAGTAGGTGCTTTAACAGTTTGATTTTTTAGTTACAAGTATTTATTAGATTAAAAGTTTTGACTGTAACATTATAATTAAATAGATAATTTTGAAACTTGTAAGAGAACACGCTAGACAATTAAAGAAATACTACTTATCTGTGGAGTAAGGGTTTTTTATAAGCTACCTATTACGACATCTCTTGATAGCATTGACTAGATTCACTAGATACACATTTTGAGTGAATCTAAAGAGTCTTCTGGTTTGTCAATGATCTGTTCTTAAGTCTTTTTTACTTCATGTTTTAGTGCAACGTGTGCATTAAACTACTGGTGTTGCCAGCTTCTGTAGACGAGACTCCCCACATTCTACCAACGCGTGTGTCATTGTAAAATAAAATAAAAAAAGGAATTTTAATTCGAATGACATTTGGCAGTTTTGGAATGACTTACGTGTTGTCGACATTGTAGCTGAACAATTATTTACTAACTCTATTTGCAAGCGATATAATATCAGTTGTAGTGGCCGATAACAAAGCAACTGATTACTGATATTGCAAACCACAAGGGAATTACTTTTATTATGTTTAACAAAACTAACGAATGGCTCATAGACAAATGTTTTTACAGTATCAAGGAATTCTTCAAGTGTAGATAATGGGAAACTGAAGGAGTAATCATACACTTTTTTTTTTATTATTATTTATTTCAAGTAAGCCCATTGTAGGTATTTTTGAGTTGTCAGGAGGAGTCAGTCAGTATAAGTAGATCGTGAAGCTAGTTGCCTGTTCCAAAACATAGATCCTATGGAGAAGAACAGGCAAGAAACTCCAAGGACACTCTTTTTCAACATTTTTTTTTTTACAAAGTTATTTGTTACATTGCTTATAAGCGCAATTTAATGTGAGGACAATGTAACACAAATTAATATTGTTCTAAAATGGAAAAGAATTGCTTTACTTCGAACTACCTAAATTAAAAATTAATGTATAAACAGAGTCGGTTAACTTAACTACTCAATTTGTGTGTATTATTCGGTAATCGTAACTAATATTATAAATGCGAGAGTGAGTTTGTTTCTTACATTTTCACGCCTATTCCCCAACCATTCATCATGAAATTGTACAAAAAATTTACATTCACTGCCGCGGACAAAAGCTAGTTTATTACAAATGGTAGGTATAAATAGTTAATACGATCAATTCACATTATTCAATAGAATAAAAATTTTGAAATAATTAAATCGGAAAACAGTATTGTCATTATAAATTAGTATAAAAATTTGTACCTACATCACAAATCGGATTGTAAATTTTACTTCGTAAAATATAATTTGTTTAATTTAATAAAATAATATTAAAAGTTGTGTAAATATCGCAGTGACTCAAAAATATACCAAAAAAATAATAGCTTAAAACAAATTGAAGTGAATTTGCATCATTCTGTATCACATATTTCTGTCTTTATTTAATAAATGCCCTTAAATATAATATTTACACACATATATCCACATTTGCATACTTAAATATTAACTTTAACTGCAAAACAATTTGCACACCGAGTTTTCCCTGATAGCCAGGGAATAAATCATATTCCCTGTCAATCGGGGAAAACTTCTCACATTGGTAACACTTGTCTTACTCGTAGATAATCTATTTATATCAGTCGAGCGAGCCAGTAATGCGAACATACGCTCAGTGTTTTGTTTATGAAACATAAATACCAAGGCGTTGCTTTTTATACCGCCTCCTATTTCCACCGTGTAATAGAAAGGTATGGTTATATCTCAGGAGTGTTATGTTATGCCGAAAGATAAGTTAACGTGAAAGAAATGGATTTTGAGAGAAAAATAAACATTTACTTCTCCTGGTGATCAGTTGTTCACGTATCTAATTTTCATGTCAGTTTCAATGATTTTGGTTTTTCTTTTGGCGAAATATTTTTTTAAATATTACGATTTTTAGGGTTTCGCACTTCTCACTCTCTCACTTAAGGTAAAAAAAGGATCCCTTATAAGATCACTCTCTTGTCCGTCTGTCTGTCTGTAAGTGTGTCACCACCGATTTTCTCAGGAACGGGTGGACCTAGCAAGTTGAAATTTATACCAGATACTGAGTTTTATAGTCCCTATTAGGTGTATAAAAATCAAGGTTTTGAGTCAACACGATAAAAAGATATGGGCAAATTTAGATTTTCGCGAAAACTTGTAATTACCAAAATTTACCTTAAATATGAACTTTTTTATTTTTCGGAATTTTTCCTTTACTTGTGCTAGGAAGTTTTCCTTTACTGTTAGCTAAATTCTAGGTGAACCGGAGGTACCCTATAGGTTTTGGGTCGAAAACCTATAGGGTACTTCCCATTTACCTAGAATCATGAAATTTGGTAAGAAGCAAGGTCTGACAGCACAAGTGAAGGAAAAAATTCTAAAGTCGTTAATTTTTTGTTATATCACATAAAAAAAAAGTTTTTATGATTACAAATTACTTATATTTTGCGGTTGGATTGCTCACTTTGTCGTACATCGCAACCGCAAAGTTAAGTTTGTCTTTTGAAAAAGATGGGCAAAAGTCTTTGAGAATTGATTCCCGAGATGGACGTATACAAGTTTGTTTACTTACGGAGCCCTCGGTGCCCTCGCACTTGTCCGGTTTTTTTTCTATATTTGTTAGCATTTTACTCCATTCGCAGGGTCTACTATACTATTCTAAAAGATTACCACATTTAGTTAGGTACACAATTCTTATTATTTCAATAAAACATCAAAGAAACCTAATACCTATGTACGTAAGGTGAGGGTGGCTAATTCCGCCATAGTTTTTTTAAAGCCATCAGACAAAGTAGGGTATCAGACAAATAAGAATGTATTCAAATTTTAAACACAGTCATCATATTGACTGGCCTGTTGGTCTAGTGGTTAGTGACCCTGACCGCTATGCTTATTGGTCGTGGGTTCGATTCCCACCCGAGTCTGGGTGTTCTTTGTGTCCGTTGTTTCTATGTTTGTAAAGTCCCCCGCGACACAGGAGTAATTCCTAATGCGGGAGTTGTCTTTTTTAAGAAAAAAAAAAATTAAAAAAAAACATTAGAAAAAACTTGGCCACTAGACGGATTTTCCCCTCTATTGAAAGAATTGCCATGGCAAGAAAATTATTCTCTTCTTTTGAACATAAGGACATCGTCATAAGCGATGTCTTCAACACCTGGTGCTAATTTTAGCCTCCTTGTCTTGAAAAAATTGTATTTGGGTTTTAATTCTAAGCAGCAACAACCAGCAACAACTCTTTAAATGACATTTGTAGTATAGACATTGATATGACAATGACACAGCTCCTGTCCAGATTCGTTCCAGAACCATCTATTAGAAATAAACAGCAACGAACAGAAAAGACAAAACATGCTCTAAGCTTTACTACCTCTTTCATAAGGCAGAAGTGAAGTTACAAAAGAAAGAAGGACTAAATAAATTACTGACGGAAAAGGAAGCGAAGTGATGACGTCAGCGTGTATGGCCCTGTTAAATGAACTACAATATCTGCTAGACATAGGGTACCTTTCATCCAGAAGTAACATAATAGTTTAGAAGAAACTTATTAATACTCTTTACAGACCCTCGTAATCAATAGTGATGTATTCGACTTGTTAAAACAAACCAAATGAGCCCAAACTCGAGGGGTTTACAAGTTACCATTGAAGCGTTCCACTATCCATCTTCTGACTCCATCATCAGATTAGCTTGATGGGACAAAATTATTGTATTGTCATAGGGCTGCCATCCGTCCGGGGTTCCTCGGATTTGTCCTAGTTTAGACGGCGTCCGGGGAGCGTCCGGACGGGGTTTTCAAAAGGTATCCGGGTGAAACCCGGACGCTCTGTGTCAGGGGAAGATTATAATTATTAGATGAATCGTTAACAAGCTGTTTAAACAAATAAAAAATGTAAATGGAAACTGCGTTTTTATAATAATTTCTTTTGGGTGTCCGGGACAAAAATCGTTGTCACTCATTCCGGGGTTTTTTCCGTATAATATAATATATAATTTAAGTGATGATAGTTCTATATTGTCATCGTAGTTACATAATATACATAATGCAGTGACGTAGCGTGCCTTGGAGGGGCCCTGTATCAAAATTAGTTGGGGGGCCCAAATGAAGGGTAAAGGTGACAAAAGAAAATAAAATGCTTTAAACGGGGGAATCCCGCAATAACCGATGTAGGTTGTTGCGAACTTTTGGGGACGCTTAACCCGGGAAAAAAAGAGATTGTTTTTTTGATTTTTGTCATTTCTGAAGTGAAAACTTTACAGGCACATGACAGTTTTTTTTATATGTTTTTTCCCGGGAAGCACGAGATTAAGTAACATTGTGGAAAACATTTTACTAATTTTTGCTTACACACGTTAGGGGCTTTTGCAGCCGGGGGGCCCCGTATCATTGATACGGCTGATACAGCGGTAGCTCCGCCGGTAGTACGATAATATATTATTCTAGAAGTTGGTCAAAATCGACTTACGACATTTGTTTACATAGATAGTTACGGTGAAGTTAAATAAAAGCACTATTCCCGAGGGATATATTGATAGATAAAACCTATTTAAACGCGAGTGAGGCCGCGGGCAATGGCTAGTCTTGTATAATATCAAAAAATGTGCTCGAAATGAGAGAAATGAGAGGTTGTAGCTTGACCTTTCTCGGAAAACACACATGACTACAACAGTAGGTATGTCGTAAATTTATATGGATACGACTGACGTACGGAATTTTCTATATTTAGATATACTAATATTTTTTTAGCTTAGTTTATAAAATGACTAAGTTAAAATTGTAATAAAACTAAAATTACAATAATGGTTCAGTCGTTCAGTCTTACGGTTGCTTGAAGCCATTTCCCTTTGTATATTAACGAAGGTTCATATTTGACGTTCCAGTTTTCTCTGTAATAGTCAGTCAAATATCTTTATTTCGTAAAATTTCTTAAAATATGCTTGAAATTGTCTTTTTTATATACTTAAAACCAGTGGCGTAACAATAGGGTGGCAGAGTTGGCAAAATGCCACGGGCCCCCGGCTCGAGGGGGCCCCCGGGCACCAAAGGTCATGAACACAGGAGGAACTAATTACAAAATGAATTAATGAATTAAAATAATTAGCCACGGGCCCCAGATGGTATAGTTACGCCACTGCTTAAAACAACACAATGCCACACACAACAACACAAAGTATTGCTTTGTCGAAAGTAAAATGATACAACAACAAATAATATAAAATACCCTGGTGTACCTACTTATAAAGCCCATCCATCTAAGCCCACGTGATAAACAAACTCCTTCTCATACCGATGCTAGCCGCTAATACACATTCGTATCATAAACTTATTCTTGTAATATTTATAGGCTATGAGCTGTACCCCAAGTGTTATCAACATGCGCAGACTTTCCCAACCGGTGGGGAGTATTTATACGGCTGGCCCCCATAATAATGTCCCCATGATGTATGTAAGAAACAAGTAATCGGTCCTTCAAGACTCCTTATGAAAGTGTGACATTATTAAAAGTAACTTTTTATCCATGCGCAACCTATCAACACCACGCGTCGGAGTCGTGTTCGTCTGTGACATCAAGCCATTGGTTTTCATTTAAACAGTGTGTTTGAAACCACATGGTGTTGCCGACATCAGACCTATTTTTGTTGTCACTTTACCAACTTCTACAGCGTGGTGAAAATGTAAGCTCGTTACATCAGTGTCTTTACTCACACATTACCAATCAAAAATCATTAAGGCAATCGCTCCATTTTCAAATTATATCTGAGCTGAAGCTGTTATTTCATTGCACCAAACAGGTCTTCCGGTCGTCCGGAAGACATTTACTAACCTACATAAATTGACATAAATACTGTCGTATACCAACGTACACGAAACCGCATCTTGTTATTAGTTTTAAAATAAGAATGTATTACGCTGACACCTAAAAAAAACATGAAGAGACGTCGAATATAATCTTGGATGGGTCGTGGTTTACAATTTTATACTGGCAATACTGGATATAACCAAAAGCGACCAACCCGCGACTGACGTTATTTAGTTTATTATTTTGTTCGCTGAAAGCGTTTGAAATGGGTATGAAATAATCAAGCAATAGTATATCTGAATTTTCTACCTGTTTACATTGCTTGCGTTACTTTGAGATGTAAATTTCTTTCTGAAACTACAGATAACTGTGTTTGTTTGTGTCGAGCGCAACGAAAACGTGAGTAAAAACTAAGAAAAGCAGGTTTTCTAGTAGGATACCTATTTATATTTTATTTAGTTTCTTGTTGGTGGCGTGTTTTGTGATATCCCATGTAGGATGGGATTTTCATTTAAATCTAAGTGAAAAAACAGTTCACAGCAGAGTTCTACCTAAATTAAAACCAGTGCTGCAGTATCCTATCCAGCCAGTCACGCTAGTATTAAAAAAGTTTAAATTTAATTCAAATGTCGAACTCAACCGATTTCAAAATCTCTTTTAGTAGGTAATCAGTTTCTTCATTCAAGTCTTGTTGTTGGCTATTCTTTTGTTGGCTATTTGTTTATTGTTTGAAATATTTTTTCCTAGATATACTAGGTGTTACAGAAAGGTGTAATGATATTTTAGGAGCGTTATATATAGCCGAAGTTTTGATTTTGAATGCTTTTCCTGGTGTTGATAAACATTCTTAACGTATAGCCACGTCAATTTCAATAATTTTGTTATGCTTTGATATTTATTATCGATATTTACGGACTAATCCGGAAAATCGTTCAATAATTTTGGTATTAAGTATCTACAGTTTATTTCATGTCAGTCCTCTCTCTCTTACGAAATATAAGTTTTATCGGTCAATATTCAAGATCAGTTTGTCTGTGAAAAACTAAATTTATGTATTATAAATACCGAATTTTCCTGCAATCGTCAGCGCTTTACAGCCCTCACGTTCTTTGAAATATGGCAATAAAGGATTGCCCACGGTGCACATGTTGACTTTTGAACTAAGTGACAAATTACCACTAATTTTGTAATTTAAAATTATTAATACCTTTAATAATAATATACCTCTTTATTTTATTAAAGCAATATTATGCTAATACTCTGTGGCAATTCTTACAGGCAAACATCTTACACTCTAAAGAATTGTATTTTGATTATTAAAAGTATCTTTATTAAAAATAATCATAATATCTCAATTCTCGATTTTACTATTGATATAAATCGATAGCAATAATAATGCCTACAATATAATTATAACAAATACTTGTGGAATTTTTTTTAACTACCTATGCAGTAAGAAACATATAAAGTTCTATAAGCACAACACTAAAGTGCTTACTAGTAAAACATAACATAAAAATTCATCAATGACAAATTGACAACACAATTTAATTTTTGTCAAAAATAAAATAAATGTTTTTCACATCATGACACTTGTTGCTTTCACTAAATCGGACATACATTCACGCTATTTTTAGATGATGGAGGATGCGCCATTTTGTACGTCATATACTTATCTAAGTAATCAAATTTAATAACAAATATATATTCAGCAAAATATAATAACAACTATTTTTTGTTTATGTTTAACCCATTAAGCAAAAGAACAATAAAAATACTTGATTTGAATCTGTTCGACAGAGGTAAAAGGCAACGCACAGCCTAAACTGCTGGTCGTAAAGACGTAATATTTGGAGAACGTATACCTTATATATGATGTAAGCATCCGATAAGAAAAGATTTTCGAAAATCCACCCCCAAGGGGTTGAAAAAGAGTGGCAAAGTTAGTATGGGATAGTTAGTAATTAAGTCAAGACGACAATCATGCGACAAGTGAGGTACATGGTGTTAAAATATAGGAGTTTCATAATAGATGGCGTAATAAAAAAACTATAATACCATATACACATGTATAATCTCATGACTCTATACATTTCAAAACTTAGTAAAAAAAATAATTGCAATTTGATAAAAAATAATGACTATACCCATTGTTTTACAGCATAAAATATAATATATTATTTAAAACATAAAACAAAAGAAATAAAGAAAATTATCAAAACTCAAAACTGCAAAGGCTATAATTTATAAATTAAAGTAAGGTGCAATGCCATAATAGATGGGCGTTATATATAATAAATGAAAAAAATGTTTGAATTTTTTATTATTTTGTATCTTCAAGTTTTCGTAAAAATAAATATGTAGGTATTACTTACGTATACAGGTAATAATTATTTGGATGACGTATTTATTACATGATGTAGGTGGTCTTAAAGGGGAAAGGGGGTGGTCTTAAGGGGTCAAAATAGGGGATGAAACTTTGCAGAAAATAAAAAATTGATACATAGGTTTAGGTTGGAAAGAAAAGTTTACTGAGTCACTTTTTTTTCAGAAATGTATCCCTTAAAGTATTGCATCACGTATCGATTTGGTTGATTTGGTGAAGATGTGATGAAAATCTCTGGATCCGGAGAAAGAAACACGTTCACGGACATTAATCTCAACAAATTGCCTTAGACAGGGAATCAGACCCGACAACCCTCCACAGTGATATATACTATGTGTAATCCTACTAATATTATAAACGTGAAAGTTTGTGAGGATGAATGCATATATGGATGTTTGTTACTCTTTGACGCCGAAACTACTGAACCGATTGCGCTGAAACTTGGTACAGATAGCTGGAGACCTGGATTAACATATAGGCTACTTTTTATCCCGATATTCCCATGGGATCGGGTCTTGCACGTGTGAAACCGCGGGGCGCTGCTAGTATTGTATAATCGTATTAATATTTTAAACGTGAAAGTTTGTGAGAATGTATGGATGTTTGTTACTCTTTCACGCAAAAACTACTAAACTGATTGCGATGAAACTCGGTATGTAGATATCTGGGGACCTGGATTAACACAGGCTACTTTTTATCCCGATATTCCCACGGGATCGGGACTTATGCGGATGAAACCGCGGGGCGCTGCTAGTGTGCTATGTTTGCACGCCACAAGTGGCAGAACATACTGTACTAACCTATTTATACCAACACCTATGTAGGTATTTTGATCGTGGCTGTAGTCATCGTTTCGGTCTACAAACCGAGGGTGACTGGTGGGTTTTCTCTCCTTAATTACTACCTAACAAATACTATTTAACCCCCACAGGTCATCACCTCGCCGGGGCCAGACAACAAGGTGGCATGTCGGACTCGAGCCGACTGAAACCACACAGTCTTCCGTCACCGGGTCTTATAGCCGGGACCCGGGTGTACCCTAAATAAGATTACCTACACTCTACGATGTCTGAAGCCCGCCACCACGCTGACCACGCGGACGAAGTCGCGGGCAAAAGGTGGTTGAGAAATAAACTGAAAAGGTTTTTTAATTTTTCTACTTTTTATAAAACAATGGTGGTTTTTTAGTGTCATTAGAAGAGTCTAATGACTTTAATGTCTTAGAATTTGTTTTTTTTTATGTTATAGAGGGCAAACGAGCAGACGGGTCACCTGATGGTAAATGACTACCGCCGCCCATGGGCACCAGCAACTCAAGAGTCACAAGTGCGTTGCCGGCCTTTCAGGAGTAGGGGAAGAGGGAGAGAGGGGGAAGAGCGGGAAGAGGGGAGAGGGAAGGGTTAGGACCTCTGGTAACCTCACTCACGCTTCACTACCGGTTTTTTGTGAGGCCGTGGTATCACTCCGGTCGAGCCGGCCTATACGTGCAGAAGCATACTCTCGCAATTCTAAAATATTAACGAAACTAAATTAAGTAAAATATATTTTATTCCAGAATGCAAATGGTGGTTAAACCAAAAAACTGTTGCTTTTGCGGGGAGCTGAGAACTGGCACTTTGATCTTCAGTTACTTGACGTTGGTAAGAAATCTGCCATTACTAATCTAATTCTACCTACTTACTGTTATTTCTGCCATACCGCTTTTGAGGTTGTTTAAATTAAAATACAAGGCATCACAATAAGTAGGCACTTGTTTTATAATTATACTAGCAACCCGCCCCGGCTTCGCACGGGTAGCAGAGACATCTTTAACAATCATCAACATATTTTAATCAATTTACACAAAATCTTAACAAATTATACACCTAAACCTTCCTCATGAATCACTCTGTCTATAAGTGAAAACCACATGAAAATACGTTCAGTAGTTTTTCAGTTTATCGCGGACAGACAGACAGACAGACGCGGCGGAGGACTTTGTTTTATAATATGTAGTGATATGTGTACAGGGGTGTATCTGACAATGGAACACGTACTTAAATCACTGAAAGGGCATGACATTCAGTTGCCCGCAGTTTCTTTTTTTTTAATATCTTTTGAAGAAGACTTACAGACTAATAATAATAATTATGGTTACAACAAATACCTATCCATGTTGCTAACAACAAGCCTCCATAATTAGGTAACAATATACTACACTCAAGAAAAGTGTGAATTGTGAATTCACTCAAGTCATGAACCAACATTTACAAATACCAAATACAGATACTCGCGTTTCACTTGCGTTTATGGCCACTGCTGCGCTCCTTAGGTGTAGCTCCGTAGCGTGATGTTCCATACCCTTTAACGTTCCTCGACAAATACTCTATCCATAACAAAAACATTTTTTGGAAACTCACTTGTTCCTGAGATTAGCACTTTTAAACAATCAAACGAAAAAAACTCATCAGCTTTAATCGTGGGAGAGCCATGATACGATACCACGGCCTCACAGAAAACAGGCAGTGAAGCAATGATTGGATTGCTTTTCACCGAGTGAGTGAGGTTACCGGAGGCCCTAACCCTTCCCTCCCCCTCGTCCATCCTTACCCTAATCCCACCTTTACGGCCGGCAACGCATTTGCGACCTGATGGTAAATGCCTACCACCGCCGCAACTCAACAGAGTTGCGGCGGCGGTAGGCATTTACCATCAGGTGACCCGTCTGCTCGTTTGCCTCCTATACCATAAAAGTTATATATGTATATCAGTATAGATTTGTACTTTATAGTAGAACAAAGGACTTGAGGAACTTATAATGTATAAAAAAACTGGATTGTTTCTAAGCAATATTACTATTATTGTTTAAGGGCCAAGGGCTACCTCATTTACTCACCATTGATCTGATCTTTTACAGCCAGGGCTGCCAGTAAGGACAACTTATTTAATCTAATAATAAAAAATAATAAGTCTCAGAACTTATACAAAATCACGTACTTTTATACAAAATCAGTGTTGTACAACATTTACTATAGTACGTCACTCTTTGGGGATTTCAATAAAAGGTGTTTTAACTTTAACGTATAAGGATTTAACAGTTCACTACAGACATGATTTGTTTTAAGTATCTCTACGTGTATATTCGTACTTATTACGCTATAACACCAGTAATGACATTGTCTCCAATTATACAATGCAATTTACTATACAAACAGGATACATAAGATAACCGAATTGTACGAATTTTGTATCCAATTATATAATCTGGCAGCCCTGTTAATAGCGCACTCTTGCTTTAAAGTTCACTGCTCAGACTAATAGCTTCGAGGAACACACGAGATTGTTTGTATTTCCTGCGGTTACATGATGATGCAAGCCTAGGTTGATATTTCGGTACCGCATTACTTGGCCACAAGAATCTAAACAATAACCATCGAGATATTATGTACTAGAGAAGCCACTCAGAACAAAATACATTTTCCGTTTTTATTTAAATTAAAACTAAAAAGCGCTGCAGCGCTAAAACAATAATTTGTAGTCAAATCCTACAGTATGAACATACAGCGCTCGATTATTTTTGAGTTGTAGTTTTCTCGTCAGCATAAGGTCCTAAGCGCCGTGATTTTCATGGCGTTTACGCGTGTTGCCCAACGAACTGCTACAAAGATTTGTTTTCACTGCGGTGCAGGGACGGCAGTTCGCGTTACAAACCTTTTCTTCGCGGTGTCTACTCTACACGCTAGTAATAATAACTCAGTGGCAATAACGTGGTTTGTTTTTTTTCCTTGCAGGTTAGAGATATTATAGTAACATTGGTTTCTACAACTATATTGTTCTTGAGCGGCAGCAGAATAATATTGTTAACTGACGTCGGGATAACAGTGTTCTGTATCGTAATTGGGATCATATCCACGAATGTAATTTTCACTATCGTTTTGATCATTGGAGTACATCAGGTGAGTCAAACATCACTTACATAACCTCACGCCTTTCTCCCTTCAGGATAAGCAAGGACAACATCCCGCCATCTCCGTCAACTGTAATTAAACGTTTCATACAAGCTCGCTGGTTTCTTAATTTTATATATTTTTAAAAGTTAATAACATTACAGTGCTTCTGTCCTGTCCTTTCTTCAGGACATCACTGATTTGACCAGGATATGTTTTGCGTGGTTTTCCTTTATTGGCCTTCCCACAAACGATTGCCACTTTGTTAGACACTCTTCATTATAATACTCAAATATTTCGCGTAAATTAAATATTTATTAATACTGGTGGTAACTGCTAAAGGCGGACAGACGACCTTGTAAAGATCGCAGGTCGATAGTGGATACCACAGGTCGTCCTGGAAGTCCTATGGGAGGGAGGGAGGCCTATGTAAAGCAGTGGAAGTGCTGCAGCTGAAATGATGATGGTGTTGATAATAATTACAAATACCGTCCTATCTACGTACTACCATAGTATTTCCTTTACTCAATGTACTCCTGAAGGTGTAGGCAGAAGTGTTTATGCCCTACTGGATTCAGATTCACATGGTAAATTCAGGGAATTTTTACGTGGGAGAGCCATGAGTTAGGTGCATGAGTGAGGTTGCTGGAGGCCCTAACCCTTCCCTCTCCCCTATTCCCGTCCTTCCCCTTCCTCTTCTCCTACTCCCACCTTAAAGGGCGGCAACGCACTTGTGACTCTCGAGTTACAAGTGCCCATGGGCGGCGGTAGTCATTTACCATCAGGTGACCCGTCTGCTCGTTTGCCCCTAATAGCATAAAAAAAGGGAAGTACCTTCAGAACAATTTGGATAGGCAGATACAATGAATATGCGTTGAAAATAGCTGGACGTAGAAGAATTTTTAGTTCAATGTATTTTGAAACCCGCGTATTCGTCTCAACTAGCGCATAAGACAATAAAAAGCAATGATTTAGTAATATTTTTTCTTACTTTCAGTTCAAAAATCAGCACTTGAAGGCATATCTCATCTTCAATGTAGTTCTGATGACGATAGTCGTTCTACTTATTCTCATTCTGTGTATAGCATCTGAGTCACGAGTCTTCATCCTTTCAGGGCTGATCTTCTTAAGTATGTATCTTTAAGTATTTATTTAGAAATAAGTTGGAAGAAGAAACAGATGGCAGGACACAACTGCTTTGCTGGGGAAGTAGCACAAATAGTATAGTGTATTACATATAGTATTGGCCATGTACGAAATGAAATATATTTTTTTGGTTCTTTACAGAAATCTGAATTATATACTTATGCGGGAGTAAAATTTCTTTGAAATTTTAAAGTAAAATTAATTGCTTTGTGGATTCAAATCATGTACGCATTATAATATTAATTTTGTCTATTTGTCAAAGTACCTACTCTATTTTTTTTTTCTTTTTTCTCTCATGGCTCACGGTTCGTATCCGATTAGCAAACGTCAATAAAGTTTATGTACATCACTAACACACTTTCAAAAAGTCCAATAAACTTTCATGATTCAATCTGTTTATGATAAACTCAAATCCTTATATTTATATGATGGTAAATAATTTTATTTCATTACATTTTACAAGCAACAATACAAAAAATGTGTGATAATTGTGATAAAACATGTTGTTTTAAAAAAGTTGTGATTTATTTTTAATTGTGTCAATAGTCAGTATGCGGCACTGCAGTCGCGCACACAGCCAATAGTCTGCTAAGCCTGCCTACCCGAGGCAGAGTTCCACAGCGAGGCATGGTGTCGATACTGTTGTATTTACTCACTTGACTATAATTGACTAAATTTTCTTCATACAAAATGTAAACCTTGTATACTTTGAAACAAGGTCGTATTTCAAATTTAAACAAGTAGGTAACATATGTCGCTATCGAAATAAGCAATTTATTTGTCGACTAAAGTCTGACACGCTTAAATAAACTTTAATACCACGTAGCGAGAGCCGCTATCCGTTGAATGCCATCTCTTTTGCTCTGTGTTTTTAGTAAGCGTCTTCGTAGGTGTCGATTAAAATAACGTCATCTTAGTTCGTTTTGAACAAGTTTTTATACGGCAATTATACGGCATTTGAATAAATGGGGACTCTCGCTGCGTGGAAATAAAGTTGACTATACGTTGACAGGTTTTACTGAAATTTAGTGGCGCTGAGAAATAGATGCTTGACGTTGATTTCATATGAAGAAATTAAGTCAGGTTTTAGTTTAGTCGAGTGTACAATAGAATCGGGACCATTGTTTCCTAATTTCGGTGCAATAAGAATGAACTGACAATTTTATTTAAAAAAATAGAGGACAAATTTTGAAGTACTAAATACCGTAACATTGACTGTCACAAGCGAAATAATACATTTTTTTTTGGTATGCTTGCCTACCTGAACGGTTCCATGTTAGTGTTCCATTTCAGTAAATATATATTTAACTGGTCAACTTTGTGTGTGCCTATAGACTTACATCTCGGCGTTGTGCACTTGGGTTGGGTAAAAATTGTTAAACTCGCGTCAGGACACGTGACCTGATCGAAAATTTGTAAGACGGAGCCGAGTTTAAAAAAATATAACATTCGAAATTCAAACATTTATGTGTGGCCAGGAGCGCAGAACTTCCAGTGTACCCTATGTAATACATTTAGATATGTTATTACCTACTTTTTATTTTTAACCTAATTATATATATATACAGATGTGTGTGTGTATGTGTATGTATATGCAAATACATTGTGAAGTTATGTTTTCACTTCTGACGTGCAGTCCTACGACTGACTGTTTTTTTTTATTTTCAGCGTTCCACATGTACTACCTGCTGGTCATTACAAGCTTTTATTTGAAGATGGAAGCCATTTCAAAGATGTCCATTATTTATCCCACTATAGAAGACCCTCCCACTGTCTGCTGAACATCTTGTGTAGTAGGGTGTGGCACCGTGGGCGTGGTTACTGCCACGAAAAGAATATTGTTTAAAGTCGTTATCATAAAATGTAAATAATCAATAAAAAAATAACGGTATGATGTTTCCTAGAAATAGCTGGTGTAGCGAGGTGCAATATTTGTCCACTGTAATACCTAAAAATACGCATTCATCAACGCAGTTTATAGGACTTCCATTGTATTTTTTTTAAGAGGTTATGTTTTCTGCAGCAACAGCAGCAGTTTTATATTTTTGTCATTTTGTTTTATATTATAAATCTGAAAACTATATTTTCTTTTATTTTAAACTCTAAAAGTAACACTAAAAGTGTCTTAAACATTTAAAGTAGGTACCTATATGTATTAAATTTATTAAAACGTTTTATGACTGTACGTGTAGATGACTGTAAATAACTACGTCAGATTTTCACTTTTAAAACGACTGTTCATAAATACGTCAGATTTTCAGGATCAAGCGAGTTGACGACAAAAAAAAATTGGTAAAATCTGAAGGTGCCAACTCGCGCGCATTCGCGAGTTTCACGCTCGCCAGTTGACAAACAAGTCAAATAGAATGAGTGCTTCTTATTTTTTTGTGATATTAAGAACATTCTATAGCACGGATAGCACTCATTCTATGGATGCATCTTTGCATGGATCTTTCACATGCCATCTCTACGAGAGTCGCTCATTAATGGGGCGACACACAATGACGTTATCTCTTCGCCTTCTCTTCTGGCAGTACTGGGTCGAGTTCTACTTCTGCAGCAGGAACCAGGCGCCTCGCCAACCAACCTTTGAGCATGTTTTGTCTTCTCTGTTCGTTGCTGACTGTTTATTTAGTAAGGACGTTTCTAGAAACAACCAGGGTCAGCCTAGGAGTTGTTCTAAACACTATACCACAGAAATTTAAATTTATTTTATTATATTATAAATTTATTTAGATTTCTGTGCATTATACATGTACTACATACACTTCAAAGTATGTGTATGTATGTTTCTTTTTATAAGGAGGATTAGAAACTAAATGAATTCACTTGGTACCTACTAGGTTACATAGAAAAATCAATTAAACCTGATGGCGAGGATGCTTGGTTGGCTTGAGCTATTTTGCTTACATTACATACAGCGCCATTAAGGTTCCTATCTCCAAGCTTCCAATAGGTACCCAACTTCACTAACATAAGCACAATAAAAGTGCAGCTTTCCTGTAACTAGTGAGTATTTATAGGTTGTCATGAGTGAATAATTAATAGATTTGAGAATGAAAAGGAATAAAAAAAAAATATTTTGCAGGTGTCTCCTAGCAAATTGATAATATTTTAGTTCATGTCACTGTCAACAATAAACGCGGCAAGGTCTCTAATATAATAAAAACTACCTTGTTATTAAACTACCTTTAATTAATAAAAAAATACAAGTGTTAGATATTTCTTTCATATACGCAGCCCCACTGGGTGAAAGCCGATAGCGAGAGATGCTCTCCGATGACTGCAGTGTGTTGGTTGGACCTTTACCAGGCAACCTTGTATTGAGTTAGGTGGTTCTTTGACGCACCCTGGTAGGGTAAAGGAACCAACTATGTCACTGTAATCCTCGGAGAGCATCTCCTGAGAGCATCTCCAGTGACTTATGCCTAAAATTCTTCGAAAGTATTTTCTTTTGTTTTTTTATTGTTTTTTTTTCATTATCATTTTAACAGTAATCTAAATAATATAAACGAATAATTATAGTAAAATTGTAACAATAAACAGTTATCTTCAACAATTTTCTGTTGTTCTTAATAATTATATTATACGAGAAGTTCAAAGTAGAGTACACAGCACAACTTTTTATCCCTGATACGCTGAAGAAGCCTTCTTTTTTAATTCTTCACTCATAATTTTCGCACTTCTCCAAATAATAGCTTCTAATGATGACCAAATTGTAAATATGGAAAGCTGAAAACCAATACAATGATAAGTAGAATAATTGTTTTTAAACTTTCGCGACTTTGATACATATTAGTTGTGTAATTCGGGAGTTAATCGCTATGACATTCAAAAGGTACAATACCTCTTGGTTACCCGACGTTTCGATCGAATTGCACAGATTCATGATGAGTCGACTGTGACCACGATCGAAACGCCGGGTAACCAAGAGGTATTGTACCTTTTAAATATTATCGCGATTAAGTCCCGAATTACACACCTAATATGTAGAATATTTTTTACTTGGATGCTTTATGCCTAAATCTTGTCTTTATCAGTTTACTTAAAAAAATAAAATAAAAACATAAAACATTACGACAAGGGCATTGATTCTTTGATTTGTACACTTTGTTACCATCTTTTCTCTTTTGTTACCATCTTTTCTCTTTTGTTACCTTGTCACTGGAATTTATTAGACGTATAGTCAAACCGACAATACAAGACAAAAATACAACCGAGTCAAACTTGCACCGGCGCCCCAAGGCTATGGAAATTTTTAGATTTATACAAATTAATTTGTTTTTGAAGTAAAAACTTCTTTGGCGGCGTTGTGCACTTTTTGGGATGGGTAAAAAATGTTAACTCGCGTCAGGACACGTAACCTGATCGAAAATTCGTAAGACGGAGCCGAGTTTCTTATATTTAAAAAAATATAACATTCGAAATTCAAACATTTATTAGCGGCCTGGGGCGCAGAACTTCCAGTGTACCCTATGTATTTACCTACTTTTTATTTTTAACCTAATTATAGGTATATATACAGATGCGTGTGTGTATGTATACGTAAAAACATTGTAAAGTTATGTTTTCACTTCTGACGTGCAGTCCTACGACCGACTGTTTTTTTTTTAAAGAGGAGGAGGAGATAGTCGTGGAGTAGAAAACTCTCACAGTCTGAAAAGTGCAGTTTGAGACATCCTGCCATCAGATACACCGACGAACTGATTAAAATTGCGATAAACACCTGCTTACCGCCATTTTCCATCCAGTGGGTTTAAGGCAGAGATAAACCATTTTCACCGATTTTGTCAATCAATTTATTCCTCAGAAATAAAACTTTATTTTGGTATGAAAGGTAGGTACGTTACCTAGATCTTCAGTGCCCCTGACATCGTGTAGATGTGCATGCAACGTTTCGTGATGATCGGTTGAGTACTTGAGTCGTGAAAGCTTTACAAGCAAACACATTCTCGTTGATATTTTTATAGTTAAGATTTACTAAAAGACCATACTGTTAATAAAACTTGTAATACAAAAAATACTTACGCAAGTGTATGAGGAAGGCGTAAATAAGAAAGGGTACTTGAATTGTTATATATAAAATAAGCATAAGAAGGCTTGCAATAACAATGGCAATCAAACTGTAAGCGAGGTATATCTTGACGTGTCCAGAAATGTTCTGAAAGCAAATAAATTTATTTAATAAAGCGTTGAGTGGTTGAATGAGTTTGTATTCTGCTCACAGCAAGTATTTGTACCAAATCAAATCAATTCAAATCGTTTTATTTGCGAGAAAATTGGTACAAATATAATGGTTCAAAAAATTTGTTCCTCACAATTCACCAAAATTGGCATGCAAATACAAAACCATAACTGCACTACTACAGCCATTTAAAAACACCATTATATTCTCAAAATGACATCAAAAAATTAAAATAATGTCAAGATAATTATATTAAACTCAAATGATAGACTACCAATACAGTTACACAACAAACACACCATGTTAAACAAGGTTATTCCTAATATATGTCTATATAATTCCTTTTTAATTATATATATAATTAAAATTGAATTTTTTCGCCGTTTGTCAGGCTCTCCGGAATATTTATTTTAAACAAGAATTTGGCGCAAGACATTACCGTATCTTCCGATATAAAAAAATCGCCAATTCTGAAGAACCTGATCAGGATAATGGAACAAACTATTTGAATCATTAAATTGTCATCGGTCCTTGATACTTATCAAAAGTCCCTAAAGTGTGCAAAGTTTAAAATTTTGACGTTTTGAAGGGGGTGAAAATCACGTTCAAAGATTCCGTCACATACATACCAAGCTAATAAAAGCGTTATAAAAAGAAAATATTCTGCAATACTTTTTAAATGAGAGTAAAACTTTACAATTTTCATATTTTTAACAGATTTTTTTTATTTATATGGTCGATTTCGGCAGAATATTTATGAAACATCCAATTTGACATTCATTTATTTTAAATAAAAATGAATTTGACATGAACGATTACAAAACAGCTGATGATCTTCGAACGGCTGCACAGATTTTCCTGAATTATATCTAAGAACACTCTCGATCAAGTCACCTTTCAAACAAAAAAAAAAGACACTTAAATCAGTCCATTCGTTTGGGAGCTACGATACCACAGACAGACACACAGACATGTCGAACTTATAACACACCTCTCTTTAATAATAATAAAAACATTCATAGGATTTGAGAGAAGAACCAACGTATAAGTAAATAAATTAAACTAACCTTGTGTATACCATTCAGTAATATAATGATGAACATCAGATCTAATACTCCAATTCCAATTAGCATATAGAACATTGCTCTGTCGATTTTGTTATTCAATATGCCTTCATACATGCCCAAAAGTAAAAGGATCATAAATAACAATATCAATAATACATCTCTAACCTGTAACAAACAAATTGTATTTTAGTTTATTTAAAGACCGACTGAGGCGAAAAGACCCATC
This sequence comes from Euplagia quadripunctaria, assembly GCA_963859945.1. Taxonomy (NCBI): domain Eukaryota; kingdom Metazoa; phylum Arthropoda; class Insecta; order Lepidoptera; family Erebidae; genus Euplagia; species Euplagia quadripunctaria. Next base: position 3,742,808 of record OY982573.1, read on the forward strand.
ACGGAGGATTTGCTGAAGAAGCAACACGGCAGCATCTTCTACCGGTTCACCGGTCTTGGTAGCTTTTTCGAATAGAGGGTGAGCCAAGGTCGGCGTGCCACCCTTGCGGAGAGCACTCCATACTCTAATCGCAACGACCTTATGATGGCTATTGGTGCGGGAAGTCTCTCGATAGAAATCATTTCTTTGTCCATTTTTCATCATTGGATTAGCCGTTTATATGCTTATAACTGTTCTGTTTAAATCTTAGTAATCATTTCATACTAGTTTAACTTCTCCTGATCTCATTAATCGCAGTTGACAATTAGAACGGCCTACCGTCAAGCCCCAGTTCCTCTAAAGCCACGGACTCAAGAGTGTGTGTAATTCCGCCGTCTTGCTTTGTGAAGAAGTGATGTCTGCTAAACTGGCCGCGGGAAGGGAACGGGAGTGGACCCCCCAATCCATCCGTATAAGCAATATCTCGTTCCTCTCACTGGCTTCCCTTCCGAACTAAGTACTATTAGGAATTCATTCCTGACATGGAACTAGAACGAACTAGTCTGTAAGCTTATAGGACTTCGTTCATTCAGTACCTATATTAGTATTGTCAAGAAAAATGGAACGACTGAATAGTTGACTGAAAAGTATAAACTTTATTGGGTTTACAGGATACAGTGAAACAGACATACTAGTCTAGTGCAACAATTACTAACAGCAAAGTATCACAAGCACTAATTATTATATTCTGTTAAGTAGTGGTAACAATTTTCAAGAACAAACAATTCCTATGTATTTACACGGGAATTAACGCGATCACGAAATACACACATACCTCTAAATTGCCTGACTGAGTCAGCCTGTGACCACGGCCAGTGCAACCTGGTCGAAACGTCAGGCATAAAAAGAAAATATTATATTGCGTCATTGTCACTAGCGAGTTGAACACTGCAATATATAGTGTATTAATAAATGTTTTGGTTTGCTATAAATAAACTATAATTGGGAAAATCAGTGCAGTTAGTGTTTTAGAACAAAAAAACTTTGAAAATAATGAATTTTGAGCTGACCATGTGGCCCGCGCGCCAGCAACAGATTTAGTCATTTCCTCCCGATTGAGAATTGTATCAAATTGTAGCTAACCCAAAATCTTGAAGAAAAAAAAGTCAGCTGACTATAAAGTGGTGGATTATACGTCAGCTGGTCACATGAACGTGAAAAAAATATTTACTTAAAGGTTCAGTGATTTCTTCTCAATTGTCTTTGTCAATTGAATTGTCAATTGTTCTTTTTGACGTTATCAAAAAATTTCTTACTGCGACACTACTTTTCATGTAATTGTGTATAGAGAACTGTTGAATTTCGACAATTCTTTTATAAAATAATAGGTTACGTAGATTTTGTATATAATATACCTACCTACCTAGATAATAAATTTAATCTAACTTCGAAAGTTCAAAAGATCTACGAGTCTAGCTAGTTATGATAAAATATGTTTATAATAAAGACTTGTAGGCAGTGGCATAGCTAGGTAACCAAAAGCCCTGGGGCAAAAAATAAACTAGGGCCCCAACTAAACTATTGAAAATCGTTTGTTCCCTATTCGTGTTCCGAATTCAACGTAGTCCAGATTTGTCGTAATCTAGATTCGTCATACTCAGTGGCGTAGCGTGTCTTGGAGGGGCCCTGTATCAAAATTAGTTGGGGGCCCAAATGAAGGGTAAAGATTTCTCACAAAAGAAACAAAAATGCTTTAAACGGGGGAATCTCAATAACCGATGTAGGACGTTGCCAACTTTTGGGCGCACGCTTAACCCGGGAAAAAACCGGACAAGTGCGAGTCTGACTCGCGCATCGAGGGTTCCGTAAGCAAACAAACTTGTATACGTCCATCTCGTGAATCAATTTTCAAAGACTTTTGACTTTGCGGTTGCAATGTACGACAAAGTGAACAATCCAATCGCAAAATATAAGTTTGTAATCACAAAAACTTTTTGTTTATGTGATATAACAACAAATTAACGAATTTCAGATTTTTTCCTTCACTTGTGCTGCTCAGACCTTGCTTTACCTGGAATCATGAAATTTGGTAAGCCAAACTTCATGATTCCAGGTAAATGGGAAGTACCCTATTGGTTTTCGACCCAAAACCTATAGGGTACTTCCGGTTGACCTAGAATTGTCAATTTTGGTTAAAAGCTATAAGACCCTTACTTGACCTTGGTCTTATAGCACAAGGAAAGGGAAAATTCCGAAAAATAAAAAAAAAATGAAAATTAAGGTAAATTTTTACAAGTTCGAAAATCTAAATTTGCCCATATTTTTTTATCGTGTTTACTCAGGACCTTGATTTTTATACACCTAATAGGGGCTATAGAACTCAGTATTTGGTATAAATTTCAACTTGTTAGGTCCACCCGTTCCTGAGAAAATCGGTGGTGACACACGGACAGACAGACAAGAAAGTGATCTTATAAGGGTTCCTTTTTTACCTTTTGAGGTACGGAACCTTAAAAAGAGATTGCTTTTTTTGACTTTGGTCATTTCTGAAGTGAAAATTCTCTATGGCACGTATGACAGTTTTTTCATGTGTTTTTTTTTTCCCGGAAGCACGAGATTAAGTGGCATTGTGGATAACATTTTACTAAGTTTTGCTTACACACGTTAGGGGCATCTGTAGCCCGGGGGCCCCGTATCATTGACACGGCTGATACGGCGGTAGCTACGCCCCTGGTCGTACTCCATATTCAAGTTATTAAGTACGCAATTTAATATAAATAGTGGTTTAGTTACAACTCTAGTACAAACCTGATAACTTCTGATTCTAAAAAATCTGGTTTATTTAAATGCCGAATGTGGGCGAAATGTTCACTAGTTCAATTTATAATTTGTAAGTCACAGTCCGAGGGGCCCCCTGAGCTTGGGGGCCCCGGGGCTCTGCCCCGTCTAGCCCTCCGATAGCTACGCCACTGCTTGTAGGTATATTCATAGGTACATAGCTAATACATAACAATGGTGTGCTTTTTTTGCACGTATGAATTCAAATTACTAAGGGCCCTGCTAAACAGACAAAATTTTCTTGCTGAATTTCTCCTGTTCTGTTAAAGATCCCATGATATATGAATCGAAAGGTACGTTGGCATAAGTTACGATCAGTATTATTTTTATGTATTCGGAGCGTAACACAACCGCGAGCCCCGGTGGATGGATGAGGCGATTTATTAATTTCTATAAAAATAGTTGAGGTACATTGGATCTTGTTAATAAATTCGTGAGGTACATTGAACAAACAAAGCATTGCCACTAGTTCTTTCGGTCTAGTGGCCCCGGATGCCGGCCACATGGAGAAAATGGTTCTTAATTGTTTTGTCTTTCTTTATTTATTTATTAGGACAACCAATAAGCCATACACTGATACATGCTTAATACTATCTTAATTTTAATTAAAGAGGTAAGTGTTGATTAAATTACAGGTCGCCACAGCATGCATATTATGTGGTAGATAGGGAAAAATATACACATCCCTGGTTTGCGAGAATAACGACATAACTAAAAATTATTGATTTTAGAGAATGGCAATGTTTTGTAATTCACCATAAAATATAAAAGATTTATGATCGTTTGGCATACTTAGTTTAATTCGACTGAATTTTGAATTATGTCGATATTCTCGCAAACCAGCGACATGTACAATGAAACAAATGAGACAAGTGCTGGCAAGGCAGCAAATAGTTTTATAAATTTTGAACGAGGAGGACTGACAGGGCTCAATGGTTGCCTTTGCTGAAGCATAATGATTATATTTGTGTTAGTATAGTCCCATTGTATGTGTATAAACAGGATACGAACGTGAGATCTTACGATTCTAAGAACTGTTTGAATATTATTACTGGCCTGCTGGTCTAGTAGTTTAATTAGTGATTCTGACTGCTAAGCCTGGTTTCGATTCCTATCCAGGATAAATACAATTGTGATGAGCATGATCATTTGTTCTGTGTCTGGGTGTAATTTCTCTAAAATATGTATGTATTTAGAAATATATAAGTATGTTTATCAGCAGTCTGGTTACCATAGTACGGGCTCTGCCTAATTTGGGATCAGACGACCGTGTGGGGAATGTGTCATGTTGCTATTATTAATTATTATTATGGTAGTTAAATATGCGTTGTTGCGAAACCCTAGAGTCGGCATTAGTGATTCAATTGCTGGTTGGTTTATCAAAATTTGTAGTGACCTGTTAATTAAAGTATAAAGTAACACGCCAAATGACACGCCATGGTATTATACGATAACAGGCGATGGTAACTGAAAGTCTGTACTCAATATAAATGTTACGGTGAGAGTTTAATATAAGGCATTTTTACAAGCATGTTAATTTGATGCTTTTCAAACATTTTGTTTTTATTTACATTTAACTAGCTTACGGCCGCGGCTTTACTCGCGTTAAAGTTATTTTTCCATCTCTCGGTACAGTACATTTTATTTGTACCCCAGCCAAAGTGTATGTATAAAGAGATACAAACAAACTTACATTCCCATTTATAGTAAGAATTAGCTAAATTGTGTTCGGCTGTGTATAAAGCCTCTCAAAATAAAACTACTTCACATTCGAGGAACTCATGACTTAGGCAGCCCTAGTTACGAGACTTACGCGTCATGTTTGAAATGAATAATATTGCTATTTCACAATATGTGTACGAAGCTTAAAAGGTTACTAAAATATATTTAAGGATTTAGAAACATTTAAAAGGACAAATCGTTTGGTGTATCAGAATCGACACTTCATCACCATCGTCATCATTTTAGCCATAAGGCGTCCACTGCTGGGCATAGGTATGACTTCCAAAAAGATCGCTATTTGAAAATGACACTTACTAAGTTGAAATAACCGATTACAAGAGATCCAGTTCTTAACGATCCACAGAAACACCAGTTTTTTAGATCCAAAACCATTTTCGCTCTGAAACAAAAATGAAAATAATAAATACATACTTTAGAAAATAATAGGCCCATTTAAGCCGCGTGCCTATAATCAAGAAACGATTCGTTTTGCTTACGGACGGTAAAATTTTACATTAAATTTTCAACAAAAATTTTACCGTACGTAAGCAAAACGAATCCTTTCTTGATTATAGAAACGCTGCATAAGCACAGTATAAAAAATATTTATACTGTGGCATTAGTCTGTAACTCCGAACACCGGTGGTTAGAGGTGTACAGGCTGTATCTGGCAATGGGACACTTACTTAAATCACTAATGCCGCGTTCCAATAAACAAGAAACGATTCGTTTTGCTTACGGACGGTAAATTTTTCATTGAAAATTCAACGAAATTTTACCGTCCGTAAGCAAAACGAATCGTTTCTTGTTTATTGGAACGCGGCAGGAGAGAGCACGACTCTGGCATGCAGTTACAAAAAAAAATTTTCTCAAAAAGAGATTGATTAATTCTTGGTTTTATGACAAAAGGAAAACGAATAGTTTCTTTTTAATATTTTTGTTACTGCATGCTTGAGTCAAGCCCTTTCAATGATTTAAGTAAGTGTTCCATTTTCATATACACCCTGTATAAGTTAATGTAAGAAGGAAATCGCAAAGTAGGACTTCCCTCTTGGAGAGATGATGAAGTAGGTGACAAAATAAATGATGATTTTATCACCTCTTACTTTTCCATTAAAATCACGGCAATATAAAAACAAATATTTAGACGTAACACAAGAACATCACACATTTATCAAATGACCTCAAGGCAAAGCTGTGACACGATATGTGTTGATGACATTAAGTTCTGAGAGCATATTATTTCTTGTAATTTGGGCCCTGTGCTATATCGTCAACTTACACTTAAGTATCTTATAAGTAAACACTCGCGAGTGGCTTGCTTATCTTAGAAAATATTGAATGTTTATCTTACATTCTCATTCTTCTCTTTGATCCTTGCGAGAATACAATAATGATCCCAAACTTAGAGGCCCTACTCACCTTCGTGCCTGACGTACGTCCCGCCAAGGACGCAGTGCCATGGTGCTGTAAGTACGAGTAATAATTTGATAAAATGCTCGAAACCTAGCACAAATCACGACATATTATAAAACAAAGTCCCCCGTCGTGTCTATCTGTCTGTTTGTTCGCGATAAACTGAAAAACTACTGAACGGATTTTCATGCGGTTTTCACTAATAGAGAGAAATTGAATTTGGAATTTGAATTAAATTATCAACTCCCGATACTTTTTTGACAGAATGTATAATATAATTATTATGTATATATTTTCTCTTAATAAGTTTAATAAGCTACTGAGTAGAGTTTGTACACCTGTAAACTGCCCTATGCACTGATCCATCGCATTTGCCCATCTAGGGTTGTCTGGAAGAAATCGCAACTAGCGATAAGACCGCCGATTGTACCAGTATTCAATTTTTTCTTTTAATGTTGTTACTTTTTCTAAGTATTCGCATATAAAATTTGACTGGACGGATGGTGCAAGGGTTTAAGTGGTGGGTGGGTTCGAATCCCATACGGGACAAAAATTTGTGTGATCCACAAATAGTTGTCCCGACTCTGGGTGTTCTTTGTGTCCGTTGTTTGCATGTCTGTGAACCCCCCCGCGACAGGAATATTCCTAATGCGGGATGTCATTAAAAATAATAATAATAATACAATAGTATTGCATTGTATTATTTTATATGCAAAAGTGTGTTTGTTAGCTTTTTTTTTTTATAATATAGGGGGGCAAACGAGCAGACGGGTCACCTGATGGTAAATGACTACCGCCACCCAGGGCACCTGTAACTCAAGAGTCGCAAGTGCGTTGCCGCCCTTTAAGGTGGGAGTAGGGGAAGAGGGGAGAGGGGGATTAGAGGTTGTTGGTTACACTTTCATGCCTTTAGACACAATTCAACCGATCATCTTGAAATTATGCATACAGGTAAAATAACATAGGAATATAGACTATCTTTCATCCAGAAAAGTACTATTCTTAAGGTATACTTGAATTAATTGACAAAATGTATATTAATGCAAGCGAAGTCGCGAGCAAATTTATTTTCTTAATAATTTCTTTAACGTCTACACATCTAAAAGCCCAGATTCCTAAATGTGAATTATTTATTTACGCTATGCTAAATACAATTTCAAATAATATTAAGAACGTCAATTATCTTAAACTGGATCTGTTGTCGTCCGTTCAATTTTTCAAGATGGACGAATAGACGTCTTGTATAATTATAAAACACTTGACATTGGCGGAATTCCTGCGCTGATTCTTGCGCGGGATAGAGCCCATAATAAAATAATATATATATATATATATATATATATATATTATTTTATATATATATATATATATATATAATTAAATAGATTCGCTAAAAAGGTTAAGTAAAATAAATGTTAATGTTACGCAAATTAGTTTTCTGTGCAAACCGTAAAAAAAAAAAAAAAAGAAAAGTGACAGTTGACAGTTGAAGATATATAGATCTAACGAAAAAATAACTATAGATCACCTGTTGGTCGATATTCGACCTTAATTTATTAAGTTTTGAATGTTTTGGTTATTTTCATTGACCAGTATAACTTGAACAGTCATTGTACAGACTTTCCGAATATAACAGGTCACATAGCACCTTAGCTTATTGTAGTCACATAATTTAAATAGATGAAAATATCTGATTCATATTTTTTTTAACCGACGAAAAAAAAGGAGGTTCTCAATTCGACCATACATATATATTTTTTTAATGTAAATTTAATAAAATGATTAATTATACCTACGTACAGTTAGTTGTTTGGCGCCGACTCAAAATAAGATTTTAAAATTTTTATAGTTATTTATTTTATGCTTTTTAGTTCTTTTCGTCGGTTTAATTTTTTGTTAAAAAGATTTTTATGTAAAAAAAATTATTAAAAAAAAAAATCTGTTTTGCACATCCTACCTAATTCATTGATATTCTTATTTGAATCGCATAGTAAAAGAATTTTCCAACTTATACCACTTTTTAAAACGAATACCAAAACAAGAACTAGGTTCGGTCAGTAGAAATGCTTTCGGTGGTCTCTATAAAGCTATATTTTCACAAAATTTGCAGAATCCAATTATTATTATGTAAAAGTTATACCAAAAAAAAAAACACCAAAGTAAGAAATTAGTTGAAATATAGAATATCACAGCCAATCAACTATAAGTAAAATAAAGTCATAGTGTTCTTACTTATTTTAATTTTGTACTTAAATTTTTTGCATCATTTTAAAGTCAAGTTCAAGGTATTATGTATTAGTAATTTGATTCAGTTACTTTTGTGAAATATAACTCTTAAAGACCACCCAAAGCATTTTTACTATACATTTTATCATATCTTTTTAGTATTAATATTGTTAAAATAATCCATATCTACTCACGTTTTGGTTATACGCGTTGATGTCGATCAACACAAAACGTTGTTTACTTGGACACTGTTTCAACGTTACAATACACGGCTGAAACATTCAGTGGCAAGTTAGCAAATAAAAATTAACACTTGCAAGATGTTCAAGGTATTTGGCGTTCGTAGTACTTAACAACGTAATCGGGCTGAGGGGTCGTATTTCTCACACTTGATACAGCTTCGAGAGTTTTGTTTGCAAAATGCAACTATGTTCCCTATGTTTAAGACGGATCAAGTATTTACATAGTTGAAAGTCTTGCAGGTTTTTCTTATATGTACACGCGATTGTCAGCTTTTTTAATTGAAGTAAGGAGTAAAAGGTGTACTTGAGGACCCTGGAAGCTGGTACTCAATTCTGCAAGTGAGTGATTGACTATATCACTACATATTATCATGGGGTCCCATCTCTAACAAAAGAAAAATGGTTCAAATAAATATCAATAGATGGCGTTACGGGTATCGATTTGTTATTGAAGTTTATGGAAAATCAATATTAGGTCCTGATAAAAGAATTTTCTAATTTCATAAAATACCCTAAACACGGGAAAATTGAATAAAAGCTTCTTAAATCCAGTTTTCTTATTTTGACAAAATTCAAAATTGTCGTCGGTCCTCTGGCGGCAATTTCTGGTACTACGTTGAAGTAACACTACAACAAAACCGTACCATGGGGTCCCATCTCTAACAAAAGAAAAATGGTTCAAACAAATATCAACAGATGGCGTTACGGGTATCGATTTGTTATTGAAGTTTATGGAAAATCAATATTAGGTCCTGATAAAAGTATTTTCTAATTTCATAAAATACCCTAAACACGGCAAAATTGAATAAAAGCTTCTTAAATGCAGTTTTCTTATTTTGACAAAATTCAATATTGTCCTCTCGGTCCTCTGGCGGCAATTTCTGGTACTACGTTTAAGTAACACTACAACAAAACCGTACCTATCGGTTTTGTTATTGAGTTTGTAGGTATTGACTATTGATAGTTGGCCAAATTTTAATGAAACTGTATTGTTGCGTTATGTTTTTGCATTTTCTATTGTAGGTAAATTATTAATTCGAATTTCAAAGATACTATAAAAAATTCGGGCGGGGTTTCCAAAAAGTGTTCGGGTAAAACCCGGACACTCTGTGCCAAGGAACAATTACAATTGTTAGATGAATCTTTAACAAGATAAAAATTTAAATGGAATCGGCGGTTTTTTTAAGGTGTCCGGAAAAGAATCTCGATTTCACCCATGTGTCCGGATTTTTTTAAGTTTTTGTCTGGCGTCGGCAATTTAAGTAATGGCAGGCCTAAGTATGCTGTTTGTTTAGTAGATGCATTGTATAATCGGATACAATGTCATTACTGATGTTATTGTGTAATAAGTACGAACATACACATAGAGATACCTAAAGCAAATCATGTCTGTGATAACCTGTTAAGTAATAAAGAGCTTTAACACTTAATTGCATTTTACAAAATTAGGTATTTACGCACGACATCGACTAGGTTGGACTCGCGAGTTCCTGACACTGTGTTACCGCAGTGACTAAGCAATCGTGATCCTTTTTCTACTATTAAATTATTTGTTTTACTTCCTGTCTTAAAATATTATTAATAATGCGTAATGTCCCAGCCACTAGCTATGCGCCTGCCGCTTTGCTCGTATAGATTATGATAGTATGAAGTTTCTTATTTTTAAAAACATTAAGTAGGTATTTTAAATAAAATTATTTCCATAATAAAAATGTGATTTAAATTAATAAAAAACTATATAAATATTTCAATTTAAAATACCTATTGGTAATTAATCCAATAAGTATTTTTGAATTGTCAACGTTTTGAGTCAGTCAGAATAAGTCAGTCGTGAAGATAGTCTGTTCCAGTACGCAGATCCTATGGAGGAGAACAGGCAAGAAACTCCAAAGACACTCTCTTTCAACATGTTTTTTTACAATTTCCTGTTCATCATCGTCAATCTTTTCGCTAATCCTCACTGTGCGAAGGTTGTGTGTTACCAGGGCCAGTTGTCGTTTAAAGGGTTGTTAGCCGACCGTTTGATCAGATACAGTAACCGCTACCGTAGCCAGGAATAGCAGGGCTGCCTGAGACTCGGGGCCTGATCATTCTATTTGCTTTCATTGCGGGTTTTTTACCAATACTCGCCACGCTTGGTAGGCGGGCGCAGTGTTCGGGTATGGGGTTTTGTGGTTTCGCGATAGACGCTGCACACCTTATGGTTTTTTGTCCCTAGCCAAATCTTACGGCACCCACAGTAAGAGAAAGAGCGGAGGGGGGGGGGGGGGTAACATTCTTCGTCAGCACCCCACAGCATTTTAACAGGTATTGAACTATCAAATCTCATTCACATAGACTATGAATCTTCATTTCTTAGCCGCGCCTTGCAACTCTTCGGCAGTTATTGGTTGTCAAAAAATTTATTTAAAAATTATTACAAACATTGTGAAACATTCCTATAAACTTCTAAGTACGAAAATTAATATGTTGTTTTTTGAAGTGAAAACTTCTTTAGCGGCGTTGTGCACTTTTTGGGATGGTTAAAAATTTTAAACTCACGTCAGGACTCGTGACCTGATCGAAAATTCGTAAGACGGAGCCGAGTTTCTTATATTTAAAAAAAATAACATTCGAAATTCAAATATTTATGAGCGGCCAGGAGCACAGAACTTCCAGTGTACCCTGTGTATACATTTAGATATGTTATTACCTACTTTTTATTTTTAACCTAATTATATGTATACAGATGTGTATGTATAAGCAAATACATTGTGAAGTTGTTTTCACTTCTGACATACAGTCCTACTACTAACTGTTTTTTTTTATAATCATATTTCGTTTCCTTTATTATACTCGTATATCGATTGCTACAAAATAACATAAGATAATGATATTATAATTTTATTTAAGGCAGGTGTACCTTGCTTCATTTGCTTTTATTAACGTAGATGTTTGTAATGTCTTTCTAAAACATTTGTACACGGAGCGTTTTCGACTCATGCCAGATACAAATCAGAGTCATCATTATTAAAAAACTAGCAACCCGCCCCGGCTTCGCACGGGTACAAACTATACACCTAAACCTTCCTCATGAATCACTCTGTCTATTAGTGAAAGCCGCATGAAAATCCGTTCAGTAGTTTTTCAGTTTATCGCGAACAGACAGACAGACGCGGCGGGGGACTTTTTTTATAATATGTAGTGATATGTAGTGAAGATTCTTATAATATGATTTTTTTTTTCATCATTAGCTCAACTACATGATATGATGATTATTCTAAACGCAAAAACCTCCTAAAGTAATGAAAAGTAAACAGAAACACTATTCGTTCCTACAATTTTCGAGGGTTTCTCTCAATTTTATCAGGATCCCATCAACAGATCCTGACTTCCTTGACATGGGACCACCCTTGAGGTACCCTATCTAACGAAAAAGAATAATCAAAAACAGTTCAGCCCGCCAGCCGCTCTGCCCCCGCTTTTTAAATCTCTGATATCTTCTAAGATATTAATTTTTATTGTATGCTGGGAAGGGCAATTTTGATGTACATGAAATGCAGAACGTACCTAATGTATTTAATTGGATAAGGAATAATACGGTATTGTTTAAAATGGTTGATAAATAACCCATATTTTTTTTGTAATATGTAAAAGATAAAAATGGTTACTGTGGGCTATTCTTAGGAGATACACATATACCATCGCGGACTTTTTTATTGATCTTTTTAAGATATACAATTCCGTAGTACATTAATTTGATCTATCTCGTAAGGTTTAGCCAGCGTTTGCAATGTAAGCGCACAAAAATATGTTTGTTACGACATGACATTACAAATCTTTGAATTTCTCGACTTTTCTCTACTATAATATGCATGTATACTACATATAAACCTTCCTCTTGAATCACTCTATCCATTGGTTAAAACCGCATGAAAATCCGTTCAGTAGTTTTTCCGTTTATCGCGAACAGACAGACAGACAGACAGACAGTCGCGGCGGGGGACTTTGTTTTATAATATGTAGTGATAGAGAAATCTATATATCACACCTCAAGTTAACTAAACACACTTGGACGCACAGCGTGCCAAACAAATATGTTTGCATACTATACATACTTAATGCATACAATTGAAACTCTTTCGTACTTACCTATTAGATACATACATCGTTACAAACATACAGACATAATTATTTATACATAACTTAAATTTGCATTTGTTTTCAAATTTAATATATTTTTTTTTATATATTTATTTATTTCAAAAACTTAACTATGTTACAGATAATAGTTTGGCAGCTTGGCTATTATCTGTAACATAGTACTAAGTTTTTAAAATAAATAAATAAATTAAAAAAAAATATGCTGCTACTATTTAACTGTAGTAAGATGTTGTAATTCGAACTATCATTATAATAATAGTCTATACTATTCATACACTCGAAATACATAACCTAAATTGAGTCAAGATAAGCTCTACATCCTACAAAATAATTGTTCAATATATAGAAAATAACCAAAACACGGAAGTACCGTGATCAAAAATAGGCAGACGTAGTATACGGTACACGTTCTGTTGTTTGGCGTTAAAAAAATCGGCACAGGTCTTACCTCTACAAGCGCTGAGTTCTGGGCAGTTAAAGGTTTTTAATTAGTTATTTAAAAAAAATACAAATACCTAATTACTTATGAACTAACGTTTATTCTGGTATAAATTGTTTGTAAAAATAATATAGTAGTAAAGAGAAATTTACAGCTATTACGGATGCTATTACGGTTTTAAGTACCTAGGTTTATGCTTTTGATTGTGTTTTTTTTTCTACGTAATCCATACTACACGTATCAAATTTTGAGGCCACTATGAACTATATTACTATTTCAGATCAGATACATTATTATACTTTTTCATTTTATTAGCTTAGTCGCTCAAAAAAGTGTCGTCGTGCAAATTATGTAAAACTTGCTTCGGCATTTTGACTTTGTCTATAAAATTAAGACAAAATTAAGATAAGTGAGGCCTCTATGATCTAAGCCATGGGGTCCCATCTCTAACAAAAGAAAAATGGTTCAAACAAATATCAATAGATGGCGTTACGGGTATCGATTTGTTATTGAACTTTATGGAAAATCAAGATTAGGTCCTGATAAAAGTATTTTCTAAATACCCTAAACACGGCAAAATTGAATAAAAGCTTCTTTAATCCAGTTTTCTTATTTTGACAAAATTCAATATTGTTGTCGGTCCTCTGGCGGTAATTTCTGGTACTACGTTGAAGTAACACTATAACAAAACCGTACCTATCGGTTTTGTTATTGAGTTTGTAGGTATTGACTATTGATAGTTTGCCAAATTTTAATGAAACTGTATTGTTGCGTTATGTTTTTGCATTTTCTATTGTAGGTAAATTATTAATTCGAATTTCAAAGATACTATAAAAAATTCGGGCGGCGTTTCCAAAAAGTGTTCAGGTAAAACCCGGACACTCTGTGCCAAGGAACAATTACAATTGTTAGATGAATCTTTAACAAGATAAAAATTTAAATGGAATCGGCGGTTTTTTTAAGGTGTCCGGAAAAGAATCTCGATTTCACCCATGTGTCCGGATTTTTTTAAGTTTTTGTCTGGCGTCGGCAATTTAAGTAATGGCAGGCCTAAGTATGCTGTTTGTTTAGTAGATGCATTGTATAATCGGATACAATGTCATTACTGATGTTATTGTGTAATAAGTACGAACATACACATAGAGATACCTAAAACAAATTATGTCTGTGATAACCTGTTAAGTAATTATACGTTAAGAGCTATAACACATAATTGCATTTTACAAAATTAGGTATTTACGCACGACATCGACTAGGTTGCACTCGCGAGTTCCTGATACTGTGTAACCGCAGTGACTAAGTAATCATGATCCTTTTTCTACTATTAAATTATTTGTTTTACTTCCTGTCTTAAAATATTATTAATAATGCGTAATGTTCCAGCCACTAGCTATGCGCCTGCCGCTTTGCTCGTAATGATTATGATAGTATGAAGTTTCTTATTTTTAAAAACATTAAGTAGGTATTTTAAATAAAATTATTTCCATCATAAAAATGTGATTTAAATTAATAAAAAACTATATAAAAATATTTCAATTTAAAAATACCTATTGGTAATTAATCCAATAAGTATTTTTGAATTGTCAACGTTTTGAGTCAGTCAGAATAAGTCAGTCATGAAGATAGTCTGTTCCAGTACGCAGATCCTATGGAGGAGAACAGGCAAGAAACTCCAAAGACACTCTCTTTCAACATGTTTTTTTACAATTTCCTGTTCATCATCGTCAATCTTTTCGCTAATCCTCACTGTGCGAAGGTTGTGTGTTACCAGGGCCAGTTGCCGTTTAAAGGGTTGTTAGCCGAACGTTTCATCAGATACAGTAACCGCTACCGTAGCCAGGAATAGCAGGGCTGCCTGAGACTCGGGGCCTGATCATTCTATTTGCTTTCATTGCGGGTTTTTTACCAATACTCGCCACGCTTGGTAGGCGGGCGCAGTGTTCGGGTATGGGGTTTTGTGGTTTCGCGATAGACGCTGCACACCTTATGGTTTTTTGTCCCTAGCCAAATCTTACGGCACCCACAGTAAGAGAAAGAGCAGTTATTGCTTGTCAAAAAATTTATTTAAAAAGAAATCAAGAGAGAAAGAGAAAAAAGAGATTCTTTCTTACGAGACTGTTTTCGGGTTCCCTATGTCGTCGTATCGTGAAACATTCCTATAAACTTCTAAGTACGAAAATTAATATGTTGTTTTTTGAAGTGAAAACTTCTTTAGCGGCGTTGTGCACTTTTTGGGATGGTTAAAAATTTTAAACTCACGTCAGGACACGTGACCTGATCGAAAATTCGTAAGACGGAGCCGAGTTTCTTATATTTAAAAAAAATAACATTCGAAATTCAAATATTTATGAGCGGCCAGGAGCACAGAACTTCCAGTGTACCCTGTGTATACATTTAGATATGTTATTACCTACTTTTTATTTTTGACCTAATTATATATATACAGATGTGTATGTATAAGCAAATACATTGTGAAGTTGTTTTCACTTCTTACATACAGTCCTACTACTGACTGTTTTTTTTATAATCATATTTCGTTTCCTTTATTATACTCGTATACCGATTGCTACAAAATAACATAAGATAATGATATTATAATTTTATTTAAGGCAGGTACCTTGCTTCATTTGCTTTTATTAACGTAGATGTTTGTAATGTCTTTCTAAAACATTTGTACACGGAGCGTTTTCGCCTCATGCCAGATACAAATCAGAGTCATCATTATTAAAAAACTAGCAACCCGCCCCGGCTTCGCACGGGTACAAACTATACACCTAAACCTACCTCATGAATCACTCTGTCTATTAGTGAAAGCCGCATGAAAATCCGTTCAGTAGTTTTTCAGTTTATCGCGAACAGACAGACAGACGCGGCGGGTGACTTTTTTTTATAATATGTAGTGATATGTAGTGAAGATTTTTATAATATGATTTTTTTTTTCATCATTAGCTCAGCTACATGATGATGATTCTAAACGCAAAAACCTCATAAAGTAATGAAAAGTAAACAGAAACACTATTTACACTCAATTTTATCAGGATCCCATCGACAGATCCTGACTTCCTTGACATGGGACCACCCTTGAGGTACCCTATCCAACAAAAAAGAATAATCAAAAACAGTTCAGCCCGCCAGCCGCTCTGCCCCCGCTTTTTAAATCTCTGATATCTTCTAAGATTATTTTTATTGTATGCTGGAAAGGGCAATTTTGATGTACATGAAATGCAGAACGTACCTAATGTATTTAATTGGATAAGGAATAATACGGTATTGTTTAAAATGGTTGATAAATACCATACCCATATTTTTTTTGTAATATGTAAAAGATAAAAATGGTTACTGTGGGCTATCCTTAGGAGATACACATATACCATTGCGGACTTTTTTATAGATCTTTTAAGATATACAATTCCGTAGTACATTAATTTGATCTATCTCGTAAGGTTTAGCCAGCGTTTGCAATGTAAGCGCACAAAAATATGTTTGTTACGACATGAAATTACAAATCTTTGAAATTCTCGACTTTTCTCTACACTAATATGCATGTATACTACATATAAACCTTCCCCTTGAATCACTCTATCCATTGGTTAAAACCGCATGAAAATCCGTTCAGTAGTTTTTCCGTTTATCGCGAACAGACAGACAGACAGACAGACAGTCGCGGCGGGGGACTTTGTTTTATAATATGTAGTGATAGAGAAATCTATATATCACACCTCAAGTTAACTAAACACACTTGGACGCACAGCGTGCCAAACAAATATGTTTGCATACTATACATACTTAATGCATACAATTGAAACTCTTTCGTACTTACCTATTAGATACATACATCGCTACAAACATACAGACATAATTATTTAAACATAACTTAAATTTGCATTTGTTTTCAAATGTATGGCGAGATTGATGTGATGCTTAATATATTTGTTTTTATATATTTATTTATTTCAAAAACTTAACTATGTTACAGATAATAGTTTGGCAGCTTGGCTATTATCTGTAACATAGTACTAAGTTTTTAAAATAAATAAATAAATTAAAAAAAAATATGCTGCTACTATTTAACTGTAGTAAGATGTTGTAATTCGAACTGTCATTATAATAATAGGTCATTATAATAATAATACATTCATACACTCGAAATACATAACCTAAATTGAGTCAAGATAAGCTCTACATCCTACAAAATAATTGTTCAATATATAGAAATTAACCAAAACATACTTCCGTGATCAAAAATAGGCAGACGTAGTATACGGTTCACGTTCTGTTGTTTGGCGTTAAAAAAATCGGCACAGGTCTTACCTCTACAAGCGCTGAGTTCTGGGCAGTTAAAGGTTTTTAATTAGTTATTTAAAAAAAAATACAAATACCTAATTACTTATGAACTAACGTTTATTCTGGTATAAATTGTTTGTAAAAATAATATAGTAGTAAAGAGAAATTTACAGCTATTACGGATGCTATTACGGTTTTAAGTACCTAGGTTTATGCTTTTGATTGTGTTTTTTTTTCTACGTAATCCATACTACACGTATCAAATTTTGAGGCCGCTATGAACTATATTACTATTTCAGATCAGATACATTATTATACTTTTTTCATTTTATTTGCTTAGTCGCTCAAAAAAGTGTCGTCGTGCAAATTCTGTAAAACTTGCTTCGGCATTTTGACTTTGTCTATAAAATTAAGACAAAATTAAGATAAGTGAGGCCGCTATGATCTAAGCTAATAACTGTTGGTGTGGTGGTGTCGGTGTTTTCAATAAATTTAAGTGCACGGTACGTGTTCGGTACACGTGACGTGATTGAGTAACGTAACATCGTACATTGTACAACACTGATTTTGTGTATAATAGTACGAGATGTTGAAATGATTAATTTGATATTTGAAAATAAGTTGTCCTTACTGGCAGCCCGGCTTGCTCGTGATCGTCGCGTGTCGCAGCGTCAATGCTGCAATGGTAGGTAGGTAGATTATCTTACTGCTAAGAGTGTTCGCAACGATGTCAATCGAGTTATCAGCATTGATTTTCTTCAAACAATATTCTAATCTAAGGTTTAAGACAAACAAATATATTAGTTTGACGAAAATATTATCAAATCTGTGGTTTGACTATTATTTTTACTCATATTTTTGTACATTGATGGGAATATAGTTGTTATGAGGTTGTACTAGAGCATAATTTGGCATGGGATACAAATATAACACAACGATGATCGAAGTGAATTTGACCTTGAATGGTGAGATGTTGCACGTACTTAGATCTGGTCGTATGTAATAATAAATATATTCGCGCAATATAAATAATGCTTACCGGATGTAATAAATAATAGGCCGTTTGATTATTTATAAGTAATAAGTTATTTTATCGGTTATCTAATATAACGAACAGTCCTACCTGCTGATTACATACAAATTATCGCCATCTATTGGTTGCGTGTTTATTGGTAGGTAAATATTTTTTTCCATTCATCGCTAGGTGGCTCTAGCTATCTATCGCGCTGCTAGCGGCATCCAGCGCCTTTGTAGGCTAAAAAATAGTAGCCCGCGGAATTGCCCGAGTTAGGAGGGTCGCATTTCGTTGTATGGGATGAGGTATCTGTACTAGTATAGTATTATGTTATCTGTGTCTAAGCTAATAACTGTTGGTGTGGTGGTGTCGGTGTTTTCAATAAGTTTAAGTGCACGGTACGTGTTCGGTACACGTGACGTGATTGAGTGACGTAACATGGTACATTGTACAACACTGATTTTGTGTATAATAGTACGAGATGTTGAATTGATTAATTTGATATTTGAAAATAAGTTGTCTTTACTGGCAGCCCGGCTTGCTCGTGATCGTCGCGTGTCGCAGCGTCAATGCTGCAATGGTAGGTAGGTAGATTATCTACTTACTGCTAAGAGTGTTCGCAACAATGTCAAACGAGTTATCCGCATTGATTTTCTTCAAACAATATTCTAATCTGAGGTTTAAGACAAACAAATATATTAGTTTGACGAAAATATTATCAAACCTGTGGTTTGACTATTATTTTTACTAATATTTTTGTACATTGATGGGAATATAGTTGTTATGAGGTTGTACTAGAGCATAATTTGGCATGGGATACAAATATTACACAACGATGATCGAAGTGAAATTGACCTTGAATGGTGAGATGTTGCACGTACTTAGATCTGGTCTTATGTAATAATAAATATATTCACGCAATATAAATAATGCTTACCGGATGTAATAAATAATAGGCCGTTTGATTATTTATAAGTAATAAGTTATTTTATCGGTTATCTAATATAACGAACAGTCCTACCTGCTGATTACATACTAATTATCGCCATCTATTGGTTGCGTGTTTATTGGTAAGTAAATATTTTTTTCCATTCATCGCTAGGTGGCTCTAGCTATCTATCGCGCTGCTAGCGGCATCCAGCGCCTTTGTAGGCTAAAAAATAGTAGCCCGCGGAATTGCCCGAGTTAGGAGGGTCGCATTTCGTTGTATGGGATGAGGTATCTGTACTAGTATAGTATTATATTATCTGTGATATTATAAAACAAAGTTCCCCGCCGCGTCTGTCTCTGTGTCTGTTCGCGATAAACTGAAAAACTACTGAATGGATTTTCATACCGTTTACACTAATAGACAGAGTGATTCATGAGGAAGGTTTTGGTATATAATTTGTACCCGTGCGAAGCCGGGGCGGGTTGCTAGTTAGTAACAAAAATAAGTCAGCTGCCGCACGGTGGGCTAAAAATCGCCTTTTATAGAAATAGATACTTGAATTTTGAAGGGTTCTTTTTCAGGGATTCTGCTAAGCATTACTATAGTATAAAATGTCATTAAAGTGAGCTATAAAAATAAATAAAAATTAAACTTAAAAAAAAGTCGCCGGTGTGCCGCAATATGTCGAATATTACAAATAAATAGTACTATATCTGTGTGTAAGGATATAACGGCCAACCTTGCGATTCCAGAGATAGTATAATAATAACTTCACACATCTCACACGCGGCCGTCTGATCCCAAATCTATCCCATGATTAATCCCAGGTCTAATTCCTTGTATGTAAATGGTAGATAACTGAAACATTGAAAGAGTGCACGGGGCGGGTGGTGAGCGGGAGTTTGGACTCGTTAAAACGAATCATTTTATTTTTATTTTATTTTATTTGGGATGCTTACAGCTTAAACAGTATTAAAATGAAATAGTAGAATAGTAGTAGCAGTTGCCAATTACAAGCTTCCACATTTAACATATGAGCGTAAACTCAAGGGGTTTACGAGTAGACACTAACGAGTTCCACACCACCTGGCTCTATCATCAGATCAACTCCAAGATGCCAAATTATAGTATTATCATCCCAAGTACATATACCTACAAAGTTTCATTTGGATAAGACCAGGGGCGGCCTTAGGCATTGCGAGGCCCCGGAAGATAGATCTTTGCGAGGCCCCGGGCGATAGATCTTTGCGAGGCCCTATTGTCCTTTGAGGAATTTATGTGAATTGAACCTATATTTCATGTTGACATGTCTAAAATTGCTATTTTTCAGGGTGGCCATTTTTAAGTTTTGAGGTTATATGTATATGTTGAGATTTCAAGTAACGTATAATTTTTTGGAGACCGAGTGTAAGTTGATATAAGAAAATATCAATGTTCATTCACAAAATCATGTGAATCGTTAATTTGACATGAGGTTTTGTCAAGTTAGACACGTTAAAATGCGAAATATCAATTGTTTCCAAAGTCGATTTCTCCAGAGTTTATGTATATTTGAAACTGTAAATTTTTTCATATGAATTCCTAATGCGTAGGAGGTATTACGCCAATAAAAAAAAAACATGCAAGTCGACATGTCAATGTATTCACGCCAGCCGCGGATTTAATGCTAATGCTTAATGAAAAATGCAATAAAAATAATTGTACATAGGAAATTGACAAAACTTTTATGTCAATTTCCTTTACTTTTCTATGGAATGGTATTCACTAACCAATTGACGATCCGTTTTATTTTCCGCTAAATCTTTCAAAGCATCACATATATCGCTTAGTTGATATTTAACGGCCTATCGACTCTACCCAGAATTCCCACGTAGTTTCAGATAGCAGTTTTGACTTGAGGCAACAAAGAGATTTTCTCCGTGGGTAGTTGTGCGAGGGCGCGAGGCCCCTGCGAGAGCGAGGCCCCGGGCGGTTGCCCTGCTTGGCACCCCCTAAGGCCGCCACTGGATAAGACAATTAGAAGTTGGTCATAATTGAATTCCAAGATTTGTTTACTGTTTAGTTAGCTATTTATATTAGTACATAGTTAGTTATGTAGTTCTAAGATAAGCTGGTAAAATCGTGTCAAAATAGACAATTCTATTTGTAAAAAGTTGCCCTTCTAATAACTGTGACTGATTTTTATGTGGGAGAGCCATGCTTCGGCACGTTTGGGCCGGCTCGACTCCGCTCCTTACCACGGACGGCCTCACAGAAAACCGGCCGTGAAGCAATGCATCGCATTTCGCCGCGTGAGTGAGGTCACCGGAGGCCTTAACTCTTCCCTCTCCCGTATTCCCGTCCTTCCCCTCTCCCCCCTCTTCCCCCCTCCCCCTCTTCTCCTACTCCCACTTTAAAGGGCGGCAACGCACTTGTGACTCTCGAGTTGCAGGTGCCCATGGGCGGCGGTAGTCATTTACCATCAGGTGACCCGCCTGCTCGTTTGCCCCCTATACCATAAAAAAAAGAAATAAAAACATATTATCGTAATAAAAGTTCAGCTGAACTCAACTATTTGGAAACGGGCGGTTATAGATCGATACAGGCAGACATGATATTGTGTTATCCATTTTTTTTTCTTTAATAATTTTACAAAGCAAACTACTGTTGCAGTGACTCTGTGTGTGTTGATCTATAATTTTTATTATAATAATTATTTATTAAATCGACGATTTTAAATAATTGATGGTCAATTTTATGAAATAACTAGCCCCAGCTGCGCACGGGTACAAATTATACACCAAAACCTTCCTCATGAATAACTCTGCCTATTAGTGAAAACCGCATGAAAAATCGTTCGGTAGTTTTTCAGTTTATCGCGAACAGACAGATAGACAGACAGACAGACCGACGCGGCGGGGGACTTTGTTTTATAATATGTTGTGAAGAAATTGAATTTGAATTTCAAGTAATCAAAACGACTTATGAAGTTATTTAATTTACGAGTAGTTAATACCTTATTATATAATTAGGTATATTTTTTATCTATATACATATTATACTAGCAGTTCCCGCGCGGCTTCGCTCGCGTGTACATATTTATATATTTTGAGCGGAAGCCTATTTCTTTTTGAAAATAAAAATAGCCTAAGTTACTCTTTATAACACTAGCTATCTGCCAGTGGAAGTCCCTTGGAAATCGGTCCACCCGATCCGGAGTTGAGCTGCAACAAACAGACAGACAGAGAAAAATTTTAAGAACTGATTTTTAGGTATAGGTATTGTGTAAATAATTCTAAAATAGTTTAAAAAACCTATTTACTTGACATTACAAACAGACAATTCAATTTTATTTATTTGAACTGATTTTATCAATACGTGGGGAGAATTATTTGTATGCATTTTTTAAGCAAACCCGCACAGACAGGAATTTGAAATTTGTAATAAGTTTATTATTTATTTTATTTATTTAAAGACTTACAATATTTCTTAACCTAAAACTTAATTTTAACAAAGCACTATAATCCAGAATTGATGTTTCTGCGCTCTCTTACGAAAGAAAATTCGCTCGAAGAAGATTAGATTAAGATTACCCATATTTAAATGTTACTAGCTGCCCCCGCGGTTTCACCCGCGTAAGTCCTGATGCCGTGGGAATATCCAAAAGTAGTATAACCACAGTATACATAATAGTACCAGTAATATAATTTCAAAACTTGAAAAAACTGGCCCACTGCGAGTCGGGCTCGTACACTAAAGATTCCGTATCGGAATCTTTAGTTTACGAGGCTCATACAGGATTAAAAAAAAACGCACAAAATCACGTTTCTTGTATAGCAGTTTAATTTGTTTGTTTGTTATAGCGGCAATTAAAATACTCACTTCGTAAAAAGTCTTTGGGTATGGAACCCTAAAAACGAGGTCTTTTTACCCCATATTACAACTCTGCGACGCGACATTATGCCGCAGCGGTTTTTTGCCGTGCGGCGAAAAACTCGTAGTGCACGCTTGGCCTTAATATAAGTTGCTAAGGCCTTTGTAATTTTGTTTGTAAATTCATATTGATATGGGTTTTTAAATCCAGTCCCTGTGACACTTGTGTATGAAAATAAAACAATGTTTAAAAAAAAATAGGAATGTTTAATTTAAAAAAAAAAAACACACACATACCTACATGTTATATTAATTTACATTAGCCTTACGTTACGAGTGTTAACTTAATTACATTACAAAAGTTTAAATTTACAAAGTAATTATTATAACTATGTTATAGTAACTAACGTAATGTTTCACTTGCAAGGAAACACGACTTAGGCACAAAATGGCAAGATTTTATACTAAACATCATATTCACTTTGGCTGTATTTCATTTCGTTTAGATGAAATTAAGAGTAAATATTTATGAATAAATTAATATTAATTAACTTACACAAACACATTTTCTAGAAATCTCTTTAAATGAATGTACAACGTAATACATAAAGGGATAGTTATATTTTAGGATACTAAAGTACAGCTGAAATAGTTGTGAAAAAAAAAAATATTTTTAACCGACTTCAAAACATAGGAGGTTCTTTAATAATTCGACTGAATTTTTTCTCGTGAACCGAGACTCAAGGTTGGCATCGCTCAAATTTGAAAAGAGTTCACTTCTAAGAGTGAAAAATAAAGGGATGAAGAATACATCTCATTACAATTTATTGTGATTAAAGCGCATTGAAAACAGTGATACTTTTTTTTAAGTTAAATATCTAATAAAATTTAACCACCACCTTCTGTAACACGTAGTTTATGTACCCCTATTTAGAAAGCTAAAAACATAGCAAAAGTCTTTTTCAATTAATTTATATTACATATTATGCCGCCTGACACCGACCCGGAAAGTCGCTTCAGCCTTTTGATAAAGAGCCCCAGTAAGTTTCTAGTAAGTGATAAGTTTAATTCCGATACGACAATTAGAAAAATGTTAAAATTGACGTCCAAGATTTATTTACATCGTTCATTTGTTCTCCACTCTAAGATCCGCTTGCTCCAACGGCCATCGGTCCTTCGGCCATCGGCATACGTGGCCAGCCCATTGCCACTTAAGCGTGCTTATTCTGCGAGCTACGTCGGTAACTTTAGTTCTTTGTCGGATGACCTCATTTCGAATCGGTAAACGGAAGGTAGGACGACCCCCAGCCAGATGGACTGACGACCTGAGGAAGGTAGCTGGGAGGGACTGGATGCGGAAGGCGGAGGACTGGGTACTATGGCGCATATTGGGAGAGGCCTATGTCCAGCGGTAGACTACAATAGGCTAATTGATTGATTGTTCATTTGTTAGTCATCATAATTATTCCTAAACTTATCAGTTGTCAACTTACTAACGTGCTTCACATTATTCACCAGGTCTACTACGACGTGGTGACGGGACCCGTCTAGGGTAAGACGGGTCAATGCCTGTCGGGGGTTGCGGAAGAATGCAATAGCTATTCTCGCTCCCCTGATCATAGGCAAGTAGTGGAACACCGGGGTGGTTTTTAGTCGGTAAGAGGCAGACAGACCCCTTCGCCTCCCCAAGGCGGAGGACATCCATGTAGGATCTTCCACCTCGTCAACAAAAAAAAAAGTTATTCTACGACGTAGACCTTCAAATGTGACCATACCTATCTGTCCCAAGCAGCCAAACAGATCTTGATAAAACCAAATATGAATAAAAACTATCTTATCTATCTTATCTTCGCCAAGATTAGATTTGCTTAAGACTGTATTATTAAATTCAAGCCTTTCTAGAATAAAAGGTTTTTAAATACGATATTTCATTAAGATATGATATTGATATTTTGGATAACACCTTACATGCCTGTTTTAAGAATTACAATACACATCCCAAAAGTCGGTGTTATTTCCTTCTTGAGTTAATAGATATTTGCACTGTAATAGAGTCCAAGCTTCGATAATATATACCATTGTATATTTGATCGAAGAGTACAAGAGATCTAGGAGTACCTAGCTGGTGACGCCTGTGTAGTCTGAACATCACCCATCTTGAAGTAATAGCTTCTAATAACCACCAAGGAGTAAATGGTCAAAACTGAAAAAGAGATAAATAGATATTTAATGAAATACAACATGTCATGTGCTGGTATGAGGGTTTTGAGGTTTTTAAAGCGCTGACTGCTATAACAATGATAAACATAAAAAAATTGGCAAAGTTTGTATCAAGCCACGTGCAGTTTAAGCCACGTGCGGTTCCATACTTGACATTTTCATCTAAGTAATTTTCAACGGAATTTGTATGAAATTTTACTTTTCACTTTTCGAAGCTCTTTTTAAGTTAGTCGACAATTAGTTACTCGTTATCTTTTAAAGTTTAAGGTGAGTAGCTTCAAATTTGAGCACAGTGTTTAGCCTATAAAGCAAAGAAAAACAAAAGTGCAATTTCAGTCCCGTGTCCTAGGTATACAAACTGACATACATAAGTAACTTTATACTCTTAAATAATAGATGCTAGCAACCCGCCCCAGCTTCGCACGGGTAGCAGAGACATCTTCAACAATCGTCAACATATTTCAATCAATTTACACAAAATCTTAACAAATTATACACCTAAACCTTCCTCATGAATATGTCTGTCTATTAGTGAAAACCGCATGAAAATCTCAAAATCCGTTCAGTAGGTAGTTTTTCAGTTTATCGCAAACAGACAGACGCAGCGGGGGACTTTGTTTAATATGTAGTGATTTGATTACTAAGTTACCTACTTTTGCACTTCATACAATTGTTCCGTGACTAAATAAACAGATAAGTAAGTAATAGCACAGATAATTTAAAAGTTACTTCGTAAGTAATAGCGCATATAGGTAGGTGTAAAAAGTCACAGATAAGACTTTGTTCGTCAACTGGCTAGCGTGAAACTCGCGAGCGCGCGCGATTTGGCACATTCCGATTTTACCTATTTTTTTAATCGTCAACTCGCTTGATTCTGAAAATCTGACGTATTTATTTACAGTCATATACAAAAACGTTTTAATAAATTTAATATAGGTACCTACTTTAAATGTATAAGACACTTTTAGTGTTACTTTTAGAGTTTAAAATAAAAGAAAATATAGTTCCCGAGATACAAAATATAAAACAACATGACAATAATATAAAATAGAATAGTGTACAATAGAAATGAAAACCCATCAAAAGCATAACCTTTTAAAAATGCAAGTCCCGCAACGCAGTTTTTTCTACGTTAAGTTGTGAGTTCTAATTGTTACCTAGTGAGTTAACTAACAATATTTTAAACTGACCGTAAAAATATTAGACATCGTTCTTTCTTTAACAAATATAATGACTTATGTTGTTGCCACATGAAAAACTCTTATTTATTTTATCAAAAATAGGGGCAAACTATAATAGATGATATAATAGATAACACAGTTCACTATTTAATAAAAATAAGTTAATAGACATTCGTCGATTGAGAAATATTAATGAATAGTGGGGTTATAAAAAGGTAGGAATGTATTATAAGTGGAGAACTATCACTTGAGTGCGGATAGAGGTACGAACAACTTGGCAGTTACTGTTAGTTAGTGATTTTCATAGTTTAAATCAGTGGTTGTGAGACTGTTTCTCTCAATTAGCAATCCCACACAGTAATAAGATCGACGTAGAACATTTACCTAATAATAGCGCTCTGAACGCTTTATTTACGGTTTTGATGGGATATTATACACTGTCAATTAATAAAAACATACTTACATAAGTCAATCAAATTAAATATGATACTAAGGGCTCCAGAGCCCACAACAATGTTGAGTATAAACAGTACCAGCATAATAAGGGCGTAAACAGAAGCATAGATAAGGTACACTTTCAGGGCTCCACGTTTGTACTAAAATGAAATAAAAAGTATTGTATAAGTTCCATAATTATATTTACATATAAATATTTAATTGCAAATGAAAACATTTGACTGGAGTTAATTGTGTGAATCGGGACTCCGGGATAATATCCGACCGAATTGCACCGGTCGTAGACCGAAGTCCACCCGTGACCATGATCGGTGCAATTCGGTCGAAACCAGATAACCGATACCTTATACGTTATTATAGCGATTAAGTCCCGATTTACACAATTCCTCGGGATGGGCAACGTTTTTTTATAGCAAAACACCACTAAGTATTTCGTTTTTATTTCTTTTGCAAGCAAATATAAATAGTTCGATTAGATCGAAACGTAAAAATGTAACGGATTTAAAGAAATAAAATAAAAGCGAAATCCTTAAGTTACTAGTTTTTTTTTGTGTGTACTAGTGAATGTTACTTCTGATAAAAAAAAAAGAAATCGTTTCGAAAACTAATAATGTTTATAATTTTATAAATTAACTGGCCTGTTGGCCTAGTGGTTAGTGACCCTGACTGCTATGCCATAGGTCGTGGGTTCGATTCCCACCCAAGTCTGGGTGTTCTTTGTGTCCGTTGTTTGTAAACATACAGTAAAGTCCCCCGCGACACAGGAGTAATTCCTAACGCGGGAGTTGTCTTTTAAAAAAAAAAAAAAAATTATAGAAAAAGACCATACTACATAGTACACAGCTTAAACTTTTGCATATCAAATAATGTTTGTAAAGATAGAAAAAATTTTCAAAAATATAAGTACCGTAAGTAGACCGAAGAACAACACGGCTAAGAAAATCATGTTCAATATCACTATAGCAAGATCAACGCCTAGGAGGATAGTGATTATTCTAATCGCATCCGCAGATCCAATTAGCGATGAAACCACAGTAATGGACCATATCAGTAGTATTGCAAGTATAATGTTCGAGAGCTAAAAAAAAAAATATATGACAATAAATTGTGCAATACATCGAGAGTATTGGAGTTTAGGTATTAGTCTATACACAACTAAAATAGTCAATAGGTATCTATACAACAATAGTCAATATAATATGTCTGAAAAGTAAGTCAAAAGTACTTTTAACTGACAGAAGAAAACCGGCCTCATGACAACGTTTGTGTTGTGTTTCGCCGAGTAAGTGAGGTTACCGGAGGCCCTAAGCCTTCCTTCTCCCCCTCTCCCCTCCTCTCCTCCTCGTCCCTCTCCTCCTTTCCCTACTCCCACCTTAAAGATCGGCAAGGCACTGTGAGTTGCAGGTGCCCATGGGCAGCGGTAGTCACTTACCATCAAGTGACCCGTCTGCTCGTTTGCCACTTATCCCAAAAAAAAACAAAGTCTGTCAGTTGTGATAGATTTTTTAATTTACATTCTAATCGGTTAAAAGTTATTTTGACTCATGTTATATTGGCTAAAAGTTTTAACCACTTTTAAGGATTAATGTGCAGTCAAAATCATTATTAACCAATGATTTTCAGTCAAAACTACGTTTGCTTGACCAACCTGTTCAGTCAAAGGTACTTTTAACTGTTTTTTTTTTTCAATTAAAAGTATCTACTTTTGACCGATTAACAGTTTTGACTGCAATATATATAAAGCTCTGTTGGCGGGTTTTATTCACAGCAATACAGCAATGGATCCTTGGGTTTAAATATAAAAAAATTCTAACAAAATTTCCCTCAATATGGTCTTATTATAAGTTGAAAGTATATTGTATAAGTGATATAGTATTTTTGTACTGATTACTTAAAAACAGTCAGTCAGCAAAAGTTTAATGTGGTAAGAATTGAACTAATTGCTTGGTGCATATGCGGACCAAAAGTTGAAATTCGCTGTTCGAAAATGTATGGGATGTTCGGTGTTTTCGTTGTCTCTCAACTGTCGGACATATAAATCGGGTAGTAGTAATGTTCAATCAAGTGTTTCTTTATTCAATGTAATTTTAAATGTCGTTTAAAATATTAAAATGCAATTTCATCAGAAAATACTGGGGTTTTGTAAAACATTTAAAGTAAGGATAGAACATCACTGTAACGTATGAACTATTTTTATAAAGTTCCACTTTTATCTTTAACACATAGTTGTACTTAATTAATATTTCTTTCTTACCAGATGTAAAGAAGCAAGGATAAATGCTCCCAATCGTAGCTCCACAATAAAGCAACAATTGTTGACTTGACAATTTTTTTCATCCATCTTTTTCTAAAAGATAAAGGAAAGCCAAATTTGTGAAACAGTAAGTAAAATAATAAGATAATATTAATAATTAGTGAAACAATAATAAGATAATATTAATAATTTGTGAAACAACTGTAACAAATGTGCCTATGATTTTTATTTACGGGGCCTTAAATTAAAAGCATACATTTCTTACAATTGTTTCACAAATTATTATAATTTTCTATTCTTTTATTTGATTTTATTTATTTCAAGAAGTAAATATATGATAAATAGTAGCAAAAGAAGTAAAATAATTCAACTACTGCACTACTAAACACTGCAACGAATTAAACTCACATTGTTGTAGGAAATAAAGAATAATGAGTTGTAAACTATAACGATCACAAGTTTAAACTTGCGTTTAAATTAACTATTAAAAATAAAAAAATAAACTGTCACACTGTAAAGTAATAATCAACTTTCCGTCACAGAACTCACTGAAAGAATAATTC
The DNA here is from genome assembly GCA_963859945.1 of Euplagia quadripunctaria. Taxonomy (NCBI): domain Eukaryota; kingdom Metazoa; phylum Arthropoda; class Insecta; order Lepidoptera; family Erebidae; genus Euplagia; species Euplagia quadripunctaria. The sequence continues at coordinate 3,772,569 of OY982573.1, forward strand.
GCTGACGAATTCAAGCTACCTTTATAGTAAAGTGTAATCTGACTGATAAAGCTGATTAAGCCTCAACATTATATTTTATATCAGAAGTCTAGGGTTGCCACCCGTACTATAAAATTAAGTACTCAACCAATTACCATTAAATTTTGATTACACCTTGTCAATGGCACAGAAAAGGACATAGGGTGCCTACCATCCAGAAAAGAATTTTCTAGGAATGGAAAAATAACTTTTAGACAACCATCTGGTTTGACAAATACTACAATGCAGTGCTCGTTTTTACTGAATGTTCTAAAAGTACTATCTTTTTGGCAAATTTCAAAAAAAAAGGTGGCAACCCTTCCAACGATTACATTTATGTTTTTTTTTCCTTTTTGTATTTCTTTAGATTTATATAATATTCTTTATTGTACATCATAATAATATAGAATTACAATACATCTTAAAGGTGCAAATATTTCTTTACTTGGTTTTTTTTTTTTTTAAATAAGCAATAAAGTCGTTTTGTGAACTAAAATTGTCAAAAGTGAATATTAAAGTGATACGTGTGTTCTTTTTTTTAAAGAATAGGTTACATTATGGTGTTAGGAGTGTGGTAGTTTACCGGGAGAATACTGGATGGGATAATTGCAAGTCCGACGTCTTAGGTATTACGCTACCGCCGCGCACTGCTTTGATCTTTACTACTCGTAATAAAATACTTTTTTTATTGTTTGTTTGTTTAACCCTTTGACCGCCATAGTGTAACTGCATCGGCGTATCCCCCACGCCTAGCCATACGTTCACCTCAAATACCGACAAAAGTCATAGGGATTCCAAGATCTATTGCTTTTTATCTCCTATTTTTTTTTACAATAAAAAGTTTCAAGTTTCATTTAATTTCATCTTATTGCCCAAAATAATAACTATTACACGGCAATGACATATTAACAATAGAATATAAACTTAATATACTAACGTAATAACGTTTAACGCCTTCCGGCAGTGACGCCCTGGAGACTGAGTTCCTCACTCTCATTCATCCCATTGCCGGGCGTCAGAGCGTGAGATTAGAATATTTTTTATAGAGGTTTTCTTCTTCGCGGTTTCGAAGAGCCACCGCTCCTGTCAATCAGGCTTGCGGGTTTGCCAGACGGTAGTCTGTGTTAGACCGGTGTCCGCAGCCTCTAGATAAATCTAAAGGCGGTGGAATTGTTTTGAGAGGTTGTCTTCTTCGAAGCGGCAGACAAGTACGGGGTACTTGTCTGTTGCCAGACAAGGCTACGGTTGGTCCAAAGTGTGTCAATTGACTCTAAATAACTTCAGAGATGGTGAACCCGTCGACCCGTTTTCGTTTCGCCGACATGTCCTCGGCTTATATCAGAAGGCTGGTGGTTAATATAAGCTGTGGGCGATAACGCCCTCCCCACGAAGAAAAGAGGAGCATCATCGCCCACGTGGCCCACGTGGGTGTACGTGGCGTAGTAGGTTATGTTAAAGCCAGCACCTATTACACATTCCACCTTGACTTCCATCACATTTTATGGGAAATGGAGGTTATAGTACCTGGAAATTCAAACGGTCATAAATTTTGAACGGATACATCTTTTTCAAAAAATACTTTTGTAAATGCATGCTAGAGTCATCCCCTTTCAGTGATTTAAGTATTTGTTCCATTGTTAGAAACAGCCTGTATATATATTTAAAAAAAAAATGTATGCCGAGTCCGTCCGGCCGTTCTCATACCTAACCGATTTGCTTTTTTTTTTTCTCCCCATTTATACTCAAACGTGATTTCCTCCTATATAATTATCTTATGTTTTCTTAGCTTTCTTTCTCTGTATCTCCGGTTCTAATTCAGGTACGTGGTTCGTTTTGGTCTAAGAAAACTCGCTCTAACGAGCTGTTGCCCACTTGTTGAGTTGGAGGGAAATTAGACGCAAACTTTCAATTTAAACTTAATAATGCGGAGTAGCACGGATCCACTCTCGTGCTAATTATAAATAAAAATAAGTACTGTTGATTGCTAAGGACATCGCTTGAGAATGGATTGGCCGATTTGCCGAAATGTATACTCACCAGAATAAAATTTAGAAAATTTGAACCAACCCGAAAGTGTCAGCTTTGTAATAAAATAAATAAATCAACATACACTATATACAAATTAGTGTATTTCTTTATTTAGTGAAGTATAGTAAAATAAAACGACTGTAGACTAAAACCACAATTTAATAAAACAACTTTACCATACGGTAAATAAGTCGAAAATTATGCGCTATCCTTTTAGCCCAGTAGTTATAATTATTTGCTAGTTATTATCCGGCGACAGAATCGATTATCTTTAGCAATTTAGATAAAAAATGACGTTACAAAAATGTCTCATCTATAATACCTAAGTGTTAATGATAAAAATGAATGACTCATAAAGGTTTACTAATTTTGGATGTGATAAAATGTAATACTATTCTATATTATTGATAAGGTATGAATAAATGTATTAAATTAACCAACATCTTAATTAAGTAATACGTCATAATCATTATAATAGCTAGCTGGTGCCCGCGACTTCGTCTGCGTAGAATAAGTAGGTATACAAGATGGCGCAAAGGATATAACTTTAAATATATACTGGATAAAGTTGTTCGCTATACATCGGTCTCTATGACTGGCCTGTTGGTCTTAGTGACCCTGACTGCTAAGCCAGAGGTCGTGGGTTCTATTCCCACCCAGGACAAATAATTGTGTGATGAGCACGATCATTTGTTCTGTGTCTGGGTGTAATTTATCTATAATATGTATGTATTTAGAAGTATATAAGTATGTTTCTCAGCAGTCTGGTAACCATAGTACAGGCTCTGCCTAGTTTGGGATCAGACGGCCGTGTGTGAGATGTGTGAAGTTATTATTATTATTTATTATTATTAACATAATTAAGAAATCTTTTGGCATATAAATAAAGAAATCCATTTTTAGAATTTAATAAATTTTATAGTTTAGAACACGTTACATTGTCCTCACATTTAATTGCGCAAATAAGCAATGTAACCAGAGACTTGTAAAAAAACATGTTGAAAAAGAGTTGAGAGGAGACGAGGGGAGTTTCTTGCCTGTTCTTCTCCACAGGATCAAGATCTCCATTGGAACAGGTAACTAGCTTCACGATAGACTTAGTCTGACTGACTCCTGACAATTCAAAAATACCTATAATCGGTTTAATTGAAATAAATTATTTTGATTGATTGATTGATTGACAATAAAAATAGACCACAGAATTATAACACCATTTACATAATTCACTCACCTGTGTAGTCATAGTAACAATAACAATAGTGAAAATCTAATTAAAATTTGAAGGTGTCGAGATGTGGAGACAATTATTGAAAACCTAAACCTTCACTTCTTTGTATTTTATCTTTTTTTTTTTAATTTAAAATTATATTCTAAATACAATACAAGTTACACATTAAAACTAATAAATTATATTTAATTGAATTTGTCATTCGCGGCTTAAGTCTTTACGTTGGGGTAGGGGAAGGGTGGAAGATGGCAGACTATTTAGAGGAGCGTACCGTCATGTACGAGGACCGAGAGGGAGTTTTGAGTCGTCGGCCCATGTCGTGCGGTGTTCCGCAGGGGTCTGTCCTTGGACCACTCCTGTGGAACATGGGATACGACTGGGCCCTTCGAGGCGACTTCCCCCCCGGGCTGGGCGTAATTTGTTACGCCGATGACACGTTGGTCACAGCCCGGGGGGGTGAACTTTCAGGAGGCGGCGCGCTTGGACACCAGGGGAGTCTCTCTGGTGGTCGGGCGCATCGAGGCGCTGGGCTTGCGGGTGGCCCTGAATAAGACGGAGGCCCTTTTATTCCATGGGCTCCGTCGTGGTCCATCCCCTGGCGCCTCTATCGTGGTTAACTCGGTCCTCGTACCGGTTCAGGCCCACATAAGGTATCTGGGCCTGATCCTCGACGGTAGGTGGCTCTTCGACGAGCACTTCCGACAGCTTGCTCCGAAGCTGGTCGGCGCTGCGTCCGCCCTTGGGCGACTCTTACCCAATTTGGGCGGACCCAGCGTCGCTACAAGACGGCTGTACACGGGGGTTGTCCGGTCAATGGCACTGTACGGTGCACCGGTGTGGGCGGGAGCTCTGACCGCCCAGAATAGGGCGCGCCTCTGGCGCCCTCAGAGGGTTATGGCGGTCAGAGCCATACGCGGATACCGCACCGTGTCGACGGAGGCGGCGTGCGCGTTGGCCGGGACTCCCCCGTGGGATTTGGAGGCGGAAGTGCTCGCCGAAGTATATCGGCGAACGGCTGAGTTCCGGGCGGGAAGCGGCAGTCGGCCCCCGCCCGAAGAGGTACGCGAATGGCGTGAGGCTGCTCGCCGAGCCACCATGGCTCGTTGGTCGTCCCGGCCGGAGGCTCCACGTGCTGGCTTTGCCGCCGTGGAGGCGCTCCAGCCGGTCATCGTCGAGTGGGCAGGGCGGCAGCACGGGACCCTTTCCTTCCGACTGACGCAGGTCCTTTCCGGGCACGGCTGCTTCGGGAAGTACCTGCACTCGGTCGCTAGGAGGGAATTGAGTCCCGCCTGTCACCACTGCGACTGCAGTGAGGACTCGGCTCAGCACACGCTGGCGGTTTGCTCCGCCTGGGCGACGCAGCGTCGGGCCCTCACTGCAGTCATCGGAGGAGATCTCTCGCTACCGGCCGTCACACGCTCCATGGCCGGTAGCGACAGGAATTTTACCGCGGTCGCGACCTTCTGTGAGGACGTCATCTCGCAGAAGGAGGCGGCGGAAAGGGTCCGGGAGGACGACCTCCACTCGGACCTAATTCGCCGCCGGCGAACCGGGCGGCGGAGGCGCGCTTACCAGCGCCTCATGCCGCCCTGAGTGTGGCCGCGGGTGGACGGGACGGGTTTTCCCCTCCACCTGCTGTAGTGGCCCCCCGCGAGGAGGCGGCGTCCGCGTGTGCCTGGACGTCGCCTAATTGATGGGATTGAAGGATTTTACCGGAAGGTGGTGCCCGCGCTTTTGCGGGCAGGCGCTAGGAGGGTTCCGGATGTCTTAATAAAGCAGTTCCCGGATCCCTCCTACTTAAGGCGCAGTACGGCACACCGTGTGGTTTTAGTCGGTTCGATTCCGACACACCGCCCCACCGAAAACCCCGGTGGGGTGACGGCCCGAGGGGGTTTCCACACGCACAAAAAAAAAAAAAAAAAAATGGGGGAAGGGTGGAAGAGGGGGAGAGGAAGGGAAGTTTGGAATAGGGTGAAAGGAGGGGAAGGGTGGAGAAGAGGAAGGGGGGAGGGAAGGGTTAGGGCCTCCGGTAACTTCACTCACTCGGCGAACAGAAAAATTGCTTCATTGCCGGTTTTCTGTGAGGCCGTGGCATAATACCGGTCGAGCCGGCTCATACGTGTCGAAGGCTCTCCCACGGTTAATATTTTTATCACTCGGATAATTCACTCGATACATCATCCCTACTGGACTCTCTCAAACATTTATTGTGAAACTAGGCGTCGGTGCATCTGATGCAACATCTATAAACCTGCATCATTTATATTCTTCTTTTTGTATACGTATATAAATAGTACTTAATAGCTTTATATTATGTAAAAATATTTTGTTATATTTTGTGGGTTTAATACTTTTGAGCACGCCAAAATCAAGTTGCCATTAGGAAAATATTGTTTTTTATCAGAGTCAAATGTGCACGGGTCATCACCTCACCGGGGTAATGGCAAGTCGGCATCTTGGATTCGAATCGACTTACACCACATGATGTTCCGTCACGGAGTCCTACTTGCCAGGGTGTTAGGTGTACCCTAGAGAGGAAATCCCTGTGAACCACGACAGACTTCGCCAGCTGTTGAACAACAGACGACTCCAAGGTGGAGTGCAAGGGGCGTTATTCCCTCTGATTCACCATCTGATCTGAGAACTCCATTAAATGTGGTGTACATTTAGTGAAGTTCCTACCACCTGCTTCCTAAAAAGCATGGGTATGATGAATTTTTATATACCTACTTGACAAAAGATTGGTCTCCCATACCAACTACATATATATATATATATATATATATATATATATATATATATATATATGTGTGTTTCTCCATTACACCACATTGACACATGACTAGCCTGTTGGTCTAGTGGTTAGTGACCCTGACCGCTATGCGTATAGGTTTTGGGTTCGATTCCCACCTGAGTCTGGGTGTTCTTTGTGTCCATTGTTTCTATATTAGCTCCTCATTTATTTTATTTTCAATTATATGAGGTATTCCAAAAAGACTCTAAATGAATAAGTTCTGCGAGAAGTTCAAGAAAATATGTATTCAAAACATTAAATAAATAAATAATACATAAAATACTGCTCATTTTCCTAAAATACTGTTTACTATCCTTCTCAGACCTAAATATACTTTATTTCTTGAAAAAAAAGTGGGCAACCCAACACCCATACCTTCGTAAGTTGCATTTGATCCTACAAGCGCTCTTCACGCTTCTATTGTATGACTGTAATACCACAGAATAGACGAGAAGACTCTTGTTCCGACACAATAAAGTCGCAATTTAGGTCACACATCGCTAATTACCTTCTATCATCTAGTAGGCGTTTCTCATCTATTGTGTAACTCTTATCGGTTCTGACGACGCAGCGACGTTGGGGTTGGAAGAGATTGCATCTAGCAATAAGGCCGCCCTTCGTACATTATCTATTTAATGTAATTATGTAAATGTATCTTCCGCTGTAATGCTAATGTACAAATAAAGTGTTATCTATCTATCTAATCTGAATAATTAATTACCAGTAAGTTATGTGCCTAATCCTCTATTTTTGTGAATAAATAAACCTAGGCTAGGTACTAATAACTCGATAGTCTAAATACGAACGAATGATGTGAGCATTGAGCTACCGTGCGGCCCGGATGGCGCGCGGCAGCCCACTGAATTTTGGCACGTTTAGTCGACCCCGCTGTGCACTTGTAGCTTTATGCCTACACTGTAGAGTGGACCTGGCCTGGTAATGCCAGAAAATAGTACCAGTCTAAGATGTTGTCTCCATGATCTACCAGCAACACATACAAAACCTTGAACCTCTTCCACTTCTACAAATTATAGATCGATGCAGACCGCTCAATAATGCTCTGGCAAAACTTTGCCAATCTTAGAGTTGGGTGGCACCCCCTATTTTCACCGGGTGCTTTTTAGACTCGATCTGTGATGTGCATCTGAAAGCTACAAATTAGCTACAAAATATATCGTTTTTCCATCCCTCTGTATGCCCCGCATCGCGGAAAGATGTGCTAGCTTGATATCAAGTTGGCACATCTAAGCGTATCCGGCGAAATTGAGGCTTACAAAATTAATTCTTGCACTACAAAATTGACTACAAATTAGCTACAAATTGCCTATATGTTCTTATTATGAGGTTCACGATTGTATATGCTAAGTTGATATACTGTGACAGACGTCATGCTAGAAAGACGAAGACGAAGAAGAGACTCCGAATAACAATATAACAATTAATTATATAATCAATACAACAAATAAATTAATAATTCTTGAGACTTCGTGCTTCTAGCACGACGTCTGTCACATCAGTCCTCCCACGACGATTGTCCTTTCTTCTATTTCGAATCCTTGATCTAAGTCGAATCTGAATTTGAGCATGGCGCCCCGTCAGCCAGATCCTTCGCGCCCTTTCCAAAGAGTTCTTATTCCAATCGAAGGATATCACAAACAGCACGGAGGTCCATTACCACAATACGTCCGAATGTTGATGAATTATTTTAATTTGCCAGTATCTCAAGTTTGGCATGGTTAATCTTCATAAAATTGTCTTTATGATGAACTACCTTTCGCTCGTAAGGATTAATATGCCATGTCTAATAACAACGCTTTAAAATCACTTAATCATTTTTAATATTTTTTGTCACAAAAAACCTTATTGTAGCTTATGTATAAGAGATAGGCATATGGTGTCTTGGACTTTTGTTTAGATATACTAGGGACCAATATTTTTGTAGAACCTTGGATTTACATTTCACAATCCATTATGCCAGCGCAAACCGATAAAGCCGTTCGGGAGCACTTTTTCTTCCGACTTACTTACTATACAACAATAAAGGCTAACTGAGAGGTGTAACCTAATGCTAGATAGTCTATACTATTCCTGATAAATCTAGCTATCATATACATAGAGAATTTTTCGTATCTGTTACAGAGATTAGTTTGTATAAACAAAAAAACAAAAAACTCTTTAGCTTTATTATATTATATTAATATAGATATCATAGTAAACCGCATAAGGTGAGTAATATAATATATTACATTTATTCGTGAACAGTCCGGTACCCTTTTGGCGTATCTCCGTTTTATCTTTTTATCTTTGTTTTATTATTATCGGATATAGAATATACGATGGGTCTAAAACAAGATAGCGTACGATTCGCAGGATGATTCACAACTTTTTGTTATTTATTTTTATACTTGTCTGTGTGGTAAGTGACTACCGTCGCCCATGGACACCTGCAACTCAAAAGTCACAAGTGCGTGGCTCACCAGTCTCTCACCAATTCTGCCGATGTGTTCCGACATCGCCCTGGCAATGTCTCTTTTGAAGGACCTGGAGGAAAGTTTGAGTGGCTTTTTTAATGCGCTGGTCTTTACATCCCGTACTGCCGCTGTATTTGCCCAAGCTTGGTAACATTCCTGATTTCGACGAAACGCCGTTTTGTAGGATCGACCAAACCAAGGCTGGGATTTGCCACCAATGGGAATTAAAGAGGATGGAACGAAAAACTCTATTCCCTGAAGCACGACATCAGCTACAGAATTGGCAACGACGTTGTAATCATCCGGCTTGAAGCAGACCTACCTCCATGGGTAGGACGCAAAGAAGGTTTGCATCCCATCCCAGTCTGCTTACCTATAGTGCCACACACGGTGGCAGCCTGTAACTTGCGGCCGCGGTGATCGCACGCTTCCGTACTCCGGATCAGGCAATGGTCCGAGGAGCCAAATGGGGCGTCAACGGAGACTTGGTAGCCGTCCGGATGAGAGGTCAGAAGAAGGTCCAACAGTGGCTTTATACGTCTGGGATTTGCGTAGGCGTTGCTACCAGTTGTGTCAAGCCATATGTCAGGGTGAAGTCGTGAACGAATCTCCCCACATGATCGGTTTTGAGTTCAGTGTGGTGGGTGTTAAAGTCGCCAAGTATCACGATCTCTGCGGATGGGATCTGCTGCAGCACAGAGTCTGTAGCCATTTGGACTTGGTCACAGGGACACATATTGTAAATTATATAAAAGTACATTAGAGAGTACGGAGACCAATCATGCTTTCAGCGCTTCAACCTTGTTTGTTTCTCGGGTTCTATATGGAGGTGACTTTGTCCAAAGAGGCGGCGGATAGGAAATGGGAGCGGAGGTGTTACTCTCCTGTCTGGCGTAGGATGAACCAGGCACCGGAAAGTGTAAAACGATGTCTGGGCAATGTTCTAGGGTGACACAGCAACGGATAAGGGTTACCCGCCACCACGTCATCCCAGCAGAAACAACCGACCCGAGAAGGCGCGCGATGCGACGTGTCACGCGCTCTACGCTGTGAATCAGAGGGGGTAATGCAATGCCCCTTTCACTCCACATTGGAGTCGCCTATTGTTCAACAGGAGGCCAAATGTACTGGTGGCTCTAGGGTAGGAAAGATTCCGTGACGGAACACTTTTAGCCGACTCGAGTCCAACATACCACCTTGTCATTTACCCGGTGAAGTGATGATCCGTGGGGATATCCTCACGACAAAAAAAGGTACATGAGGCGTGCTCAAGAGTATCAAACCTACAAACTTATCAGATCACTTTGTTGTCCGTCTGTCTGTGTGTCAAGACCCTTTTTCTCAGACACCCGTTGACGCGTCATGTTGAAATTAATACCAAATAGTCTGCGTTCCCTTGAAGCTGTAAAAAAACGAAGCTTCTAAGCCAACGCAATCAAAAGATACAGCTATTAAGCCTTCTTAGATTTGAATAAATTTCAACATTTCGCAGGTAAATCAAAACCTATACTTAGGGTACTTCCCATTGACATAAAATCATGAAATTTGGTAAAAAGCTAGGTTTCACAGCACAAGAAAAAAATCCGAAAGTCGTTAATTTGTTGTTAAATCACATAATAATTTTAAAACTGATATTTTGCAACTAGAAAGTTGACTTTGTCGTAAATCGACGTATGGGAGACTATTTTTAGAACTGCAAAATTAAGTTCGTCTTTCGGAAAAAAACGGACAAAATAAATACTACATACAAGTTTGTTTGCTTACGGTACCCTTGTTGTGCGAGTCAGACTCGCATTTGTCCAGTTATTTAAGAATGGAAGGCTTGAAGCTATTTTATTGTGTACGTACTATCTCTCAAGGCGATTTGCAATCTAAGATAGGATCAGAATGATTTTTACTTGTTACATATTTATTGCTCTTATTAAAACACATTTGTTGACCAGAATAATCTGTGTTCGATGTGTTGAAATTGTTTTTAACAGTAATTACACTGTCGGTTAAAACATCCTAGTCCCAACTATAATCCCAGTATCCCACTAATATTTTAAATTTGAAAGTTTGGATGGATGGAAAGACCCTTTAGAGATGGATGTTTGAAAATTGGTATGTAGATAGCTGGAGACCTGGATTAACATATAAGTTAATTTTTTTACCGATATTCTCACGGGATCGGGACTTACGCGGGTGAAACCGCGGGGCGCTGCTAGTAATTTATTATAAATGCGAATGTGAGTTTGATGGTTTGTTTGTTACACTTTCACGCCTAAACTACTCAATCGATCGTTGTGAAATTTTCCATACACGTTCTCAGGGACACATAAAAGCAAATAGGGTACCATTTCAGGTCAATCCAGAAAAAAGCAACTGTTCTCGAGGGGTAGCAAAATAACGTTCACGCGAGCGAAGCTGCGGGCTCTAGCTAGTTGTTAATATATCTCATTGTATACCTACTAATATAATAAAGCTAAAGAGTTTTTTGTGTGACCACGATCTCCACTTGGACCTAATTCGCCGCCGGCGAACCGGACGGCGGAGGCGCGCTTTTCAGCGCCTCATGCCGCCCTGAGTGTGGCCGCGGGTGGACGGGACGGGTTTTCCCCTCCACCCGCTATATTGGCCCTCCGCGAGGAGGCGGCGTCCGCGTGTGCCTGGACATCGCCTAATTGAGAGGTTTTTACGCATAGGTGGTGCCCGCGTCTCTGCGGGCAGGCGCTAGGAAGGTTCCGGATGTCTTAATAAAAGCTGTTCCCGGATCCCTCCTAATTAAGGCGCAGTAGGGCACACCGTGTGGTTTTAGTCGGTCCGATTCCGACACACCGCCCTACTGAAAACCCCGGTGGGGTGACGGCCCGAGGGGGTTTTCACACGCACAAAAAAAGGCTTTCAGTCTAACTACGATACGGCCGAACTTTGATATTTTACGTGAAGCGACTGCCATCAGACCTCCACAACTTAAGTACAAGGCGATATCGAAGTTCTGTAGTTAGACCAGGTTTTCGGACTTTTTAGGGATCCAACTACCCGTAATGAATGCCACAGATGTTCTTATGGCACCCGGGACCGGCGGTTTAACGTGCTCTCCGAGGCACGGAGGGATCTCAATGTGTTAAGAATGGTCACCCATCCTAGACTGCCCTGGCTAGTATTACTTAACTTTGTAATGTACTAACCTAGTCAATTACCACTTAGCCACGAGCCCCTATTACCTTCGTTGTAAAAAAAGATTTTGGGTGCGAAGTTTACTAAAAAATGGAGAGGTGCAAGGTTCGTCAGAAACATTGTGTATGCAGTTAAATTTAGATTTGGAGTGTGATGTCATAATAACTTGATTTTTTTCAGAATCCCCGCACCCTGCGTGCTTTACACCAACTCTAACCACGATGAATTTCATTGGTTGTTAGACCGCATGCATTCCCCGCATGCGGTCTGCACCTGCACCACCTGCACCGCGAGCTGCATATCGACTGACATATCGATGACGCACTTTCATTAATCGTTATATAACGAATACGGGGTATTCGGGGACTCCCCGCATGCGGTATAACAACTGAGTTAACGCCCAGTAAAATGCAGTTCCTATGGCATACGTGAATAACAAAATTTAATCCCTCGCACCTCGAATGCGGGATCTAACGACGTTGGTTTTGAACACAATTGTTTCTGTAGATTGTACTATAATTGAAAACATTATTTTACATTCATATGTAAGCAGGAATTCTCTAATAAGTTGACATTAAAGTATGTGCATAGAAAAACATTTTCAATAAGCTTTGTGCCTCAGCAGGATTTCATCCTTTGTATGTACGTTCGTAGGAGGTCTGTATACATACAATTATATGTAGATATTACTTATTGATTTAAATCTTAATGCCCAGGCCCAGGGCATTCTCTATCATTCAACCTTGGGGTGAGGTAGAAATATTATGCAGTAGGTGCAAACGTATGAAATTATCCCACTAATATTATAAATGTGAAAGTTTGGATGGATGAATGTTTGTTATTCTTTCACGCAAAAACCACTGAACCGATTGCGATGATACTTAGTATGTAGATAGCTGGAGACCTGGATTAACGCATAGGCTACTTTTTATCTTGATATTCCCACGGGATCGGGACTTACGCGGGTAAAACCGCGGGGCGCTGCTAGTTTAGAATAATTTAGATACTTAATCAAAACAAAGTATCTGAATATACATATCACATGAAATATACACTATTACTTACATAAATAGATTGCTATACGTCGTTACTACATAATATAATAAACATACAGATACATGACATAACTATACACACACAATAAACATACATATAGCTACATATGAATACTAAAATACACGGTCGTGTAACTAGCATTGTAATCGTTCTGCCAACTCATTGTGAAGTACATGTACTTTTTTCTTGAATATAAAACGGTTTATGGACATCCTGATTTCGTCCGACGATCCTTATTAATAATAATTAGAGATGCACCGAATAGTGGTTTCACCGAATAACCGAATCCGGAATATTATTCGGTTTGACCTTTACCGAACCGGATATTCGGCCGAATTATTCGGTTTACCATTACATTGTTTTGCCGCGTTAAATGTTGATTTAAAGTTTAAAAATAAATCCGTGGCTGGCGTGAATATGTTGACATATCTAAAATTGCTATTTTTCAGGGTGGCCATTTTTAAGTTTTGAGGTTATATGTATATGTTGAGATTTCAAGTAACGAATATTGTTTTGGTGACCGAGTGTGAGTTGATATAAGAAAATATCAATGTTCATTCACAAAATCATGTGAATCGTTAATTTGACATGAGGTTTAGTCAAGTTAGAACGTTAAAACGCGAAATGTCAAATGTTTCCAAAGTCGATTTCTCCAAAATTTATGTATATTTGAAACTGTAAATTTTTTTTATATGAATTCCTAATGCGTAGGAGGTATTACGCCAACAAAAAAAAAACATGCAAGTCGACATGTCAATGTGTTCACGCCAGCCACGGAAATATTGTTTTGAGGTTTAAATTAAATGTTGATTTATGGTTTGAAATAAATGTTGACTATACTAACTATAGGTTAAGACATAAATATTTTTTCTTTGACTTATAATATAACATAAATCTTGCATAAGAAGTTTTGTCTTTTAGTTGTACACCTTGGCTACATGAGCCAAGAAAATAGAAATGCTTGAACAAATCCTAAAAACACCATATGTTTAAAAAAGATTGTAGATGAATCCCTTTGTGCGTTTTCCATATAAAAAATATATATAGTGTACTTAAGGTCATCACAAATATATTGTATTGTTTAAAATTATATATCATAATCTTTCCCAAATTTTGTTAAAAATATCAGTAAACAGGTTCTTTTTCAACCTAAACTGTAATTTTTCTCAGCAATGTCTAAATAGTTCGACATGAATTTTGTACCAAAGAATATGTAATGATGTATTTCACAATTTGTATTGTTTTTTTTATTCATCTCGGTTCCTACCATTGGTCAAATCCAGCCTTAGCTATCTTGAGAATTTCGTTTGATGGAGTATTGAGACCTAAATGACTGACGATGTCACCTACCTGATGGTAGACTCCGAAGGTGGGTATAGGATCTCAGTGATGGTACTACGTAGAACCATCGTGTTTGGACTCATTTGAAAGGTCTCATGGAGACATTGGTGAATGATGATGTCACCTACCTGATGGTGGACTCCGAAGGTGGGTATAGGATCTCAGTGATGTTACTACGTAGAACCATCGTGTTTGGACTCATTTGAAAAGGCTTATGGAGACCTTGGTGCCTCTTGATGTCACCTACCTGATGGTGGACTCCGAAGGTGGGTATATTATCTCAGTGTCAACAGTATGTAGAACCATCGTGTTTGGACTCATTTGAAAAGTCTCATGGAGCCCTTGGTGACTGATGATGTCACCTACCAGATGGTGGACTCCGAAGGTGGGTATATTATCTCAGTGTCAACACTATGTAGAACCATCGTGTTTGGACTCATTTGAAAAGTCTCATGGAGCCCTTGGTGACTGATGATGTCACCTACCTGATGGTGGACTCCGAAGGTGGGTATAGGACCTCAGTGACGGCACTACGTAGAACCATCACGTTTGGTCTCATTTGAAAGGTCTCATGGAGACCTTGGTGACTGATGATGTCGCCTACCTGATGGTGGACTCCGAAAGAGGGTATAGGATCTCAGTGATGGCACTACGTAGAACCAGCGTGTTTGGTCTCATTTGAAAAGTCTCATGGAGACCTTGGTAAACTGATGATGTCACCTACCAGATGGTGGACTCCGAAGGTGGGTATGGGATCACAGTGATGGCACTACGTAGAACCATCGTGTTTGGTCTCATTTGAAAAGTCTCATGGAGACCTTGGTAAACTGATGATGTCACCTACCAGATGGTGGACTCCGAAGGTGGGTGTAGTATCTCATTGACGGCACTACGTAGAACCTTCGTATTTGGACTCATTTGAAAGAGCATTCAACATTCATTCATCATTTGAAATGGAGATTAAGTTGACTGTGAAAATGACGTCTTCATTTTGAGAAAAAACACCTAGTTACAGAAAAACTAAAGTATCTCACTTTTGTTTTTCTGTGGTGTGTTGCTTATTACCATGTAATAGTAAAAATAGTATATTGAAGAGCATATTGAAGTTAGTATTTTAAGGTAATTAAGAAACCCGAATTACGAAATCAGGAACTTCAGGCGTCAACAGAAACATATGATCTGTCTAGTATGATAGTTGATGAGGGGGCAGAGCAAATTATGCCAGTAATTTATTCTGTTTGCTTCCACTGCGGTATTTTTAGATGTATTATTGTTCAGAAATACCATAAATTATTACGATTTTTTATCAATTGTTTTTTGTTTGGTACTCCAATCAAAAAATAATGTTAAAAAATTTAAAAAAAATCAAAATTCAATTTTTTTTAAACAATTACTGCGATAACTTTTTCTTATAAATTTAAATCGGAAAAAAGTTAACAACCAGGACGGGACTTGAACCCGCGACAGTCTAGGTAGCTCAGTTGGCAGAGTATTACTCTTTAGATTTTAGCACTCAGAAACTTTTTGAGGACATCAAGCTGTACACTTACATGTCGTTGGTAACCACACAGAATGTCAAAGCCATTTCTGTAACAGTCTACAAAATGTTGAGATTTTACCGCAAGCATTTTTTACAAGTTCCTTATGGCAGAAAATATGTTTTTTTGATAAGCACTTACCTGGTTATCATCAGACCTTCAGAATGTGTTATGTAGTAGCACCCGTGCACAATTAAGTAAATGTTGAAAGCTAGGTTATCCTAACAATTTCAGTTACTGAGAACCGATAAGCACTTACCTGGTCATTATAAGACCTTCAGAATGTATCATGTAGTAGAACCCGTGTTCAATTAGATATATTTTAAAAGCTAGGTCATCCGAACTATTTCCGTTACTGCGAACCGATAAGCACCCTACCTGGTAATCATTAGACCTTCAGAAGGTGTCATGAAGTAGCACCCGTGCTCAATGAGAGAGAGTACAAGACTACAAAAACTAGAGGAACAAAATGTTAATTAATTCTCTCAGAGAGCGACTGAAATAGGCAAAAACGATAACAACTCTGCGACACATCTGTGTTCTTGCTTAATCTGCAGTTTTTATTTTTATAGTATGGTCGTTTGTCGGTAGGCGGCGCCAAAGTAACAAATACTATTACAGAGATCAAATCTTCAAGGTCATTGAGCAAGGTAAATACCCTTAAAAAACGATCACACCGTTTGTCCGTCACTGCGGAGCAATCGCGAACTGTTTGCGTGCTGAGTTTCAACCGAACGCAAGGCGTGTAGGCAATTCTCGCGATCCGACCGTTTCTATGCAGACACATTACTGTATGAATAGTATTACCGTGATATTGTTCTAAAATTAAAAAGAAAATCACAGAGCTGCTAGGCAACATAGAAAATTGTTGACTCACATGTACAATTAATTTTTTTCTAATTAACAAAAAATAAAAAGCGTATCATAACTACAATGTCAACAGTGAATAAAATAACATCAATGTTCTATAAAATTAACAATGTCAATATTAATAATCAAAATATCAATAAGTCTATACGTTAGATAAGAAATAAGACGAGTACTTACTCTCATTGACAGTGTGACTGTGGAGCATGACCGGCATTTTGCCAAGTTTACCATCTAAATAATGATTTAGTTTATAATAAACCAATAATTATAGAATAATTTTAAATATAGAATATAATAGAATACTCCTTATTGTATATCAACGATAAACTGCGTAAAAAAACACAAAGTAAATAGGTACAATGGACGGCCGTATTACTAAGGGATTGTCCATTAATAATGTGAGGCTCGAAAGGTTGAGAGGGGGTTTCGAAAAATCCCAAGGGTTTGTACTGAGATATCACGTGTATTTATTTTTTTGTAGAACGCGCGATTATATCTGTATTTAAAGATTTTATTTTGAATTTTTTTAATATATTTTGAACTTAAAAAAACACTTTATTTTGGCTAGAGGGGGTGGGGTTAAGGGGGTATAAGAATGACAAAATATAATTCATGTTTATTTATTTCTATCTTATAACCAAACTACCCATTGCTCTACAGTAATAATTAATTGGATATCGACATGATCTTGTAATCCCTATGATTTTTGAAGTTATTTGAGGTGAATTTATGGCTTGGCGTGTGGGGGACACGCCTATGCATCTACGCTCAGGCGGTCAAAGGGTTAAACAAACAATGAAGCAAAAAAAAAAGAGGCAGTCATGGGACTGCTGACAGAAATGCAAACTTCGATACGACGAACTTAAAACGTCACATTACCTCTCTCACTCACTGACTGACTGACTGACTGTCTGACTGCCTCCTTGCATGCCTGCCTGCCTGCTTAACTTACTCTCTCTGACGCTGTACATAAATATGAGACTCGTCCTAAAAACATTTTTTTTAAATATATGAGATTCGGACACATTTTCCATACATTTTCGATCAGGGTCACGTGTCCTGACGCGAGTTTTACATTTTTTACCCATTTCAAAAAGTGCCCAACGCCACTAAAGAAGTTTTCACTTTAAAAAATGTATTATATTAGTTATTAGCGTAATAGCCAAGACATTGGAATTGCCATCAACTGAAACCCGTCCAGTATACTTACGTAATTTTTTTTAACACACTCAACACAATTATGTAACTTATTCTTTATAAAAAAATAGAACATGCGTTTTCAGAGTTATTTTGACCAAATTAATTCACAAAGCGAGTTTATTGTTACTGTATGTCGTATTTTTTTTGTAAAGAAAATTAAATCAGGTGAAGAGATACAAAAAGGACAAAAAAATGTTATCTGTGTAATCGTTCGGATGTAACATTTGTATGTTGAGCCGTTGCGGCCTGGTCAGGTTTATAATATAATAAATTTTATCAGTCTGATTACACCTTAGATTATATATAGGTCCTAGGACCTATATATAATCTAAGGATTACACTTTACTAGATAGGTTTTTATTTATGGCTTCCTAAATAAAAAGCTTAAGTACATTTGTTATAATTGTTCCACAAATAATTATTCTTTTCTTTCTCAAAATAAATTGTTTCACAAATTATTATTTTTTGCTTTCTTACTATTGTTTCACGATTTTTTTTTTAATTTGTCTTTCAGAAAAAAATGAATCAAACACAAAATGAATCAGCATTTGCTGCTTTATTGTGGAGCTGAAACTTGGATCATTTATTGTTCTCAGTACTTGTTTGAATATGGTAAGAAATAAATATTGATTACAACTAAGTATTAAAACATAATAAGTGCAACTTTTTATATATATTTATGTATAGTATAGTTCATATATTTAATGATACAAGTGGTAATATCTTACTTGAGTGGAATCTTACAAAACATCAATTAGCAAGATTAAATGGATCAGTTTTATAAATTTCATAAATAGTGCTCCCGGGTATTTTTTAGGCAAAAGCGAATCGGAAAGTGTCAGTTTCAGTTCAAAAATTAAACATTTATCTGTTCTACAAATGTGCAAAACAGAAACCGCCATGACCCCTTTCAGACTAAAATCTGTCTTTCTCAATCCCTTCTCCTTTCCCTTCTTGACTATGCTGATGTTTCCTTTTTCGACGCTAACGAAGACCTGTGGAACAAACTGGAACGATTGCAAAATCTATGTATCCGTTTCATTTTCGGTTTAAGGAAATATGATCATGTTTCTGAATTCCGGAAACAACTAAAGTGGCTACCTATTTGGCGGCGTCGAGATGTTCACATCCTTTCTTTACTCTATTCGGTTCTTCACAATCCTAACTTTCCTTCATACCTGCGTGAGCGCTTCGAGTATCTGGTTCCCAGGAGCAAACCTTGTTGCTCCTCATCTTCTCTTTTGCTTCTAATTCCTTCTCATAATTCTACTCGTTAAGATAATTCTTTCACTGTTACTGCGGTACGGCAGTGGAATTCCCTTCCCCATTCTATTCGCGATAGCTTTTCCCTGACTGTTTTTAAGAAAAGAATCAAGGACTTTTTTCTGGCTCAGAAATAATCAGACTGTAAATTTTTATGTATTTATATATGTATGTATATGTTTAACATATTACTTAGTGTATATGTGGTAATATACCTATGTAAATTTATATTGCGAACATATAGGTACTTGTTATTCTGTAGGTATACATTATGTATTTATAGTTTAGGTTTTTAATTTTATGTTTATTCAATTCCCTTTAACGTACACACTTTGCCTCTATTTATTCTTTACTATCCTCTCTTCACTCCCAAGGTTTGCTGGAAGAAAACTCAACTATGGGTTAAGCTCGCCTTTGTACATGCTATTTCCCTTTCTGTACTTATAAGATTGTTATTTTTGTGTATGTACAATAAAGAATATACGTCAGTAAACAACTAGGTAAATTGTAAATTTTGCTGTTTGAATGTTTCACTCCTGTGTATTTTACTTAAATATAACTATGGACAACGGTTTTTGTTTAAACATAAATCTACTCAGAATAAGCTCTTTCATGTTTTGCCAAATTACGGGATGTTTGAACATCGATATAGGATGTATTGTTATATCTCCATCATTAATCATAAAGATAGCACCGGGTTTTAAATTTATCAAAATTGCAATAATTTACGCTTTTACTACCAACATGGCGTCATGACGTACGAGCAATCTATAATGAATAATAGCATCTAGCATTTTTATCAAGTCTATACAATGATAGCTGAAGTTATACTGGCCAATGAAAAATCCATTGTCGAAATTTGACCACCACGGAATCTCTAGTTATTATATTAATCCGTGAAGAGCCTTTTTAAGAAAATTTCTCAAACGTAGTAACGTGAATTTTGGAACATTTACAGATAATATATAGAAGAAGCGCAGAAAGCTAAAATTTTTTTAACCAAATTTTGCTATAAAGTTACAAAAATTGCGAAAACGGGTACATAAAGCTATGAGTGTCCAGTATATATTTTGACCTGGCATGGTACAAAAGTCTAAACAATGACAGGTCAAGTAATATTGGTCAATGAAATAAACCATGGTCAAAATTCGACCACCACGCGATCTCTATTAGATTACAATGATATCGTATAGGATTATTAAGTTACTTATGTGTGTCAGTTTGTATATCTAGAATACGGGACTGAAATTGCGGTATCTTTTGGTTTTCCTTGCTTTATAGACTAAACACTAACCTCACCTCCAACTCTAAAACTTAACGAGTAATTTATTATCGACCAACTTATAAAATGTACTTAAGTTGAAAAGTTAAAGCGTAAATTCCGTTGAAGATTACTTAGATACACCCTACCTTTGATTATCCCTACACTGCGCGTGGCGTGACACGTACTTGTCCTATTTTTCATTTCTAGCATTGATATACTGTTTTTAAAATATGCCTATCACAAACTTCATATGTTTCATTAATATCATGTACCTATTTCATTAATATTTGTATCTTCTTTTCAGGTTTCACTTTTTACTCCTTGGTGGTTATCACAGTCTATTACTTGAAGATGGACGATGCTAAGACGACACCAGCTATGTCATAGGTCTTTTGTACTCTTTGATCAAATATACCAATCTTATATCTAATCGAAGCTATATTACAGTGCAAATTTAAATTAACTCAACAAGGAAACAACTCCGACTTTTGGGATGTGTTTTGTATCTCTGAAAACAGGCATAGAAGTAAGAAGGTTTTAGCCAAATACACGGCCGTCTTAGGAGATGCCGGGGCCCATGGGCACAAAAAAGGGGCCATGTTGAAAAGCAAAATTGATACAAATACAGATTAGGCACAACAGAAATCCCGAAATAACTATCCCCTTTCCGCGTTCAAATCTTCTATTATATGCTCAAATACATTATTTTAAGGTCTTCACTTTTTTTCATGTACCTAGATGTAAATTAGTAATTTGTGTATGTAGCATTGTACCTCATAAATTATTATTATCATTCTCTTTAGCTGCGAGGGGTCTCCACTACTATTGGTAATCATTAAAATAGTGAAGCAAAGGAATATTGTTGTAGCAAATTCAAAATGTCTTCTAATTTAACTGACTTTATTGGCTTTTGTAAGGTCGACAACGTGTACGTGTTGTTTAAATACTGCCTTAGGCTTTTCGTTGGCCCCGTGAGAAGGGGGCCCCTTGTGCCATTAAGGCACAGACGGTACTGCCCAAGTACCAATATCATTATTATCTTCTATAGGTATCGTATTTAAAAAATCCTTTTTTATATTCTAGGACAACTTGAATTTAATAATACACTCCTAAGTAAATCTTATCTTGGGCAAGATAAGATAGTTTTTACACATATTTGGTTTAATCAAGATCTATTTGGCTGCTTGGGACAGAAATATGCGGCCATATTTTATTATCTTCACTTGTAACTATGTAAATAAATCTTGGATGCCAATTTTAATCTACTTTCAATAGTTGTATCGGAATGAAATTTTGTGTCTATACTAATATTATAAAGCTGAAGAGTTTGTTTGTATGTTTGGTTGAACGCGTTAATCTCAGGAACTCCTAGATAGAATTAAAAAAATATTTTAGTGTTAATAATGAAAAACAAATGAAATATTTGTATTTAGCCCACGAGGTCGTCGACATGTGGGATGTGGAGTCAGCAATCATTGTGCCGATAATCATATCAGCTAATGGGTTAATTGCGAAGAGCCTCGACCAACACCTTCAGAGGCTTACGTTAGGCACCGTTCTGGATTAAGGGCCTGATACAGAAGGCGGTCCTTCTTGATACGGCACGTATTATGAGGTTTCTGTCTCTGGAACCCTAACCACACTGTGGTGGGACACTATTTTTTATATTTTTAAATCTACCTATATTTTTTATCTAAAAATATATTTAAAAATGTCATTTATATGTTTTATAGATGTGAATACAGAGAATAATAATAATACTTGCATAGACATAACCAAGTGGCCAGGAAAGTCCATCAGCAACTAGCTCTTAAATATAACCTTGTCGCTGTCGAGTTCCCACACTACAGGTATGTGCCCGACCCAGTTCTCGAAAATGGTCGTGCAACATTGTATTGGGATTATTTGGGATCGATCTATCATCACTGATTAGGACGATTGTTGCCAATAAGCCTGAAATAGTGGTGATAGATCGATTGGAGCGCCGAGTACAGATATATTGACATCACCATTCTCCATGACGTCAAAAGATAAAGAAATAAAATATTTAGACTTAGCCCACGAGGATGTCGACATGTGGGATGTGGAGTCAGCAATCATTGTGCCGATAGTCATTTCCGCCCATGGGTTAATTGTTAACTCGATACAGCACGCATAGTGAGGTTTCTGTCTCTCTAACCACCGGTAGCTTGGTCCCTGAACCCGATACCGGTGGGACACTATTTTTTATATTTTTAAATATATTTGTTTTTTTTTATTGTGAACGTAAGTATTTAAAAATGTCATTTATGTGGGAAGGTAGTATAGTATCGGACAACGTATGGACATCATTTATAACCGTTGCAGTTATGTATACCCCTACCGGGGGGTAGGCGAGGGGTTACTCACGATGCGGTGACATCTCGTGAACGAATCAAGCGGTGGCCGGAAGGTGTGGGTCAACGTGAATTTCACGAAATGTAACGTGTCTAGTTATTTTAAAGGTATCACTAGTTAAGAGTACGCGTGATTTTCGTAACTAGTCTCATCTCAGTGTGCGGCTACTTACTTAGTACGGCTACGTTACGCACGGAACGTAGTCATGTCGTAACTCGTAACGTCCCAAGTCGTAGCTTCGACTCGGTTCGGTTTTGGTTTTATAGTTACATCTTACATCAGTAAACGTCTAACTTATATAAACTTCCCTTCATAATTTATTTAGGTTTAGGACTGACTACATTAAATTAATGGTCGATTTATTTGTTTGGTTAACTATGATTAATATAATAAAAATAATAATAAGTGCTGTTTAGAAGTTCAATCGTTTATATTTAAAATATCTATATATTTTTCCGTTTTTTTAAATATATATTTACATTATATTTTATCTTAGTTAACTTAAAACTCTGTTTGTATGACGCATCAACAAACCGACGTCTCAACTTGTAAAAGTTACTAGGATCGTGTGTATTGTAGCAAAAATGACGTAGTCACAAAAATCACTGGTGTCTTATTTGGGTCGAGACTAGTTATGCACACCTAAGTCACATATGCAAGAAATAGCGTAGGACCCAGGGTGCTGCCTTGTGGCACCCCATATGACCCCACACAGAAGTTACTGGTATGGTTTTCAACTCTAACACATTGAATTCTTTCTGTAAAATAGTCTTTTAATCATAAAAGTGCGTTTCCCCTATTTCCTAGATTCTCAAGACGAGTCAAGAGGATCGGAATAGAAACGGTGTCAAACGCCTTTTGTAAGTCAAGGAATACACCTAAACATTTATCGCCCCTGTCAATGTGAGATTTAATATTAGATGTAAGTTGTAATACAGCGTCGTCAGTAGAATGATTGGCTCTAAACCCGTATTGTTTCAACCCAAGAAGTTTCTTGCTATCTATATAATTCATTAAACTTTTGTTCACGATTTTCTCAATTACTTTAGACTGTACTCAACAGTGAAATAGGCCTATAGTTGGTGGGAAGAGACTTGTCTCCTGATTTATAGAACATTTTTAAATATTACTAAATACATACATATTGTAAATAAATTACACCGATACATGGAACAAATGATCTATTTTATTATTGTTTAGCTTTTAGTACAGTATCTGCATCATTATATTTTTTTTTACAATAAAACCGTTTAACTTAAAAAAAATACTTTTTCTTCATAGTATTCTACTAGTAAAGCCCTTTCATTTGATATCTATATTGAAGGGGTTGTAAAAAAATATGAAATATGGATTTATAATGATGCTAAATACATATTATTGTACTGTCAAAACCTAAGGTGTGTACCAAATTCAAGATCAATCGAACAACAGGAAGGAGTAAAATTTCAGGTACTAAACTTGACCCAAGAAACAAACAGGGCAAGTTAAATAAAACAGTTTAAATTTCAAAAAAATATTAAGTACATATTTATTAGACATTCATTTAGTTCAGATTTTAAACGAAATGTTTTTTTTTAAGTTATCATTTCTTGAATAATACTGTAATATAAACTGCACTTATCATAGTATAATATATACATTACAAAGGATTTATAGTTCATGAGCGAGGTACAAATTTTGTCAGTCATTTCCTCTCGGGCGATAATTCGTGAAATGCCTTAGAAAGTTGTATCATGAAGCCTCGGGAACGTCAGCTGCGGTCCCGCGGGGGGTTGAGGAGCAGTAGCCTCCCGCTCTTAGAAAAAAAAATTTAGTCCTTTCCTCCCGATTAAAAATTGTATCAAATTATAGCTAACCAAATATCTTGAAGAAAAAGAAAATTCACCTGACTATATAATTAGAGATTATACGTCAGCTGGTCACATGAACGTGAAAAAAATATGTACTACGTTCAGTGATTTCTTCTCAATTGAAAATTTATAAGATGACAGTTTATATGCTTTTACAAATAAATAAAAATGTCAGCTTGCTGTATCCCGGTGGAAACATTGTCAGCTGATACCCTAAAAGGTGTAACGCAGGAGCCAGGCGGTAGTATCTATCACCTATTTAGGTGCACCAGCTGCCAGCTGACGAGTTTTCCCTCGGCATACTGCCAGCTGACTTTTTTTGGTAACTTTTAAGATCACATTTATAGCGGCTTACGAATTTTCATCCGGGAGGGTATGACGTATCTAAACTTATTTGACATTATGCTCCAAACACTAACCGAAAGATATAATTTTATTGCAATGTTTAACCATATTCTTGTGTTGAGGAGCAGCCCCCCAACGGAACCGCAGTTGTCGTTTACGAGGCTTCATGGTACAACTCTCTGAAGCATTTTACGAGTTTTCGCCCGACAGGAAATTGGTCATGAACATTTGTTGCTGGCTCGCGGGCGTTTACAACAGTGCTACTGTGGTGAAAAAAAAAAAAACTAACTTATTATACAGAACAAATCACATCTTATTTCATAAAATATTGAGGTATATTGCAAAATGAAAAGATTAATATTAAGTATACTACTACTATTCAAGACCACTCAATTGATGACACAACTAACCACAGGACCTACATAAGGCTTTGACATCCTGGCTTTGTGGTTTCTTTGTGGGAGATCGATCAGAACACATCCTGTTAATAATTGTTTTTAAACTTTCGCGACTTTGATACATATTATGTTTTTAATTGGACGCGGCAGGCGATGTCGCTGACGGCATAGGCGAGGACGCAGTGCCTGAGTCAGTGGCTGAGCATGGCGTGGAATATCTCCAGAGGGAGGTGGCAGTGAAGGAAGGGCGGTAGATGCTGATGGTGTTGCTGAAAATATATAATTATATTTTAAACTAGCAGTTCCCCCGCAGCTCCTCTCGCGTGTACATATTTATATATTTTGCATGGAACCCTAATCCTTTATCCAAAATAAAGTTGCCTAAGTTACACCTTATAACACCAGCTATCTGCCTGTGAAAGTCCCGTGAAAATGATCCACTGGTTCCGGAAATTAGCCGTATCAAACAGACAGACACACAAAAATCAAGTATCAATTTTTCAATCTGCCTTTTGCAATCATTCATCAAAAAGTAGGTACCTTGTATAGAATAAGAAGGAATAAAATCCAACATAATTTTATCTGTAGCAGAAATTTGGGATGGGCAAAGTGTGTGTGCAGTTTGTTTAGTATTTCCGGTCAGTGGTGACAGAGAGTTTCTCTCTGATGGTAGGGCCTGAAAAATATAAAGAATATTAATTAGAAATATTAAACTTGTTTATAAAAGAAAATACAGTAATAACCAAAGACCACAGGCAAAAAAATAAACTAACAGCAAAACCTCTCTCTTCAGTTTCAGCTTGACCAATGACAGCAGTCAAGCCCATTATGCCCAACACCCTCTCTTCTAAAGCAGTGAGGGTTTGTCTGCTGCTTGGACCACCATCAGCACCAGAAGCCTCACCACGTATTGCCAAGGCCTTTTTCTTCATTTCAGCTTTCCAGTTCCATATTTGTCTGTTAATTTTTGTCATGCATGTTTTCATCAACCATTTCTTAGTCTATGAAGTAAACTGATTGTGTATATACTTAATCTTGTAGAATAATAAAATGATAATAATAGGAAACTATAAAATAATATTTCTCCAGTAGTTTTTGTGAGAATCTTACTTTTTTCCATTCATCCATCGGCTTTATTACTCCTCCACCTGTGGAGTTCAATAACTCTTCCAGTTCGTGCCACAGTCGGTCAGCTTTTAGTCGGCCTTCAGGCCCTTGCTGGGGCCTCGTTATATCGCCATGGCTAGAACAAGTTAAAACTATTTCAGAGAAACAAAGGGTCTATTGATTAAATAAAGACTCAAACAGAATTGTTTGGTTTGTTTCGTAAGTAGTAATATTAGTTGATGTCGCGTATCACGTCATTGTTTATGTTTAAAATTTTTCAAGTGCTGGAGTATGATAGATTTTCAAATAACAAAGGAAGATATTTACAAAATAACTAATAATTTACGTTATCTTTCCATGAATTTCAATAAAGCTGCGAACTGTTCGTGGCTTGCTCGGGATCTAGATTCCATCCTATAAAAGTTATCACATAATTTAAGGTTTCTTTCATCCTAAAACAGAATCTTATCGTAACATTTCGAGTCACAGTAATGTTTAAATTATATTACGCACTGTTATTTTATAATAAACCAATTACAAGAAGAACTTGTACCTTATTTCACTTACTTTTTTATCACTTCAAACAGTTATTACTTCTAAAACAAAATTTAAATTCAAAAATTCAGCCCGCGCACAAAGTAGTACACAATTAAAACTTTAAAACTTTTAGTGAATTAGTGAGTGACTTTAACATTTGACGTTTGTAAGAAAACTTATACTTTAGTCTATGGTGACGCATAGACTAAAGTCTAGGTTTTTTTTTCCAAGTACATTGTAGAACAAGCGATCGCCTCATTCGTGTGAAATTGGCTACCAAATTATCGTTTTCAAAAATCGTAGAATATCGTATCGTAAAAATGGACATGGCTCTACGTAGGTAATTAATCATTTTATTATTTGGCGCCGACTCAAAATTAGTTTATATATAAATTTTGATAGTTTATGTGAATAAGCTCAATACTTAAGACTTAAAAGGTTTATTTATTTTTTGCTTTTTAGTTCTTTTCGTCTGTTTAATTTTTTGTTAAAAATATTTTTTTTCATCATCAGCTCAGTTTACATGATGTGATGATTTCTAAACGCAAATACATCAGGTATTTGCGTTTAGAATGAAAGAAAGGAAAGGAATGAAAAGTAAACAGGAACACTATTCGTTCCTACAATTTTCGAGGTTTCTCTCAATTTTATCAGAATCCCATCATAAGATCCTGACTTCCTCGACATGGAACCACCCTTGAGGTATACCCTATGTAATAAAAAAAGAATAATCAAAATCGGTATAACGGAGAGAGGGCTGAACATAAATAAAAAAAATATATGTCTGTATACGAGAACCTCCTTTTTTTTCGTCGGTTAATTAAAAATACTTATTAATTAGAATTCCGAAATAAAAACGCCTTGTAAAACTGAATAAAGACAAATAAATACATAATTGCTCGAAAGAAGAAAAGATAAATAAAATAATGATAAAGAAAAAACTGTATGATGAAGTACATTTTTGCAGGGTATTGGTTCTCATTTAAAACTATGATTGTTTACTTTCGAATAAAAATATTTTCTTTCGCTGGTCATAGTTCTAACCTAACCCAAATGATTCACGAACAATAGAGGGGATCTGGCGCTGGGAGGCCACTGCCGCGGCACGCTCGCTCGCCTACATTGAACGTTTCTATACATTTTGAATATGCGTAACTGAATATTATACTAACTGAATCAAAATCAGAATCCTAATTTTAGCATTTTATTCGAAGTATTGAAAATTAGAATGTCGTTTTTCGGATCGAGAACCCATCGAGCATTTGATTCTTCGAACGTATAAAAATTGGAAAACAAAAAAATCGCATTTACGATTTTCGGAAAAATAAGTTTTGTGAATTTTAATAATAGACATTATAATTCTTAGGTGTTCGGACGGGTATTATAAAATTCGTACTTTTGAAAATGGGAACATCGAAATTCGGAATAAAATATTTCGGAGTTTTTGGGTGTTCCCTACAACATTCTTTCTTACTTTCCACCCACGGGGACAGTGTAATCCATCTTTAAGTAATAACTTCTGACGACCACCAAATAGTAGATGCTGAACACTGAAAGGAAATACAGGAAACGTCAGTGCTAAGTTTGCAAACTTAACTTTTAATGGTGGGTTTACACGTTCGCGTTCAAACCGACATACGACGAGCACAAGCGCGGGCACAAGTATGTGAACAGGCTGTTGTGCATGCTTGCGTGAAAAAGTAAGTGCGCAGGCTGCGTGCTGGGCTGCTTGCCAGGCTACGTGACGTGCATGTAAACCCACCATTACGTTTTAAGTTTGACCCAACCTTGTGTAGGTTTCTGTTCACAACACCTTCAGTCAGACGTCAGAAATTTGAAATATTATATTTATTTATAGTAATATATAAGTATGTTTATCAGCAGTCTGGTTACCACAGTACAGGCTCTGCTTAGTTTGGGATCAGACGACCGTGTGTGAGGTGTCTCAAGTTATTTTAGATAAATTACATATTATATTATAGATAAATCACACGAAGACAGAACAAATTGATCATGCTCATCACACAATTATTTGTCCCGGGTGGGAATCGAACACACGACCTCTTCCTCAGCAGTCAGGGTCTAACCACTATTCCAACAGGCCAGGCCCCATTGTTTGTTTGTTAGACTTTCACGCCTTAACTGCTCGACCTGTCGTCATGAAATTTTGC
The DNA here is from genome assembly GCA_963859945.1 of Euplagia quadripunctaria. Lineage (NCBI taxonomy): Eukaryota > Metazoa > Arthropoda > Insecta > Lepidoptera > Erebidae > Euplagia > Euplagia quadripunctaria. The sequence goes on from OY982573.1 coordinate 3,801,583, forward strand.
ACACATTTTGTGAGTGGTGCAAAAAAGCACATCTTTTATCCAGAAAAAAAACTATTGTTCCCTACGTATAAATGAAATGATTGATAAAATTTCCATTCGCACAAGCGAAGCCGCGGGCAAAATCTAGTTGAGCCTCTACTATGATAATAATTGTAATTGAGATAATTAACAATGAATTAACAACAAAGACACATATTGCAAATTACGCCTGCATCTGTCTGAACTACTTTGCGTGGGATCGCAGTCTAAAGATAATCTTAACTAGTCTTTAGAATAAAAAAATACTTACACAAGTTGAACAAGTTTTGTACAATATTACTGGCTTTTGCACCCTTCCCAATACTCGCGATGAACTCAACGATGGCGTATATGATGAAAACGCACGTGAATATGAGGAAAGCCTTAACGTATCCTCATTTGTACTACAAGAAATAATTTACAAAATTTAAAAATGTAATGCTAAAATATTTTTCTTTTTATTTTAGTCTAGGTGCATATAAATATTTTTGGTCTATATTTTGTTGACCATTTCAAGCGATAAGTTTTGCCTCTGCAAATTGAGATAGGTATGATGATTTGAAACAACTGTTACTTTTCTAAGAAAAATACATAGTTACGACCACCAGGATTAGATTCTTCGCCTAGATGCTGATGCATTGATTGGATACGTCTGCTCAACACGATAGCCCTTTCACTATTACCTTGCTGCGGCTAATAAGACTGGAAGTCAGTCTTTGGAGAGGGCGGTTCTGCCATATCAATTGGCTATTAGATAAAATTCACCAAAGAGGAGGCGGAAAAAAAGTTCCACGATGTGCAACATCCTCTATCCATGACTTTTAATTTATTGGTCTACGGTAGAATAGAAGGGGAAGAGCAACCTTTTGTCATAAATTCATAATGGAACCCGCCTTGAGACTAAAACTTATAGTTTATAACCTGAATTTAAATGTACCTACAATACTTTTATTTCGGTATAAATGACATGGCTTATCGACTGTTATCGTTTGTGTTAAATTACCGATTTAGTTCTGAACTTCATCACTAGATGTTGCTGCCAAGCGATATGACGATGGAAATTTAAATTGTAATTTTTTTTTTCACTCGGTCATTTTTCCACTTTTTTCTGGACCCAATTTCGAAGTCTACGCTGACAAAGACAGAAGCTAGCAGAAAAATAAATATATTCATTTGTACCTTGTGCACGCCAACGAGTAACAGGACGGTGAACAGTAGATGAATAGCAACGAAAAGAAATTCGATTCCTAAAAGAGCAATAATAAGTGCCATTTCCATTTCGATGTTTTATCTGTCGTTTCAGCTGCTATTTCTCCAGCAGCTACCATTGACGCAATCGATGTCCCTATGACTATTACATTCCAGATCTATAAACAAACAAACATTTTACACGAAACTGCTTAAAAGGTGAAACAGCGGTACAATCAACTAAGTGTTTTATGAATTGATGACTGACTGAAGACGGAAAAATCCAGAATTGATATAATTATTATTTCAATAATGAATACAACCATGGGGCGGCATCTCGTTATAAGGCGTACAGACAGTGGCGGATTTACCAGTAGGCTGAGTAGGCCTAGGGCGGCAGATTTTAGGGGTGCTCAATTTTTACATTATTTTTTGTCTTGTCCTGGGGTATCGAATTAGATAGACCGACCGGTAGGGGCGGCAAAATTTTAATAGCATACTGGCGGCAAATGTGTATAAAAAAACACAGCTTATTTTATGGACTATTTTAATCAAGGGCCTTGGGAAAATATATTGACCTCATAGAATAACGGCTTATTTGTAAATCGGATATTTGCAAGATTCGGCTTATCAGTAAATCCTAATAAATGTCAGGCGATCGTCATAGGTAGCAAACAAATGATGAGCAGGTTAGACACTACTTCTTCTACACCGATTATCTTTGACGGCTCAAATATATCCATAAGTTCGGTAGTTAAAGACCTGGGCTTATACATTGACTCCACCCTCGATTGGCGAGCCCAAGTTACTCACGTGAGTCAGCGAGTCACTGGCGCTCTACGAACTTTATACCGCCTGAAGAATTTCCTTCCCACCAAAACAAAAACCTCCTTAATGCAGTCCCTAATCGTTCCCATAATCGACTATGGTGATGTGTGTTATTTCGACCTGAATGCAGACCTTCTCAACAAGCTAGATCGCCTTCTCAATAACTGCATTCGATTCATTTTCAATCTTCGCAAGTATGACCATGTGTTTACTTTACGTTCCCAATTAAAATGGCTTCCTATTCGCCAACGTCGCAATTTGCGGGCTCTAAGTTCTCTGTTCTCCTTTTTAAACTCCCCATCGCCACCTTCTTACTTAGTTCCACACTTCCAATACTTGTGCTCTACACATGACAGGAATCTTCGTTCCACCAATAATTTACTTCTCTTATGTCCCTCTCACAGCTCCGACTTCATCAACTCTTCTTTCTATGTACAGTCAGTCCTCCTCTGGAATGCGCTCCCTCTCGAGGTCAGGATGTCCACAAACCGTTCCACGTTTAAAAAGAAAGTACGAGAACTCTTCCACAACGGATTAGCGGAATAGCCACAACGATAGTACACGACTTTTTAGTGGTATTTGTAGTGTATTTACTTATATATATATGATATGTATGAATATATATATGTAATCTATATATAATAAAAGTACTTATGTATGTTTGTGTATAATTATATGAAACTGTATATATTATGTCGTATTTAGAAATTTGTACATGTAAGTAATGTAAATATTAGTTTGTATTATAAAAAATTCAAATGTAACTTTGCACCTACCTTATAGCAGTTCTATATCACCCCAAGGTTGACTGGTAGAGAATGCCTTAGGCATTAAGTCCGCCTTTGTACCAATGTGCATAAAGTTTTAAATAAATAAATAAATAAATAAATAACGCATACCTAGATCTAAAGGTACCTAACTCAAAAAAACACTTTTGTTTTGCGAGCGTGCGAGTACCCCCACCACATTCTTATGTATATAATTTACAGTATATTGCCAATTTGTGGGGAATTCCCCAAAATGCGGGGAATTTCAAACCGACTGACAACACCATTTTAACAGTGCTTTCTGCAAAATAATAAATGATTTGATTTGATTGGGGAATTTATAGGGAGACCATCAATGCCAGGAAAATGCGGGGAATAGGGAATTTTTAACCTTATTAATTACATTACGACTCCAGGTTTTTTCTCCCCAAACTGGGTAATTTGACCATAATTTTGGGGTAATTTAGGAAAATGGCATTGGCAACAGCACCGTGGACTTGGCGGGACGTACGTCAGGCACGAAGGTGAGTAAGGTACTTAAGCGCATCACTTCAGAAACGCCGCTCTTTTTTGGCTCATTCTTTTTGTTGTGTTTGTAATTTTCAGGACACGGTTTGTATGAATAAAAATGTTTAAAAATTGTAGGCAAAACCAAAAGTCGCTATTTGTCTAAGTGTTTTCTAACAGTGAGAGATGAGTATATAAGTAGTATTTTGACGTGACAACGTCTTATAAATTGGTTTGCCGGGTGACACTTCAAGAAACTGCGTTACGCTCCGCTCACGTTATGCGCTCACAATGAGAGCGAGTGAGAGGCACGCGTTTTAAATATAATTCTTTGTATAAATAAATGTTTTAAATTGTTACTATTATTTCATCCTTCTTCCTACTATACGAATGAATATTCACATTAAAATTATTTTACCACTCAAAGTCGTTGTCACGTAAAACTTTCGCCCGTATACCGACTTTACAGGCAACCAATTTTTTTTAAACTGTGACAAAACGTAAAGTTTTGTCACAGTTTCACAGAAAAGTCTGGAGAGTTGAGAAAAGAGTCTGAGCGTGTGGTATTTCCCCTGTCATGCCTGCAACTTGAATTAAATTTGAGTTTGAGTTAGTGAGTATATTATATTTCGATTTTTTCAATAGGAACTGTTCGACTGCCCCGTAAATGGTTTTAGTGGTAATATCGCATAACTGACACCGCGTCGAGTGTTGCGGCTTCGAACCCATGTGGGGATCGATTTCTACATGGGACAATTGTTTGTGTTATGCTCATATAATTATTATGAGTCCGAAGTCTCTGTTTACTTTGCGTTCTATAGTATAGTTGTAACGCCAAAGTAATCTTTACCGATGTCAAAAAACGCCTTTTATTAATAATTTGGATGAAAATTCAGTGGCAGATAGCTGCTGTTATAAGGAGTAACTACTTAGAGTACTTTTATTTTGGAAAAAGAATTAGAGTTCCGCGTAAAATATATAAATGAATACGCGAGCGAAACCGCTCGGGGAACAGCCAGTTTTTCATAAAAATACTTTTAAATACCTACCTACCAAAACACAATGCATAACAGTGGCGCTCATTTAAATGTATGTAAAATTCTTAATATCTGAATACAAAATTAATGTTAGGTAGATAGTAATAGCACAAATTACTGAGTAGTAGTGATTATATATGTCTAGATGCCCGGTCTGTCATCTCAAAGTGGCACTAATAGGGTAATAGGGTAGACGACTGTCAAGTCAAATCAGTATCTTTTTAGAAAACGTCAAAGCGGTAGCATCCGTACATTTTTGTATGAAATACTAAGGCGTGACGTTACGCCTCAGTATTGTCAAATCATTTAGTTTTAATGTTAATTTAACAATTACAATCTAAATGAAAAACGTTAAAATAAAACTGGACTACTATTTTCACAGTATTTTAAGTTCTTTTATTGCGACTTTTAGCGAAATAATTTATTTTGAGCATAGGCCTACCCAATTGCCTACTCTTTCTGAGCGCCGGCTGCTGCATGCGAAAATGGACTTAAATGTTCGCAAGAACCACGATTATTATTGCCTCGCAATAGTGCAAGGCCGCGTGGCCGTGTGTGTATTGTTTACTATTCAACGATAACAAATATGGCAAAACCGTAGTAAAAACGCATGCACTCGAAAAATAAGCAGATATAAAGTAAAAAGATTTTAAACACTGAGTTTAAACAATAAACATAAGCGATCCACATAACTCTATCCACTTGCCCCTTGATGTTAAAAGAAATTCTCACTTAAAAATTACCCTCAATAGTGAGCTATTACGATTCAATAAAGCTTCAAATTTATTTTATTTTTTGTATACCTACCAAGAAATGATGCAGAGTTGTTTTAATAATGAAATCGTAAACAAACAATGTTTGTTTGCCTGCATTAGTTTCGTATATAAATTTAACAGCGATCAGGACGAATGGGTTAACCATAATAATAATCTTAATTATAAACTTCCACTGGCTCCTAAGCAAGATGTGTCTAAAGTATAATAGGTATCCCAAAAGGGAGTAAGGAACATTTTATTGGATAAAGTGAGATCTAAGGGCCCAAGGTAAATCTTACTCTATCCAATAAAATGTGTACCTACCTGCATCTGGGATTATATGTATACCAAATATAGTTTTAAACCTAAAAAAACGTCGATGAATTCTCTTACTCACGTTTTGTGTGGCACTTGGAGCAAACAAAACCTAAATTTAACTTTTTTCAACGTTTTCCATCAAAAAAAGGAAGACTTTCTTGAAAAGGATTCATACATAGGACTCGCTAAAGAATTGACTAGAAAAACTTCCTAAAACATTAAAATCCTTAACTTTAATTTTACACACGTCTGAACACCGCATCACCAACGGATTAAATACACAAAATACGCATGTAGTAGTGAGGCAGAGTGTATTTGATACGGTCTACACATATTCATGAGTTGTGGATGTGGTAGTGTCAAGGGATGCCAGTTTATTACATTTTCCCATATAAATAGCGAGTTTTTATACACTGTAACATTCAAACCTCTTTTGAATATTGGTAGAAGCTGGCTTATAATATAATATTTGAATAGCTGGTTACAATTTATATTTTTGAATTATATAATTGTGGTAATAGAAGTAGGATCAAGTGAAGAGGGTGCGCCGGGCAGTCAGAGTGAACGGCTGTCAAGTTGCTGCACCAGATCTGTTCCATAAGTCTTTGTAATATGTTAATGTAAAAGTAAATAAAATTAATTAGGCTCTATTGGACGGAATCACTGTCACTATGTATGGCGAGCCTTATGGGAAATATGGATACTTTACTCAACCAAACCAACTAAACAATAATTTTAGTAACGAGTAGAGTACGTAATCAATCAATCAAAATAATTAATTCAATTTTAATTAAAGGAAAAACTGACTTATTTTGATAAGCGTCAGTGAAGTTATCACAAAGGCTGATAATAAAATAAATAATAATTTATTTTAGATTTTCGAAGAATCAATGTCATTAAGTATGTATGTTATTATCATATTTTCAAAATGTTTTGTGGGTTGGTTTTAATTAAGAAAACTAACAACATTTAATACGGGGACGTTTATGAGTAGATAATTATTTAAGTACTTAATTATATAAAAATCTATTTAACAAAAAATTAAACCGACGAAAATAAGTAAAAAGCAAATATAAATAAATCTCTTAAGTCTTGAGCTTATTTATATAAACTATCAAATTTTATATAAACTTATTTTGAGAGGAAACCTAAAAAAAAAAAATACATACGGTCGAATTGAGAACCTCCTTTTTTTTCGTCGGTTAAAAAGAGTGATTAAAATGTAAGAAAATTATTATTTTTCTGCAACTTAAGGCCAGGCGCGCACTACGAGTCTATAAAAAAGCCCTGTGATAGCCCCTGTAATATGGGGGACTCGTACGAGACCTCGTTTTTAGAATTGCGTACCCAAACATTTTTTACAGAGTGGGACTTTCAATTGCCGCTATAATAATTTAAAAAATTAAACGACCATACAAGAAACGTGTTTTTCTGCGTTTTTCGTTAAAACTTGTACGATGGTACGGAATCTTTAGTGTACGAGTCTGACTCGCTTTCACAAAATTTAAATATAACTGATTTGAAAATATTCGTATCAAAATAATGATCATTATTGTTGTTTACGTATATTTAAAGAGAAAATAATATTTTACTTGTAAATAGGAAGTGAATTAATTGTTTTAGGAACCGTATGATGTTTTTTAGATAAATCAGTTCTATAAATATAAATTATTTATAATAAAAATAAATCGATAAATTTTGTTGGTAAATACGTTGTACATAGATTAATGTTATTGCTATGAATAAAACAATAGGTACTTTTTTTCTATACAAATGTACACAAATATTGTAATATATGTAATTCTGATTTGGCTACAAAAATTCTTTGTAAATTTTTTTATGTATTATTATAATGTTAAAATTTTACCAGGAAAATTTAATAGGAAAATATTACCTACTCTGTCCATCCGATAACAAAAATAAAGTATTACCAGTAAAGTAAAATATTACTTACTCTATCCATCCAAAAACAAAATAAAAATATTACCCGTAAAGGAAAATATTACCTTCACTATCCATCCGATAACAAAAATAAAATATTACCAGTAAAAGAAAATATTACCTACTCTATACATCCGATAACAAAAATAAAATATTACCCGTAAAGGAAAATATTACCTACTCTATCCATCCAATAACAAAAATAAAATGTTACCAGTAAAGGAAAATATTACCTACTTTATAAATCCGATAACAAAATAAAATATTACCTTCTCTAGCCATCCGAAAACAAAAATAAAATATTACCAGTAAAGGAAAATATTACCTACTCTATATATCCGAAAACAAAAATAAAATATTACCAGTAAAGGAAAATATTACCTACTCTATACATCCCATAAGAAAAATAAAATATTACCAGTAAAGGAAAATATTACCTACTCTATACATCCGATAACAAAAATAAAATATTACCAGTAAAGGAAAACATTACTCTATGCATCCCATAACAAAATAGACGTACGCTTATTTTTACAAATTAATATATATAAATATATATATATATATATATATATAAATATATATATATATATATATATATATATATATATATATATATATATATATATATATATATAGTTAATATGTACTTGTTTTTGGATATATACACTCGAGTTTTCAAGACTGTATTAAATTTAATTATTGTCTTCCTATAACCGATTTACTTTATACAAATGTATGTTTACCGACTTGTAGACAGAGCTGTGTAAAAGACATGCGTACTTTCATTTGAAATACAAATTGCAAAATATTTTTTCGCATGTATTTAAAAGACTAAATCATAACTAAAATAACTAATATTAATGTTTGTTACGCGTCCGCGTCTGAACTACTCAACCGATCATCGTGAAATTTTACGTACACGGTCTCAAGGGCACGGAAAAGGACATAGGGAACCTTACATCCAGAAAAAGGTTCCCGTGGATAGATAGATAAACAAACATTTATGTGTCAACAGTGGAAGAGCCATGCTTCGGCACGTATGGGCCGGCTCGACCGGAGTGATACCACGGCCTCACAGAAAACCGGCAGTGAAGCAATGCTTGCCGACGCCCTAACCCTTCCCTCTACCTCTCTCCTTTCCTTGCCCCTTATTCCTCCCTTCCCCTACTCCCATCTTAAAAGCCGGCAACGCACTTGTGACTCTTGAGTTGCAGGTATCCATGGACAGCGGTAGTCATTTACCATCAGGTGAACCGCTGCTCGTTTGCTCCCTATAACATAAAAAAAAAAATGCGAGCAAAGCTTGTAAAAAATATTTTCCAAGTCGTGTATTTGAAATATGCAATACAAAATACAATCTTTTAAATATTTGTACTTAAAATGTAAAATACAGTGTTTTAAATATTTGTATTTAAAATATAAAATACAAATTAGAAAACACATAATAGCACATAATATCAGTAAAAGAAAAATCTACTTTTATGAGCATTAGATATTAAAATGTTAAATAAAATAATAAAAGTGAACGGCCTGATGGTAAATGATTACCGTAGCCTATAGACGCTTGCAACTCCAGGGAAGGAGCACGCGCCTTGCGAACTCTTTAAAAGTCCTTTCTTGAAAAATCTCTATACTTTAGTTTATCGTGAAAATCTCGACCCGCACGGCTCATTCCACAGCCGGAGCGTTCGCGGGAAGAAATTTTTCCGGGACCTTCCGGGATTTGAACCTTCTTTGTTTATTCTTCTTTATCATACACCATAAAATACAGAACCTTTAAAATACACTTGTAAAACATTAAATCTACAACAATCTTTCCACTACTTGGAACAATGACTGGTTGTGATGGTAGATTTCTTACTCCCTGTGCTAGTCATAAGACTGTGTTACGGCTGGTACTATTATGTATTCTGTGGTTACGCCAAGGTAAGGTCTCTCTGTCCAGATTTTTTTTTAATTTGTACATATAACTTTTAAGTACTATGTATCTCATTATAAGAGGACTGTAAAGTTCTTATGAGAAATAAATTTCTTTAAACCGAAGAGTATAAGTAATCTTTGCATTTCTTATTTACGAAACTGAGTAACTAACTTTAATTTAACTTCGATTGATAATAATAAATCTTGAGACACCTCACACACGGCCGTCTGATTCCAAATTAGGCAGAGCCTGTACTATGGTATCCGACTGCTAATTAACATTTTTAAATATTACTACATACATACATATTGTAAATAAATTACATCCAGACATGGAACAAATTATCGTGCTCAACCCTATATGTAATGTATGTTACGCTCCACTATTTTATTATAGTTCAGCTTTGAGTACAGTATCTGCATTAGATTTTTTTTACAATAAAACTGTTTAACTTTTTTTTTAATTAAAAAAAAAAATACTTATTTTATTTTCAAGTTTTTGTTTAGTTAATATATGGATTTTTTATAGTTACTGTAGTCTACTAGTCAAGCCCTTTCATTTGATATCTATATTGAGGGGGTTGTAAGAAAATATTAAATATTTATTTATAATGATGCTGGATACACATAATTGTCTTGTCATCAAAACTAAAGGTGTGTACCAAATTCCAGATCAATCGAACAATAGGAAGAAGTAAAATTTCAGGTACTAAACTTGACCCAAGAAACAAACAGGGCAAGTTAAATAAAACAGTTTAAATTTCAAAAAAATATTAAGTACATATTTATTAGACATTCATTTAGTTCAGATTATAAACTTACTGTTTTTCCTTGAATAATACTATAATTAAACTGCACTTACCATAATATAATTTATACATTACAAAGGATTTACAACAGTGCTACTGTGGTGAAAAAAAAAAACTAACCTATTATACAGAACAAATCACATCTTATTTCATAAAATATTGAGGTATATTGGAAAATGAAAAGCATAATATTAAGTAGACTGCTATTATTCAAGACAACTCAATTGATGACACAAATAACCACAGGACCTACATAAGATTTTAGACCCTGACTTTGTTTGGTTTCTTTGTGGTACATCGATCACAACACGTACTGTTAATGTTATAATTTATGTTATAAATGCTTTGCAATACAATTAATAATAATAGGTTTATATTAAATTCAAAACTTTTTTTTTAAATAAGAAATGCATTCATTGTTTAAATTATGAACGATTAATTAACTTAGGTAAAACGTAATTTTAAATAAAAAAGTGCAACTTTTAAGAGCCTCTACGTTTTTTTCTTCAAATTGTAGTCAGTATTTAAATCTTTCGAGCATACGTAAAACTGATCTTTTATCGCAAATTCTCGCACTAATTTAGTAATGTATAACTTCCAAACATCAATCATTGGGCTGTGACTCGCTGGACGAGATCACTAATCGGATGTCCCTTTCCAGTGTTGCAAGAATATCGCATAAAAGTACTTGTAATACTAACTTACTTCTTTGTAAAAGAGATCTCTTGCATGGGAACAATAGCCCATGGTATGAAGAACACTAGATTATTTGGCACAATCTCAATTTGGCGGGAATATAAAACTAACATAGTTTTCGTTACGGTTATTGTATTGTAGAAAATATTATTACAAAACGATTATTCACAATCTATGTCAAATTAGTTTCTTAAAATGAACTATATATTTTACAGAAATATATATTCATGGTCATTACTCTGAAGCTATAAGGTCATTACGTGATATAAGATGATGTATAGGTTATTTTTTACAAAAAAAGGACTTAAACTAACCCAAACTTAATTTCAGATTACATAGACTAACAGCCACACAGCAATGTCAAATGAACTGAACAAAAATGAACGAAAATATTGACCATAATTTATCATTAATAATAAAAGCAGAAATCCATGGTCGTCTTCAGGTTTATATCAACAACATTCTTTCTTACTCTCCACCCACGGGGGCAGTGTAATCCATCTTCAAGTAATAACTTCTGATGACCACCAAATAGTAGATGCTGAACACTGGAAGGAAATACATAGATGCATTAATAAAGCATCGATTTACGTCAGTGCTTAAATTTGCAAACTTAACTCTAATAACCAAACGTTTGGTGAAATTATAATTTTTAACAATACGTTTAAAGATTGACCCAACCTTATGTAGGTTTCTACTCACAACATCTTCTATTTACGTCAGAAATTTGAAATGTTCTATTTATTTATAGTAAAATATAAATATGTTTATCAATAGTCTGGTTACCACAGTACAGGCTCTGCCTAGTTTGGGATCAGACGACCCTGTGTGAGGTGTCTCAAGTTATTATCAGACACTATGTGTAAAACATAACAATTCAGATTACTATTATAAAATATGTGACCGACGCGGTGGGACGCCTCAGTCCTTGAAAAAGGGCCCCGTCGGGTCCGAAACTACTCGGGCATATCCGAAATATACACGTGAGTAAAATGAGTGAGCATTTCTTTTGCTGTTTGAGCTACCCTTACTAATATTATGAATGCGAATATGAGATTAATGATAAAAATAATATTTTGTGACACCTTACACGCAGCCGTCTGATCCCAAACTAGGCAGAGCCTGTACTATGGTAACCAGACTGCTGATAACCATACTTATGTATTTCTAAATACATACATATTATAGATAAAATTATACCCAAACACAGAACAAATTGATCACGCTCATCACACAATTATTTGTCCCAGGTGGGAATCGAACACACGACCTCTGGCTCAGCAATCAGGGTCACTAACCACTAGACCAATAGGCCAGGCCAGATGTTTGTTTCTTAGGCTTTCACGCCTTAACTGGTAAACTGATCGTCATGAAATTTTGCACACATTTTGTCAGGGGTAGCACATATCTTTTAAAACTATTGTTCCCGAGGGATAAATGAAATGATTGACAAAATCTCCATTCACAAAAGCGAAGCCACAGGCAAAATCTAGTTGAGCCTCTCCTATGATAATAACTGAAATTGAAATAAGTAAAACTCAGAATTATTCAAAAACAAAGACATTGGTATTGGTATTGTTATAGGGCCCTGTTTCCGCATCTAGACTCATAGACGGGCCATTATGCGTTCAGATAAGCTGACTAGTTGAGCCAGCCTAGCTCTTTCCAGAAGCAAACAAATACATATTTTTCAAATTACGTCTGTATCTGAACTAGGATCGCATTCTTAAGATAGTCTTAACATAGTCTTTAGAATAAAAAAATACTTACACAAGCTGAACAAATTTTGTACAATATTACTGGCTGTTGCACCCTTCCCAATACTCGCGATGAACTCAACGATGGCGAATATGATGAAAACGCACGTGAAGATAAGGTAGGCCTTAATGTATCCACGTTTATGCTACAAAAAATAATTTACATAATATAAAAATGTAACGCTAAAATATTTTTACTCTATTATTGTAAAACATTTAGGTAATTAAGCTTGAAATAAAAATAAAATGACTACAGGATTCGCTCACTAGGATAAGATTCTTCACCTAGATACTGATGCAGACATTCATTGGATACGTCCGCTCTACACGACAGCTCTTATACTATTACCTCGCTGCAGCTATCAAGACTGGAAGTCACTCGTTGGAGAGGGCAGTTCTACCACAACAATTGGCTACTAAATGAATTTCACCAATGAGGAGGCGGAAAAAAGTTCCAGGACGTGCAACATCTTATCGCATTAACAGACATTTTGTTCTGTTTGACTTTGTTGGGACAGGATGCTGACGCATTCATTATATGTCAGCATTACCCTACATCCTCGAAGTCTGGGAGCAAAACCCCGCCTAAACCGAGGAATATTAATCTGGTCGAGGACTATCAGGGGTTTATGGAACAGCTATAATACGCTAGTAGTGATGTCTGCTCAAGCTCTTGTGTAAGGTACTGAACAAGTCGAACGGTTACGACCTCCAGGATTTGAGCAGGCGGCATTATAACAGCAGGGTCACCAGAGCATAGGGTTGGCAAGTAGATTCCAAGGTTCTAAAGGTGACTGTAACTGATTGCCATTATACTGACCAGGTAGTTGTATGTAGGAAAAGATTTGTCACTGGTGTGTGCCTCTTATCAGGTAATCCTAACAATTTGGTTTTATAATTTGAATTTGGGTATTTGACTGAATCAAATTTAGCACACTTCTAGTTTATAAGCTCGATTAACGTACACAATACTTTTATTCCGGTAAATGACATGGCTTATCGACTGTTATGGTTTGTGTTAAATTACCGATTTAGTTCTGAACTTCATCACTAGATGTTGGTGCTAAGCGAAATGACAATGGCAATTTTATATTGTAATTTTTTTTCACTCGGTCACTTTTCCATTTCTCTCTGGACCCAATTTTAGAGTCGACGCTGACACAGACGTCGGCAGAAGCTAGTAGGAAAATAAATATATTAATTTGTACCTTGTGTACACCAACGAGCAACAGGGCGGTGAACATTAGATTAATAGCAATGAAAAGTAAGGCGATTCCTAAAAGAGCAAGGGTAAGTTCCGCCGCCATTTCGGTGTTTTTATCTGTCGTTTCAGCTGCTATTTCTCCAGCAGCGACCATTGCCGCAATCAATGTCCCTATGACTATAACATTCCAGACCTGAAAACAAATAAAATTTTTAAACGAAACTGCTTGAATGGTGAAATAGTTGTACAATCAACTAGGTGTCCCTTTTTTTGAATTGATGATTTACTGAAGATGAAAAGATCCTAAAAATCTCAGTAATGCGTATAACTAGAGGGAGGCATCTCGATATAAGGTGTACAGAGATATCGAGGGGGCGGTATTAGTTTGTTCAGTAAGTCACTGTTACAATATATAAGGTTTTCAGGGTCAAAATGGTACTTAAGAACTGTGATCATACTCAAACCATTGAACTTTATACTGAACGTGGACGAAAATTTGAAAGCTGATATATCATGAAAGCTGATATATCATGATTTTTTTTTTTTAATTTAGAAAGACAACTGCCGCATTAGGATTTACTCCTGTGTCGCGGGGGACTTTACAAACATAGAAACAACGGACACAAAGAACACCCAGACTCAGGTAGGAATCGAACCCACGACCTATAAGCATAGCGGTCAGGGTCACTAACCACTAGACCAACAGGCCAGTCCAATATGATAGCTGATATATAAATTATTTTGATAAAATTTGGTTGATGTTTAATTAGTATTATTAAAACTCAAAATATATGAAAGGAATTAAATATTTTTTTTTTGTTAAATGAAAGAAATTACATTTCTTACCAAATTTAGATATCCAATGATTAGAGATCCCGTCCTCAACTCCACGAAAAAACAACAATTGTTGACTTCCAAAGGCATTTTGCTCTGAAATACAACAACACAGCATATTTTATGGACTATTTTAATCAATGGCCTTACAAAAATACCTGACGGACCTGATGATATAATATATGTAAATAGCATTTATTTGTTCTTTTGTCACCCACTTTGCTAAGGAGTGAAGCTGATTCATAATATCTCCAGCTCCTCTTATGCAATTCTGGTTAAATTCGGCCGGCAACGCACTTGTGACTCTTGAGTTGCAGGTGTCCATGGGCGACGGTAGTCACTTACCATCAGGTGACCCGCCTGCTCGTTTGCCCCCTATAATATATAAAAAAAAAAAAATTTCTTAGAGTTCCAATTTCCAAGACAGTTTAAATTTCACCTTGTGACTCCCCGTGAGGGACACTGTTGTTGTATCTGGTATATAGATCAGAAGTCACAGCAATAGGAATATGGTGGGATTAGTCTAAATAAAAAAAACCGCATCCTTTCATGAAGAAATCAAATTAAAATAGACAAAGAAAACACTACCTTTATCTATTATTACTAAATAGATAAGGAATATCTACCCCTCAATTGTGAACGCACACAATTTCAGTAACAATATTTATATCGATGAGTCATGATTGTAGACACCATCACTATCTTGTTATCACAAGAGTGATAACACTGTATGTAGTGATAATGTCACCGGAATTCTATGTATTTGTTATTTTTGCACCAAACATGAGTGCTAATATAATTTAGTTCTACATAAATGTTCATATATCTAGTACAAGTTGTATGAGTTTGGTTGTGTTATCTTTTCTATATTTATATAAATAGAAATGAACCGCTGAATTCATGTAAGCGCATCACTTAAGAACGGCTGCTCCTATTCGGCTAATTCTTTTTTGTTGTGTTCGTAATTATCAGGACACGGTTTTTATGAATAATTGTAGGCAAAACCGAGAGTCGCCATATGTCTAAGTGTTATCAAAAAGTGCGAGATGAGTATATGAGTAGTATTATTTAAACTGTGACAAAACGAAAAGCTGAGACAATAGTCTGGGCGTGCGGTATTTCCCCTGTCGTGCCTGCAACTTGAATTAAATTTGAGTTTGAGTTTCTGAGTCACGATCTTAGACGCTCAAAGTGAAAATGGCAACACAGGGTTAGTGCAGCCATGTAATTCCCCCGAAAATAGATTATATTTCGATTATTTCAATAAGAAGTTCGAATTTCGTCAACTGTTCGAGTGCCCGGAAAATGGTTTTAGTGGTAATATCGCATAACTTGACACCGCGTCGAGTGTTGTGGGTTCGAACCCATGTGAGGATCGATCCCTACATGGGACAATTATTTGTGTTATTCTTATAAAATTATTATGATTCTGAGGTCTCTGCTTGCTTTGATTTATATAGTTGTAACGCCAGGGAAATCTTTACCGATGCCAAAAAACGCCTTTTATTAATTATTGGATAAAATTATTTTAAGCTACTTAGGTATTTAGATGATAGAGCATAATGGATTTTTGCTACAATGACAGCCAGGTCACTGGCTAGTATATGTACCTATATCAGCAGGTCGGTAGGGGGGCCAAAGTCTTACTGGTGGGACAGGAGTGACCATGATGTCGTGAGCAGTTAGTTTTTATTTATTTATAAGGTAGGTGGACTTTATGCTACTAGCATTCTCTACAAGTCAACCAAGTCATTTAAGTTCCTTAAAAATCCAAATTAAATTCCAATCAAAAATCATTTTAACCTTTGAAGGAAAATGAGGGGTGTTATAAGTTTAACGTGTTTATCGGTGTGTCTGGCTCAGTCTGGCTGTAGCATCCGATGACGATGACGAACGACCCGTGTCCACAGTGAGCCGTACATGGGCATCCCCTTAATATTCACATTGTACCTATTCTTATTCAATTTATTTGTGGCATTGTCATTACTTTTCATCTAAATAGTTTCAACTTGTTGTAAAATTATTATTATTTTCGCACTAGCTCTTTTTGCATGCCCAAATGCAATAACTTTTTAAGTAATTAAAATTTCCGTTCGGTTAATCGCCGAAACGAATTATCAAGGCTAGTACAATTGTAGAACTAGTTTGAGTGCCTAATTTATTATTTTAAACATTATAAATGCTCATGAAAATAAAACTCTTTCTGCATCGATTGACTGCACAACACAAACGCAATACAAGTTACCTACACACGTATTACGACTGTCACCAGACATATGCCTGGCAAAATACACACATATTCATATTCAAGAACATAACCCATGGATACGTTCCTACCATCTACCAATATATACTTATCTTACTAATTATAAACAGTGACCAATTATCCAAATACCAAACGTAAGCCAGTTTCCCAATTATAAACTCATTTTCTACCACCACCACGACGGGTACTTCGTCGATTCACAATACAAGCTGTTCGGACCACGGTATGAATCGCAAAAGGCCCCTTTTTGAATGCGTCGTTTCGGACCAGTGGTGTGAATCGACGAATGTCTATTTTGTACTTCGTCGTTTCGCACCACTGCACATTCCTATCTCTTTTGACTTTTATGACCGAATGACTCAAATGATAACGCGCATACTATAGTTCTCAGGTAAAAGCAACCCTTTTAATACCTTTACTGACACTTTTTAATTGACAACATGTCAGTAAAGGTATTAAAAGGGTTGCGAAACGACGAAGTACAAAATAGACATTCGTCGATTCACACCACTGGTCCGAAACGACGCATTCAAAAAAGGGGCCTTGTGCGATTCACACCGTGGTCCGAACAGCTTGTGGTGTGAATCGACGAAGTACCCACCACGACGCCCCTCCCCTTTCAGGTTACTTTTACTTTACCCATGTTTTATGCAAATAAATGAATTATGATTTAACGTTAACTATGTTATAGACAATATTGACCAGTTGTCCCTGGCAGTCCCTCATATGTGCACCCCAGAACAGACACGATCTGTTTTTAACCATCCTAACAACTACTTAAAAATACTGTCACAAAATATCCGTTCAGTTAACTGTAACTGGCTATCCTGTTCTAGTAATACCACCATTCCATAATAAAAAAATTACACCGTTTTCAAAACCACAAAACACTTTAACCAAAGCGACGGTGTGGTGGTATAGGTGAACGAGAGCTGTCGGTTACATGTGAGGAAGCCGACTAACATCAATCACTCATTATTAAAATAAAATCTGAGCTGGCTATAGTTTGCATCTATCGCTCCCCATCTACTGATAATATTCACAACTTTTTATCAGCTCTTAATATTCTTCAATCTCTCCAACATTTAGAAACTGTAATTTTAACGGGTGACATTAACCTAGAGAGAAAACCTACTAGCTTAGATATCCTACGAATATCTTAATTGCCTGGCTTTTCATGGCTTTCTGGCAGCGCATACCATTCTAAGTAGAGGAGATAACTGTTTGGACCATTTGCTTTTAAGAGCAAACTCGCCTTCATATTCCTTCGTCTATGACACCGTGGTCTCAGACCTCTATCCTTTACTACTCTGCTTGGAAAATAGACGTATACGAAGTACCTCAATTCCTATACTCTCCAATATTGACTATGAGAAACTAGATGAAACAATGTCTCAACTAGACTGTGACCCAATAATCTCCATACATAACGCTGATATTGCTAGAAATAAATTTGTGGAATTAGTGACCACAGCCATTTCAAAACACACCTCGACCAGAAGAGTATCTGCTAGAAAGAAGATACAGAAACCTTGGTTCACGACTGGTCTATTACACTGCATCAGAAATAGGGATGCATTACATAACAAGGCAAAACAAGATCCAGAAAATGAAATACTGAAATTAACTTACGAGCGCTACAGAAACTTCCGTACAAGGATTATAAAAAAGCGAAACGTCCCTGTCCCTCCCTCCCTCTCCATGTCTCTCTGACGCTGTACATGTAACTATAAAAAACTCGGCTCCGTCGCACAAATTTTCGATGTGGACAGGAGGACAGGACAGAGGACATTCGGACATCAGGGTCACGTGTCCTGACGCGAGTTTAATATTTTTTACCCATCCCAAAAAGTGCGCAACGCCGCTAAAAAGTTTTCAGTTTAAAAAATATATTCTTTGCGATTTATGGTTAGGTCTGTTTACCATAACTGTTTGTATTATCATAGATAGTTACGGATAACATAAATCTGGGACTAGCATAATTTAACTGCTTAAGAAGTTGGGTATTTAGCACTACATTATTCAATATCAAATAACATGCGTTATGCACTATCTACCGGGCTGTTGAATGGTTCTACTACTCATAACAGCATCAAATAGGCGTTACAAAGTAACAAAATACAAAACTGAACTGTTGAACAATAACAAATATCGCAGTAGAAACGCATGTACTCGAAAAATAAACAGATATAAAGTAAAAAGGTTTTAAAAACTTTGTAGACAAATTTAAATGAATTCCAGAATAAGTTTAAACAATAAACATAAGTGATCCACCCGGACCACCCGGCGCTTTTCGCCCCTCAATGGTAACTCTACCCACTTGCCCTTGATGAAAAGAAATTCTCAATTAAAAGTAACCCTCAATAGTGAGCTATTGTATATTACGATTCAATAAAGCTTCAAATTTATTTTACTTCCTGTATATTTACCAAGAAACAATGCAGAGTTGTTTTTAATAATGAAATTGTAAGTAAACAATGTTTGTTTGCCTACATTAGTTTCGTATTTAAATTTTACAGCGATCAGGACATTCGTCCTTTTCGCCCATTCGGGTTAACCATAATAATTTTCTTAATTATAAAGTTCCATTGGCCCTTTAACGAGATGCGTCTAAAGGGCGCAAGGAACATTTTTTGGATAGAGTTAGATCTAAGGGCTCAACCCTTAGATCTCACTCTATCCAATAAAATTTGTGGGATTATATTTATACCAAATATAGTTTTAAAGCTAAAAAAATCGTCCATGAATTCTTTTACTTACGTTTTGTGTGGCACTTGGAGCAAACAAAACCTAAATTTAACTTTTTTTCAACTTTTTCACTACGAAAAGAAAGATTTTATCAAATCCTTTACATACAGTTAGGTTAGCTCAAGAATTCACTTAGCAAACTTCCTAAAATATTAAAAATCCTTAACTTTAATTTTACACACGTCTGAACACCGCGTCACCAACTTGAACAGAGGTTTGATAAATACGCAAAAACGTATGTAGTAGTGAGACAGCGTGTATTTGATACAGTCTACACACATTTATGAGTTGTGGATGTGTTAGTGTCTAGGGCTGCCAGTTTCTTCCATTTTGCCATATAAATGGGAATTTGGGATAGTTCACACAAATTATTATCCTTTACGTAACTTGATGCGGTTTGCAAGCAATTTATTTAAATAAATACTGAGTATACATGAATATATTTTCTTAGAAGATTATACACATGATTACGCAAACGTCAAAAAATATGTGGCAAAATATTTACATATTTTATGTCGAATAATCAAGATAGATATTCAAAATATTCTAGGTACTTTAGATTTTTGGACGTTATATCTTGTCCACTTGTCCACACAATCGTATTAAGTTTGCGAAGTAAAGAGTGCACAAGACAACGGACTCCTAACTCTTTAAGCGGATATTTGAAACCGACTAAAACTTGAATTCAAGAGATAAACGGCGACTCAAAGTTGTCAAATACGAAGTGTGCATAAAAAGTAGTGCGTTCTTGATGAGAGTAAAATATAATTTCTTACAGTAACGTATTCCACTATAGATAACTTCATTTTTTAAATTAAAGAGAAGTCGTTATGGAATGCAGTCCATTTTAGTAGTAGATTTAAAAGACCTAGGTAACTTTTCTCATTATAAAACATACTAATCGACTACTACATCAGCTAGATCAGCTTGGTGTCCATCAAGCTCTAGTGTGTTAATATAGAGGGCTAAGATGAGATAATTTCGGTAAGTATTTGTATTTTTAACTGACGACAAAAAGGAGGAGGTTCTCAAATTTATTGTTTTTTTTTTGGTTGTGTATTAGGCGATATCTTCGTCATTTGTGAATCGATTTCAAAAGTTGGTTTTTAATTGAATTGGTAATACTCAACGTTTGGTCCCATTTAAATTTGAAGAAAATATTCTACCTCCAAAGTTCATCACAAACTACACCGTCACGGTAACGGCACTGCTCCTGTCATTCAAATCTGAGCATGGTTCGTAAGTACCGTTATAGTGTGTGATGACCTTAAGGCTAGAAAATTAAGTAATGAAGAATACAGATTATTACAATTTATCACGAAGTCGGTGATACTTTTTTTTAAAGTCGCGTCGACGCTCGGTGCTAGTACATTTTAACCGTTCACGCCGCGTTACCGTCCCTCCCCATCTGCTGTCTACCCCAACGTTTAGTATCGTAGTGCTCCCAGTAGGTAGCTAGAGAAAAAACGTGAAGGTTTTGTCGGAAAAGTCAGACACTTTTCTACGCCTACAACAGGTCGAGCTATAATGCTTTAGAGAGGAGGTACGTACAATACAGCCTTTATCACATTATAATACATATAATTATTTAAATTGCGTAAATAATTATCCTAGGCGGGAACGGACCCCACTACATTCGAAACACTGACTGAACTGACTGACGAAGGTCATTGACACTGTCAACCGTACAGTCATGGCATTATAAAAATAATTTGTAACTTAACAGCAAATAAGGGGACCCCCTTCTTTGCTTATCAGCTTATCTTTTCCTCACTCGCTACACATCATATCTATTAACAGTCACTTATAGTCAATATAATATAATCGGTTCTTTTATCAGTGTAAAATGTAAAAATCAATGTTTATTTGTTCGTATTTTATACGCTGCCGTACCATTCATCCGATCATCATGAAATTTTGAATACACGTTGCCAGGAATACATACATACATAGGGTACCTGTGATCCTAAAATAATGCTCCCCCCCACTTATAGGTCGTTAATGGCTCTTTTGTGTAAAGTGGTCCCTAGACGATCATGCGGCACGACATGCTGAATCATCATGCTGCATGAAGGACCTATTGAGAGTCTATCATGCAGCATGATAATTCGCTTGGTATAATTATTTTATTCAGTGGATATAAATAGTACAGTGAATGGTACTGGTGTGGAAATGTCTTTGTCAAAGGCAGATTTATAAATAAATAAATTTATAAATATTAAAATAAAAATAATTTTCAATCAACTGCGAGCACGTAGTTTGCATGTCATGCACGTAAAATTTATATTAAAGAATTCTACGACAGATACGTTACCCTCCTCTTCAACTTTACTTTTATCTATCGATTAATATGTAATACGTACCCGTGATGGGCGGGGCATCCATGTTTATGACCGTGTGATGTATGACTGAGTCGGCAGTGAGTAAATAATTTTACTACAGGCAACATCCATGCGCACACACAGACGCCCCTTTGCTGCTGCTCACTGTGGTGCAAAACCTGTCCCGTCTACCTGCGATAACATTCATTTATTGTCAAAGAAATGTTAATAATAATAGCATTGAACCCACTTAACTATAAAGGTGCGGGGGCCCGCACCCGTGATTAAAAAAATATATATAAGCCAACAGTAAGCCCACCCACCCAGGTGTGTCGCATAATGAATTATAGATACTGGTATCTATTCTCAAAGTTAGCGCTGGATAATCTTAGGTACCTACATTATCATGCTGCAAGTTGGAAACACCACACATTCTATAGGGGGAATACCCTAATATTATATTGTCTTCGATTCGAACTATGTAGTATTTTGCAAATGATGATGAACATGGTAAAATGGATACAGGACCTAATATAAAAAGCCAACTTCAACATTCAGGCGATTCAGTAATATGTTCATATGAAGGGAAATTATTTAGTTATCATAATTTTATTTATAGGTTTTTATATAAATACGTTTTAATACATTTTTTCGTAATTATTTTCATTAAACGTGAGCGAGGCAATTGCCAGTCATATCGCCAGACAAGTGTAATATTTCCATTCTGTCTACTAAATATTTAGTGGGATTTAACAAGACTAAACAGACAAATGACAGCGTGTTTTTCTTATTTTTTAGATAGCTCAGAGGGTTTAAAATAGGATCTACCGGGTGTAGGATAAAGGAACACTTACTTAAATCACTTAAAAGGCATGACTCTAGCATGCAGTTACAAAAACATTTATTGAAAAAAACTATCTGTAGCTTTTATGAGAAATGGAGGTTTACCTGGAATTTCAAAAGGTCATAATTTGTAAACGGATAGTTTTTTGTTTCGTTTGCAGTCATGGCCGTAGATCGGCATGTTGCACGGCATCGGCAGATGCGCATATAGTGAAATTTCTCTCATCTTTTTAACATACGGTGACGATAAAAAGAAAATATAGAAATTGGCTGCATGCTGAACCACAATAAAGATTATAACTCACCCAAAATGGTATCAAACATCTACTCAATTTGCTATGATAGCAAACAAGCCAACTTATCACATTAATTGACAGTTGATTAATTATTATCATACTATATACCTACTTATTTGTACTGATTTGATTTGTTTTTCCTGAAAAGTAGTATCCCATCAAAAACATAACATGTAAAAAAAATAAAATGTTAAAAAATGCAAGTTTCGCAACGCAGATATAATTGTTACCTAATTAGTATTGATGATGTGAAAAAGGTGTGAGTATGGCATATGAAAAGGAGGTTGTTTGAGGAAAGATGTTATATGTCATGATTTCTATCGTATTTATTCACAGTTAGTTAAGTCTGTATACAATGTAAACACAACTAAGATGGAATAGAAATAGACATTGATCTATAAACTATTATTTTTCATAAACGAATTTAGAACGGATATTCGGTATGTTGAAGTAAATAGCCACAAAGTAGGTACCTCAAGCGTGTTGATTACGGAACTGGAATGGGTGTCGCCGAGTCGAGTTATATTATTACTGCGTTGAGGCAGGGAAAGTTGAGAGACTATTTGAGTACTATTTTATAAAATGGTACCTGTGACCGGAACTCGCGAGTTTTTAACAGACTTCAAAAAAGGAGGAGATTCTCAATTCGACTATGTTTTTTTTTATGTTTGTTACCTCAGAACTTTCGATTGGGTGAACCGATTTTGATGTTTTTTATTTGAAAGCTGGTGCTTCCCGTGTGGTCCCATTTCAATTTGGTCCAGTTCTGCAAATAGCATCCATGAGAAAACCATATATAAGTCTTTTATGGAATAGTTTTTTTTGTTGAAGTCGGTTTTTTTAAAGAATTATTTTTTGAAAATTACATTTTGTCTGGAAAGGCACCAAGCTATTGCTGGTTTAAATATGTGCCAGATATTGCATATTTTATAGTAGCACTTTGTTAAATTGAGGATGAAGACAAATATAACTTTAATGGAACAATACTAGAACTTAAGTTTAAAGCTTTTAAAAGATAGTGTTTTATTCGCCGGGTAAATTGTTTAAGATGTTCATGGCGTAGGTAACCTTTGTAACATTAAAGTGTAAACCACAACGTACTCTTTCTAAGTGATTATAATATTAAATACACTTAATAATTTCAAACAAAATCACATGTAAAGAACGCCTGCAGGTACTTTCAGTCACGATCTAGTTGTAAAAGAAAAAAAAAAAAATTATGATATTTGCTCATAAAAATATTGTAGGCGTCATGTCATGTCTTTAAAACAAAATTATCACAAAATTGTACAATTCTACTACTTTCTTAGATGATTGTTTAATTAACAACATTGCTTCTTTTAGTGGAGGGTTCAAATAAAACAAGTAAAATTATTACTTTACACTTTATTTTTTAATTAAGTATAGGCTTTGTTTTGAGGTATATGATGACATAATATTTCGTACATAACTAACATGTACTCCGTCTATTGTGATTCAACTGAAACATAAACAATATTGATCTTGTACTATATGGGTTTAAACATTACAATCATTAACAATATACATAAGTATATTGTTAATAATTGTAATGTTTAATGTTAATGTTGTGTTGTTAATGTTTAATGTTAATACAATATACATAAGTATATTGTTAACCATAATTATCATTTATTTTAATAAAAGAACAAAGTCCAACATGGCAATGGTTAACAGGCGTTACATTTGTTAATAATTATTTCTTAATTGATTTTAACAAAACGTAATGAATTAAATAAAACAAAGAATTTAATTCAGGAAACAGTCATCGTGTTTTAGGACTATACAATGTAAGGATGTATATTTAGTACAGGTACTTGTATCAAGATTAAATCGTGCAATTTTGCGATTATATTAATCAAATTTAATCAAAAAAAAATAATTTTAGTTTTATAAAACAATAATTACATCAAACATTTAAAATTCGTGCAATATTTAGGCCGAAATATATTTTGGATAAGAATTGTGAAACGCAGTAGTTTTTTCAAATATTAACAACGAGACTGTTATTATCAATAGAATATCATTTCACAATAACTTGTTAATGGAATATGTTCATATAAATGCCTTAAATCAACTTAAACTAGAACGAATTAGAACTCTTAGATCACTTACAATAAGCACATATGCTTAACATAGAAATAAATCTAACAATATCTAAAAGCAACATCTTATATTTATCATGCACAATCGAAAGCATAAGGGCTTAAATAGGTTTTTCACAGAAAAGTGGCTGTAACACACAGTCTATGTGCAGTTGACATCACTGCATCTAGACTGTGAACCGAACGACAGGCAACTTAGAAAATATTATCAGGATGGCACGCTTTATAAAAAAAAAAACTCGACTAAACGCTTTAACAAAAAGTGAAACAAAAACCTTTTATTACGATATTATTTGTGTTAAATTTGCAGTCGATTGTCATTGTGGTTCTTAAGCAAAGTAAATATTATCTCGCTCGTGAACTCACACGGCTGTAGGCGCCCTCTTAAAACAAATTAAAAATATACTCTATCAAATTACTAAAAATCATCACAAAAATATACTTTGACCTTTAACGACTAGTGATCCACCTAAACATTTAATAAATTTATGTTTTTACCAAAATCAAATTTAGTCAAAAAGAAATTGAGTATCAAAATTCCTTCAGGTAATACCGACATAAAGACATTTTTTTTTTAAATTGCGATACTTCTTTGGGCCTTTAAATGTCCCACCCATTTAATTATGCTTTAATTAAAATAGTTGAAATATAACCAAGTAACCAAAATGTTGTCTCTTTAAAACTAAATAATGCAATTATGAAATACATGATATTTTGTTCTTTATTTTCCCACCCTTAACAGTAGCTTTGTTTTTCAAATTAACACAAAAGAGATTCATTTAAAAATATTAAAAAGTTTGTTCAGAAATGTCGAACGCGTCACTTGAAATTTACACATTTAAACCAAAGAAAATAATTTAGAACTTTATTTTCAAACCGTTATAAAAGTTACATTACAACCACAGACAGTAAAAGTCAAAGTCAAATTTATTGAAGTTGTAACAATTTTCATGGTGCATATTAATCAACATTGTATTCCTATATCAGAAATGCAATAGATTACGAAAATTCCTTAAGCTGTGTTGTACACTGCTGGCTTATTGGCAGTTTCGTCCATCTTCAAGTAATAGCTTCTGATGACGATGAAGAAGTATATGCTCAACACTGAAAAATTAAATAAAAAAATAAACGTCAAGTCTTTGATTATATATGTCTAGATGCCCGGTCTGTCATCTCAAAGTGGCAGTAATAGGGTAGACGACTGTCAAGTCAAATCAGTATCTTTTTAGTGAACGTCAAAACGGTAGCATCCTTACATTTTTGTATGAAATACTAAGGCGTGACGTCACGCCTTAGTATTGTCAAATCATTTACTTTTAATGTTAATTTAACAATTATAATCTAAATTAAAAACGTTAAAATAAAACTAGACGACAATTTTCACAGTATTTGAAGTTATTTTATTGCGATACTTGGCGATATAATTTATATTGAGCATAGGCATCTACCCAATTTAATTCAGTATAAATATCCGTATTCAACTCTCAGTGCGTTTGACAGGAGTAGTACGTAAATAAGTATTTGTGCTGCTTCTAATTTAATAAAAAATGGCCGTCAAATATAGTAACAATTATTCAGCAAAAAAGGTGAAAACGAAGATAATAACATTCCACCATCATTCATAAACTTTTTTAATAAATAAAATTTAACAGATGACAGAGAAGCCACCAGAGTAAGAACATTTCAAAACAGGGGTGTTAAAAGTTTAACGTCGATGTCTGTGAGTGTGTGTGTCTGTCTGTGGCATCGTAGCTCTCAAACGGATGGACCGATTTCGATGCGGTTTTTTTTAAATTTGAAAGCTAGTTTCCTTGCGGTGGTTCTTAGCTATGTTTGGTTAATATCGGTCCAGCAGTGTAAGAGTATCAGCTCTTTTCCAAAATGATGTAAGGCATTTTGTAACCGTTGAAGGGATTTTTGAGTCGGGGGTGTTTTAAAATTTAAATTTATGATTATTAGTTTTTAACATCGATTTGTTCGTTAGTTTACTTATATTACTCTGAAAATCTATTAATAGGGAGAGCGTTTTATGTAAATACTAAGCTTATTTATACTTTACTAGTGATTCCTCAGGTAAGGTGATTCAACAAATATTGATTACAATAAAGAGTCGAAGGTATAACATATAACATGTTTCCTTTTTCATCGATAAACACGGTCAGCAAAAACTACCAAACAAAGAAAATCGTTAACAAACAGAGAAGAAAAGCACTCAACTTTTTTGTTTTACCTATTTATAAATGAAGAAGATTATATGCGGCACAATGATTATGATCATTTAGCACTAACTTCTTATATAATTTTACTGTTAGAATAAAAATATTTAGAATACTTACATAGGCTCACCAGATTCCTAACGATGTCACCAGCTGGGTTACCCCGTGCAATGCTTGAGATAAACAGGACGATGGCAAACAGGATAAAGATGAAGGTGTAGATGAGGTATGCCTTGAGGTGTCCACGTTTGTACTAAAAATATAAAATATATATTAAATATACATTGAAAAACGACGACAGCAATAATTATCAGTTTATCTCTTCACATCATCTCCCTATTCACATCTAAACTAATATTATAAAGCTGAAGAGATTGTTTGTTTGCTGGAACGCGCTAATCTCAGTAACTACTAGTTCGAATTGAAAAATTCTTTTAGTGTTGGATAGCCCATTTATCGAGGAAGGCTATAGGCTATAAAACATCACGATACGACCAATAGGAGCGGAGCAGTGACCATAAACGCAGATGAAACTGCGGGGACGGCTAATCTTGGATATTATTCAATGGTCACGGCTCATACTTAGCTTTCACTATGCTATGAATAATAACATTTAATTGAAGCAGAGAATGAAACAGTTTTGCTCGAATTTGTATATCCCGAAATACACTACACGCTTTGGAGCGCGTAGTTTATTTCAGGATATTCACCGCGATTAAATGGTGAATAAAGATATTTATTAAAGATGAACGCGTTTATTGTTTGCACGTCGGTGTTAGGCGTCACACGCATGTAACGCCGATGCGGCAGGTCGCTTCCCTCCTTGATAAAAGAACTCTCTTTGGGCCTGAAACCGTATATTTCGTACCGTAGTCTTTCTTTGAAGTTTTTATGTGTATAGTTTTAATGTGATTAGGACTACCCGAGCTCCAAGAGCAAAGGATAAGCATGGCAACGCATTGATTCCGCTTATGTTGTAAATATTTTTAGGTGCTAATATCTATCAGCTTATCATGAAGAATAGTGGGTGATGCCGAAGCATTTCTCATGATGGCTCGTGTAGAGGCGAAATCGCGGTATAAGAACCAGATGAACGTATCTACAAAAAGTCAAAAATCGTTTTTTTTTTTTCATAATACGGGTCACAAAGTACTCCTTTATGAAATGCCAAAACGCCGTAATTGTAAATGCAATACGAAATAGCTAAGGAACCACAAGGAACTAGGTAAATTTTCGGAATATTTTTGCACTCCTGTAAAATTAAGAAAATGTAGATGAGACGTTCATCTGGTTCTTATACCGCGAAATGCTTTTCAATGTATCCGTTCATGCCAATAGAATATTTCATATCACGGTTTTGACCTGGTAAGCAGATAACTTCTTGAGGAAGTCCGTTTTGTTTTCCCTATATATCGAAATTTCTTCTATTTATTCTTGACCATTGCCATCTTTAGGGTTGCTAAATAATTACTATTTAACAATAGATGTTTGTGGAGGCACACTTAATGGATAAAGACATGATTGCATTATGTGTTTGTCTATTAAGGTAGTTAAAAAAATAACCTTGTGTAGCCCGACGAGTAACACGATGATGAAGACTAGGTTTAAAATCACGAACAACAGAACCACTCCTAAAGCAGCCATTGCAATAATGCCGATTGTATGCGCATCTTCATTATCCTTCTGCGCAATCACGACGCCAGCTCCAGCCATGCCCACAATCACCATCAATGTGACTACTATGTTCCATACCTTAAAAAAATAACGTACAATATAAAATAGGCAATAAACTTAGTTTGAGGATTTATCAACAACAACATATCGCCTCCCGGCGCGCTCCAGACGCGGCGGGGGACCTTGTTTTATAATATGGAGTGATATGTAGAGATTTAAATATTCTTGTGCACCTAGATGACTTTAGATTCAGAGGTTCAAAACATACAACTTTTAAAGTGTATTTAGAGACATTTCTTGAGAATTACTTAACAAAGATAATTAAATTACAAGTGTACGCGTTACAAAACAAAATATACAATTCTTAGACTCAATAAGTTTTCTTACCAGGTTCAGATAACCGATGATTAAGGAACCAGTCCTCAGCTCCACACAGAAACAGCAATTATTGACTTCTAAGGCCATTTTTCAGCTGCAACAAAAGCAGATAAATGTTACTTAACATGTATATTTAAGCAGTTTTATAAACATTTACATAACATATTTATAATTCCATCTCGCATCGCATCAAAAATGCTTAGCCATTTATTCCGAGAAAACAAAAGCTGAAGTGGCCACATTTCTATATCCATTTCAATATGACGAAATAAAATACTGTACCCATACACGTTATACGTCTGACTACTAATAACTCAGACAGGCAAGCTTGAACAAGGTGTGGCAAAGATAGGCGAGGCATACTAGGGCAAACTAAATAGGAAGTCGTGCAGCAAGTTTATAGTTGTAGCAGTTAGAGGTACGACAACAGATTTCTTCTCAGATTACTCTTGCGGTTGATCAGCTCTACTAATGTTTGTCTACATGGGAGTAGGGTTGACAGAGGTGTTATAGAATTAATGGCACCACACTTATTTTTCCCCCGATGGTATTATTCTTTTACAAAAAATAAAGAATCAGACTAAACGTGTAAATATAATGATATTAAATTTTAGTATCTTATATGTCCAAATAATAAGCTAACTGAAAACTCAAGTCCAGTTCCGCACAGTTCAACCACAAAAGACACGGGAATCATAACCAATCTTAAACGAAGTGATTTTTTTAATGTACCCCACAATTTTTCTACTTATTACACAGTAAGTGCCACTACAACATTTCAGTCTAACAGATAAAAAATAAACATTATAAACTAACAAAAAACCTTCCAATTAACTATTTAACAATGTGATGCCAAAGTGAGTTTTTATAATGGCGATTACGTCATTTCATTGTATATGGGGCGTTGAGACCTTGGACCCACACCAGGACAAAATCGCTCTGTATACGGGTGACCTTCATAGGAACAGGTTTCAACAGTTTGGAAATATTGGATGCGCATGGCTCTTGTATGTGGGCATCTGTTTGCTTTATTATTTTTGGCGTCTACTACTGTTTTGTTGTCTAAAACTAAGTAATTTTACGTTTTTTAGTATTGGTTACACGGAGAATATAGTTTACTTTTAAACCTTTCATACTTGTTAAATTAGATACTTGGCTCAGACTTTCCGGCAACAGCCCGTTCGAGTTACAGCTATGCGTCCCGGACTTGCTCGAGCTATTTGCTTACATTCCATATCTATCTGTGTAAGCAATATCCCATACCTTCCAATGCCTATCCTTATTACCAATCTTTTACTTTCAATACCCTCCCAATTTTCCCATTTTAACCCAAATTTCCCAAAGTACCTACCCAGTAGACGGCATAGCCTAGCTTCCTATTTTTTTTATATATATATATATTTTTTTTTTTAAAAGACAACTCCCGCATTAGGAATTACTCCTGAGTCGCGGGGGACTTTACAAACATACAAACAACGGACACAAAGAACAGTATTATGGAAGTAATACCAAATTATAAGTTGGCAAGATGTTCAATACGATTTTGCATTCCCCTTCGGGAATAAGGACGTAGCAATGATGTATGTTATGTGTTTTCTATGTCCTAATCGTTAAAATATCATAACCCAATGGTGATCAGTCACCGTAGACGTTCGCAAAACCACAAGACCGTGTTGTATTTATTCTCTTTCTTTCTTTTGAAATTTCTCTTTTGAAAATGACACAATTAGAACATGTTGCAAGTGTTAATATGATCACTTTGCATCAAAGTGGTGTTTTTTTTTTTAATTTGTTTGTCCAACTTAGTGTCGTAAAAAAATACTAAGAAAATTTTGTTAGCAACGGAACTATTTTTTTTTTCGACAAATTAAACTATACAAATGATTTTTCTGTACCATACTTTATTAGTTCCCTTGTGTCCCTTATTTTACCATATTTCTACATTAGTTAAATGACTTGATTTGTATAATATAATTTATCTCAAACAATCTAGGTAGTAAATTAATTAAGGTACAAGTAGTGTATGTTAATTTCAGCTGTAACCACGCTTTTCATGAAAAAAAAAACGATGTGTGTCAGTGACTTAGACGACGTACAATGGTCCGATTTTATGTTCACAAGTCACGAACGATTTACTAAGTGTGGATGGTCACGCATTTTAAACTTAATGATGGAACATTAATAACGCCGATTAATGTTTTGGGGCAAAATCGAAGAC
Organism: Euplagia quadripunctaria; assembly: GCA_963859945.1. Classification (NCBI taxonomy): domain Eukaryota; kingdom Metazoa; phylum Arthropoda; class Insecta; order Lepidoptera; family Erebidae; genus Euplagia; species Euplagia quadripunctaria. The sequence goes on from OY982573.1 coordinate 3,833,248, forward strand.
AGGTAGAAAATTTGCTTGATAATGGGTACAACAATATAATAATTATTATAAGATATTTTCCTATGTCTTTATTCCAATGTTGAAGACCACAATAAAACAATTATCGCTTTAGTGGGGGCAGAACCTAAACCTAAAACCAGACCGCGACCGCAATACCAATAACTAGTATTACTTGCGTAGGAATTTATTAAAAATAAAGGAACTAAGTACTGTTTGAATTCACAGAAATGTTGCATCTCAAAATGATAACTCATTAAAAACTAAATTGGTCCGAAATGAAAATTAACAAATTCAATGAAGTGTATGTGATATTTTGTATTTAGTCGTGTTAGCAACAATGTCACAATTATCGCTATAAACTAACAAATTCCCTAAACAACAGCAATTGCCAAGTTGTTGGCACCCCCATCATCACTCAATTGATCGTTATCAACTTATAATACATGCCTAGCCTCTATCACCCCAATGTCGGGTCAGCAATGGCGTGCGCTATTGGTATAACTAGTCATAATAATGTCTATTAACTCATTTTTATGACATGGTGAACCGTTTTATCATACGTTATAGTTTGGTCCTATTTTTAATAAAAAATGCTAGTTTTTGATGTGGCAACAACAGTCTTTTTTTTCAATATGTAGTGATGATTGCTGCCTTTTTTCAGAACTAAATTGTGACTTTTGCTATTAATATTAATATGATAAAGCTTATTATTACTTTTAATAATTATAGTTCAATGTTTAAATGGTTCAATTTTATTTATTTATTGTGGATTTTCAGAAAATGTCGAATAATTTCGAAACTCCCGAAAAATAATGAAATAAATTCGTTGCGTTTCTTTGAAACTTGTCACTTATCACCTGTATTTTCAAGGATCAGTACTGTTCATTGTTGTGTAAAGGAGTCGCAATAGTGGGAGAGAGAGTGTGGGAGTATGGGCCCTCATAAGAAAATATGTAAAATATATCTGTTAATCATGGACACTAAATGCCGTCGTCAAATTAGCCGATATTGAAACTAGTGTGATAAAAAATGACAAAAATGTAGTGAGCAACTAAAACAAATAACAAACTACCTATATTTACGAAATAATTATAAGAGGCTTTATACATGAATTAAGATATTGTGTTACACTCTGGAACATTAGAAAATCTCATGATTATTCAGTAAAATGTTAATTATTCAAATTTGAAATACATGGATGATTTTTTTGTCGAACCAAACACTCATTTAGTTCAGTGAATGGCACATGATTTTTCATTAATTTACTTATGTATAAATTACGGATTTGAAGAGAATTTTGAACATTAACCTTGAAATATTTAACTGATGGGAGCGTGGGCTGCTGTTGTTAACCTTAAAGCAAAACCAGTGAAACAAGTTTAGGCGTCTTTTTAAAACTTGAATCCCATTGTAAACAAAAACTGGAATTCAGTCCGCATCGCAAATTAGTTTGGCAATAAGTCGCAGATTGGAGTATCAAACCAAGTTGAAGCTGAACGAAACTTGAGTGATTATATTAATAACTATTATGATTAAGATCAACAGATAACAATTTATTTGTACACCGTTGTTACTGTAGGATTGTCCGTGGATGGATGTTTGTTACTCTTTCACGCAAAAATCACTGAACCGATTGCGATGAAACTTGGTATGTAGACAGCTGGAGACCTGTATTAACGCATAGGCTACTTTTTATCCCGATATTCCCACGAGATCGGGACTTACGCGGGTGAAACCGCGGGGCGCTGCTAGTTAAGTATAAAGGGTGATCCCTTACTGATCAAGGCCCACAAAACCATGGGAATATTGTTATAAAAGGTTCAAGAGACTAAGTATTATGGCTAAAAGACATGTTTGAAAACGAAATCCGCATTCAGCCTCTATCTTGCAGGATGGACAGAAGGGTGGAAGCGGTACAAGACTGCCTCCTCCTGCCTGGTGTTGAAAGTCAAAGCAAAGAGAGATCTATGCTTCGCACTGGATTACCAATGGGTAATATGAAGATGAACATACATCATCCCCATTTTCATTTCAGCCAAATAAAAAAAAAAAAAAATTAATGATCAGACGAAGACCGTTATTCCGTAGAAATAGCAAAAAGTTACATTGAATAAGTTGTTTTGCCGATGCATATAGACATATTCTCTACTTGCATCGACGTTTAGTTAACATTTAAAACTAATGGATAAACACGGAATATCAGAGAACACGTTCATACAGTTTTTAAATATTGGAAGATTTATATAAGAGTAGTAAAGATGATCACCTAATGACCTTTAATGTAAACTTTGATAAGTTTTGTTTATAATGAAGTAGTAGAGACAAACAGGCTTGGATTTACGATTATATAATTATATTCAAGTCCATTAATGTTGATATTGCTGCCACTGGCAAGTATCCTGTTTTTTTATATTATTTAAACAATTCTAGGTTTTCTTCAGTGTTCAAGTCTGATGGGTCTGATCTCAACAAAGATTAAGGAGCTCTTAAAAAACTATTTAGAACAATTGCCAATTTATTTGATTATTTTTAATTGAAGTAAATTGGATTAATTAAGTCTTACATTCGTTCATATCATATGTTTGATATACAACACAAAGAAGCAATCAGAATTGTTTAAGACAAACTGCTGTATTTTCAAATAAAATATAATAGAAATGGATAGTCGTTAAATGAATGTGTAAGACGCAAATCCTACTAATATTAAAAACGTGACAGTTTGTGAGGATGTTGGGATATTTGTTATTCTTTCACGCAAAAACTACTGAAACTATTGCGATGAAACTTAACATGTAGATAGTTGGAGACCTGGATTAACATATGAACTACTTTTAACCCGATATTCATACAGTATCGGGACTTACGCGGGTGAAGGGGCATGGGGCGCAGCTAGTTAAAAATAAACTAGAGATTGTTTAGCGGTCGAATTTCGACCGTTTTGAATGCTGTGTTTTATTTCATTGATCAGAACTGTATAAAATATAACTTGAACTGTGATTGTATAGACTTTTGTGCTATGACAGGTCAAAATATATACTGCACCCCTAAAGCTTCAAGCATTCCAAATTGCACATTCCTGCCTTAGCGTATTTGCTTAAAAAAATACGTACACAAATTCTTCTCACGTATTAATATCTGTGTAAGATAAGGTAGAATTACAAAAAAAAAGCAAATGTGATAAATATAATAATAAGTGCAGCTGGGGTATCAGTTTTATTATTTAACAGTTGTTTTTTATATTTTTTAACTCTGATTGAATTGTATCATATCGGTCGTGTTTTATTTACAAGTGTTTTATTTCTTTTATTTCTTTTTTCTCGATGACTGACTTGTGCTCTAACTAATCTCTTACTGCTTAGATATGTCAAGTCAACTCAAGTCCAATTATCTAATTCATTTACGACTTACTTGCGGAGTGGTTATCATGTGGACCTTTGAGAGGTCCAGCAGCAATTTGCTTACTGAGAGGTCACCACTGTTGCCGCGGGTCCTCAATTAAGTCAATTGTTCAAAATTATGGTAACTGTTGCGTATCATTAGGCCTACTGACTGAAGACTCCACACTTATTCAGTTCTTTACATTAAAGTAGGTATGTATACCGAGTGATCATCTGTGTTCTTAAATCCAAATATGCTGTAAATATCTTAGTTATGGTACTAGGATGTCGAATTATTATTTTTGTAAGTTTAAAACAACAACGGTGTCCAACGATAAGGTTTATCTGAAAGTTCGTGAACTTTAATATAATTTAATATAATAACACTAATGTCGCATCAAATTGGGTGATAAAAAGAAGAAAATAGAATAAATACAATCCGTTACAAACTTGTTAAAAAAGTCTGATGAAAATTAAATTAAGATTTGACTAAGTGAATGATGACTTGTTGAAAGGTGAGGAGTAGAAAGTTGAAGCAGTTGTTGTTCTAGGGACGTAACCAGTCTCATTGCATTACGTTCTCCACTCTGATGAAAATCGACCAAGATAAGATATCGACGCAGATATATCTTCTAACACCATAAAAAAGCAAAAAATATCAACTAGGAGTTACGATATTAATTAGTGAGGAGACAATGCAAGAAAAAGAATATTTTTGAACTTCAGTTATAGCTTTAGTAATTTGAATGTCCTTCATTCCATTAACTGCTAATAAGGAGACGAGCCGGGGGATGAATAATCAAATTCCGTAAGTTATAAATATATTTTGATACATTATAAGTTAAATTAAATTCGGTAAACAGATATTGATGTTTTATTTTTCACTTTTACAATTCAAGGTAAACTTGCTAGACAAGTTTGGCAGGTTTTTTCAAGTCTAGTTCTAGGCGAAACAGTTGTCATAAATTAAATTATACAAAAAAAAGAAGTATGGACGAGAAAAGTATGGACTCAAAAGGAACAGAAATCATTAAACAATCACGAAACTTTTATTGTGACTTGTTGAGACATATTATTAGAAACAATAATTCCATATTATTAAATACCTCATTTGGATTCATTAAGATAAAAATATAGTTATTTGTTAATTAGCTTTGATGGGAGTTAAACATAAATGTAATATTAATTACGACAACAATTCCGATGATTCCCTATCATCATGTATGTGACATGTATTGAATAGTAAATTGTTAAATCCTAATTTAGAAAACAACAATAATGCATCCTACTGCTCATTGAGACCAAAATATTATGTTTGTTTATTTACCTATATAAAATGTGAACTTGGCAACTCATAGTACAACACAAAATTTAAATCAAAACAATAGTTTTAATATAGCACATGCTGTAAATGCGTGAAGAATACCTGAAAAACGTGGCGGGGCAATTTGAATTTAGTTTTTACGCTTTTGTACACAGATAACACTTTTCGTATTAAAGGTGTTCATCCTCGTTACAAGAATGTAATTATTTCTATTAAGTTAGTAGGTACTTTTTAATTCTGATAAATCATTGAAAAGAAAGTGGACTATTTTCATGTAATGAGAAACAAAAAGAATTAGACTGGCTGACGACTGGTTTCTCAAAGGCTGATCAAAATATTGCACAACTAACAGATTTGTCAAGTCAACATTGCGGTGTCAAAATTGCATTGTATAAAATATAAAATATCGGTGCTTGCTTACAGCAACTCAATATACTTGACAAGCGGTTTGATATCAGATTAGTTGATTTTTGTGTTGATCAGCCTTTGAAACCGGGCTTGAATTGTCGGAATTGGATCATAAATTAACATAAGATTCGAAACAAAAGTCGCATGTTTTCAAATATTTACATGTTAAATACAAATGATGCTTTGCAACTGTGTTACCGAAAACTAAAGGTGGGAATCAAGGTGTGGTTTCATTTAGTAGGACTTTGACCTGTTTCCATGGCCCGGTTTGTGAAATCTGTGTTCTATTTTTATTTATAGTCTTCGTTGCTTTATGGAGCGTCGGTGATGGAAACCATAGGTTTGTTTATTGTATTCGTTTTACTCTTATCTTGTTTTTAAATGCCGATGACATCATCAAATTTGTTTTTAGCCACCATCTCATCACAGTATAACTTTAAAATTTGTTAAAATGTGAGGTTTCACTTTTAAGGGTAATGATTAGGTACTGAAGCATACATACATTAATTATTGTATGTGAGCTGCTTTTCTTTTCATTTGAAATTCCCCCTTAGAGAGATTAATTGACATTTGGAGGGACTCCAGTACTCTATTATAGGTAGTATAGACAGAAGTATCTCTATTCTCTATGAAAATATAGGGCAACCCCTTACAGTTGGACTTAATATATTTTCATATAGGTGGAAAAGTAATATATAATATAAATAATATGAAAATTAATAAAATAAATTAAAGTTTACATTTACGTGTTCTCTTGAAAGTTACTATCAACTGAAATTGCCAAGTTGAAATAGAAATGTGCTCAGATTTTACTGGACTCCTCCAGTAATTGCGTGAGGTCAAAAGAGGGTATATTTTGACCGCACGTCATTAATAAAAATGCTATAGGTATTTTAGTAAAACACTATTGTATTATCACATATTATTTTTTACAAGTCCATATGTAATCTAACTATTCTTTTTAATTTTTTCGTATTTGTTATTTTTTAGTATATACGTGCTTTATAATTTATATACAAATGAATCATCGTGTTTGTTATTTTAAAACGTAAGTTGCACCTACCATGTTTATTTCTGCAACACTCAAAGGTTGACTGGGAACGTATTTATCCAGCGTGACATATTTATTTTTGTTCTACAAGTATTAAATGAACAAATAAGTATAAAAATTTAACCTTTGATATGCGAATATCGATAAAGAAACTTAATTTATATTTTCGCGTCTCTAGATAGGTATTTAAAATAACTAGAGATCCCGTGGTGGTTGAATTTCGACCATGGTTTATTTCATTGGCCAATATTACTTGACCTGTCATTGTATAGACTTTTGTACCATGACAGGTCAAAATATATACTGGACACTCATCATAGCTGTATGTACCCGTTTTTGAATTTATTTAAACTTTGTAGCAAATATTGTTCAAAAATTTTAGCATTCGTCACTTCTTCTCTGTATAAACTATAAGCGTGCGAAATTTCATACTCCTCCGTCCGCCCAATTTTCGTAAAAAGGGATCCAAAGTTTTCGCTTCACGTATTAATACATAGATAATCAAACTTTGCTTCTAGGAAATAGTAAGACGTAAGTGTTATATAAAAGGTGAAGGATTAACCTTGTTACTATGAATGAATGCTGATTTTGTTATTTGCTAGAAATGTACGCTGTACCTATGTTTGTATGTAATATAAATCGATATCTATATGTAGGTATGTATATCCAATATATTGTTCGATGTAAGTAAATGTGTATAATAATAGGTATGATACATCACCATTTATCATTATTACTTTTTATTTTATTGTAAATACATAAGCTCCGAACTTTTTCACTTCGGGGTAGGCAGAAACAACAGTCTGCTACTTGCTTATATCCTTCTTGCTTATGTCTCAAAAGCTTCCTCTATTGTCATTAAACCTTTCATATATGCCCGCCGATTTCTTCCGAATATCGCGAATTAAATCATGGCATATATAATGTTAATTTAGTATAAAAATTAAATAGCTATACATAACCCTAATATTGGTACCCATCACACAGTATGGTGACTCTTCTAAGATCTAGTTTTCAGGTTTCAGAAAAGTATCAAGGTTGTCTGGAAGTGATCGCCATGAGTGATAAGACCGTCAATTGTTGCACCTAAGTATTTGTAACATTTTTAAGCTTTCCCACTGCAGATTAAAATGAACACAAATGTATCATTTTGGTTATGAAAGGCAAGGCCATTTACCATAGACTCTTAGAGATCGCGTGGTGGTCGAATTTCGACCATGGTTTATTTCATTGGCCAATATTACTTGACCTGTCATTGTATAGACTTTTGTACCATGACAGGTCAAAATATATACTGGACACTCATAGCTGTATGTACCCGTTTTTGCATTTTTTTTTACCTTTGTAGCAAATATTGTTCAAAAATTTTAGCATTCGTCACTTCTTCTCTGTATAAACTATAAGTGTGCGAAATTTCATACTCCGTCCGCCCAATTTTCGTAAAAAGGGATCCAAAGTTTTCGCTTCACGTATTAATATATAGATACTAGTTACTAATTCTAGACAGAAAGTTAGTTACGCAGGTAGTTTAAATCTCTCAGAAAGCCATCACATCTATTAAGGGATTGTCCATTAACCACGTGAGTCTTGAAAGGGGGGGGGGGGGGGGATACATCCTTACAAACTTTCACATTTATAATCTTAGTATGATAATAACTAATGGTACTGTTTTCTTAATCTAATGGTTTTCGAATCCTACATTGAACTAAACTTCTTTTTATAAATTTTGACAACTAACCTCTCCAGCGACATAGATACATACAGTACAATAATAAAGTCAACCGCAGGCATATAATATATAAAGTCATGTGTATATAATCTCTTTTGTTGACACGAAGAGTACCGCCATCAGATCATCTGTGTACACTTATACACATATAACAAATCAGTTCAATGTCAACGTGTTATCAAAGCAATCAGGTCATACACAACATAATAGGTATATGTATATCAGTTTCAGCGACGATCGTCTCGGCACTTTGGCGCCCCTTCATTATTCTCACTCATGTTCGTAATATGAATAAGACCAGCAGCGACCCGCGGTTTCACCCGCGTAAGTCCCGATCCCGTGGGAATATCGGGGTAAAAAGTAGCCTATGCGTTAATCCAGGTCTCCAGCTATCTACATACCAAGTTTCATCGCAATCGGTTCAGTGGTTTCTGCGTGAAAGAGTAACAAACATCCATCCATCCAAACTTTCACATTTATAATATTAGTGGGATTATTGTGTTTTGGTTATTAATATTTAAAACCTTCAATCTTACTTTCATCCAGAAAAAAAGTATTGTTTATACTACTACTGTGGCGAAGCCGCGTGCAAATGCTAGTTCAATAATAGACTAGAAAAATCGGTAGGTACGTTTTTGAAGTGAAACTTCTTTAGAACCATTGTGATTTGAAATTCGATGAAACGAAAAAGCGTCATGATAAAGAAAAAACATATTATATAATACGAATTTACAGTGTTTCCTATAATCTTTAAAAAGAGAAAATTATTCATAAATAGGATTTAGCCTGCGAGAGAATGATATCGAATACAAGTATCACTGTTTCCTATAATCTTTGTCTTTGCGCCTGCTTACTACCAAACCTTCAGAAAATATGTCAATGTCAACGTGGTGTAATTTTTGTGAATTTACGTATTAAAATTACGTTGGTTAATTAATTTATGTTAATTATTTAACACATCTCTGTTAATTTGACCAATTACTTTTATATAAATTATCTAAAATTAAATTTATTAATATTAGTAAATTATTTGTGTTGTTTTTATATTTTATTTCTCATTCTCCCGTAGGCTACTTTTCTGAAGTTTGTAGTGTTTTTTTATTTTAATTTTTAATTTTTTTATAGAATTTTTGTAATTATGCTATACTTAATAGTATAATAAATATATATTCTTTTTATATTTCCAACTTGATCTTATTATTATTACTATTAACTTAAGATTTATTACGTCATTACTTCATTTGGAACCCACAGTCAAACAGTCTGCACTGTTTGGTGGGGAACAAGTATTATTCTACTTTTATGCATGTATGTATGTTTATGTAAGTATATGATATGTATTTATATCGTATATATATGTATATATATAAATGTATGTATTAGGCTACAGAAAAATGTTAATTTGTACTCCATTTACTGTAGAATTATTTAAAATAATCTTTATTTGCACCTACTTCTTCTTTTCTCTGCATCACCCAATGGTTGACTGGTAGAGAATACCTTAGGCATTAAGTCCGCCAATGTACCAAATATGCATAAAGTTATAAAGAAATAAATAGATATTCATATTCACACGTATGCATGCGTTTTTGAGAAGCATGATTAAATTCGACAGGAGCCCTGTAGAAGCAAAGCGTCTATGCAGTGCCTGGCTTCCCTAAAACACTATTTGTTTATATGCGCATATAAACCCATATCCGAATTTATGTTTTTATTGGAATTTCGAACTTCTTTTTAATTAGTTAATGGTAGTGCGCCACTCCTGCTCGCTTAACTGTTTCTAATTTCAGTGGCCATCAACGAGTATTTTAACAATCCCAGATAAGATTAATGGAACTATAAAAATTCCAGGGCGTAATGAGAGCATCCATTTGTTAATGGAGGTTCGCTGCGGTCGAATGACAGCGACCGACTTAATTGAAGAACATAAACAATCGTTTCTGGGTTTTTGAATTTTTTTATTAATGCAGCGATGTATGCATATCTTCGGACTGTCAATGGGTCCGATAGAGACTTCAGCTCCCAAAAATCTAGGATGATTTTCAATATCTGAATTTGAAAGATGTTTTTCCTATTAAATAATCGACTGACCGTTCGCGAGAAGAATCGTACTAATTTGATTAGACTGAGAAATAGCCATAAATTTTTTTCTCATAATATCATTCAGTGTGCCAGTTACTGACGGACTACCGACTTAAGTTGCCAAATACACACTTGATTTTGTCATCGAGAAATTGTACCGTCTGTGTATTTTTATAGTCTCTGTGTACAAAATAGAGAGAGATACCCAATGTCCTGATAATGTCGATTTTTTAAATCTAAGTTAAACTTTATTTATTAAGCGTATATATAATAGCATATATAATAGCATAATGAAACACATTAATTTCATTAACAATTTAATATCCGCATTAAATTGTTAATGAAATTAATGTGTTTCATTATGCTATTAAGTGCGAAGTAAACTCTTCCATATAGAGAAAATACTGCGAAATAAAATTGTATTTTAGATAGGTAATCCGATACGATTAATCGTGGTCATGGACGACACTACCCATGGTACAATCTTTGTACATCGATCGAAAGGTGGGGAAAACAAATCGTGTCGTACCTTATAATTGTTACCTACCGTAATTTACTTGATTAACACATCCAATAACTTGTGCTTACCATGGGGGACAAATTAAATCATTTACTCTGTGCGAAATAGTGTGAATATTTTACACATTAGGAACAAGTAAATAATTAAAAAACATGACTGCCATGCCACGAATTATATTTAATTAAAATTCAAAATTTTCCCATACAGCCGCCATTTTTTTTTTAAGTTTATAGCTATTGTCAATTGGGACGAAGTAAGGATTCTAACGATATCCCCATGCATCCAATTCTGTTGAGACATTTAGAAATTATGGAGGAATGAATAAAGAAATTCACACACAAACAAACATGAACTCTGAATGTAATGTTTACATTACTATTTTGAGCAGTCGTGTAAAAAGAAAAACAGAAGGTAGGAAATAAAGTGATTTTTCACTGATAAGCTCACTATATTTCTGATAAAACAAAAACTTGCTCAATTCAATTATACTGTAGCAATTGAAGTCACAATAGAGATTAATATCAGTCAAAGTACTGCCGTGCTACAAAATCATAGACTAATAACAATAGGCCAACACAGAAGTGACACTAAAGAAACGTTATTACGAAAATGATAAAAAAATAATCTTTCAGAATGGAATAGTTCAGTTAACTAGTAACAAAACTTCAAACTGTTTCGGTTATATTGTTTAATATTTTTTTAATCATTGTTAAAGGTTCATTAAGGACCGTTAGGACTAAAGTATTTAACTCGGTACAATAAAAACTCTTTTAAGTCGTACCTTTTATACCGAGCAAATAGGTATAAAGTAAGGAAAATAAACAGAATGTCGCATCTTTAAATTGTTGTGATTGTTCTATGAACCAATCGGATCGTGGGGAGTCTCCCCAAGTCCCTACGCAACAGGTTAGCAACAAGTTGCGTGCTATTATTTTTGTTTGGAATAGCCATTCTATGATAAAACCTTTTGTTTACGCTTAACCCTGCATTTAGTATAAAAACGTTTCAACGAATCGCTTCTTACCTGCACTAGACTAGTCAGGTAACAACTAGTTGTTAGTGGCATCCTCATGACAAAAGGTTGTTTAAGCCGTTTGTCAACCGTAAACGAATAAATAAACATTTACTTTTTGTCACGTCAACATAACTACACAAATGTGCTAGGCTAGCACTTATTTTTTTAATATAAATAAAAAATAGAAAAGATGTCACAAAGGTCACACAGATTATAGTGAAGTATAGTCTATCAAGTCAATAAAAATATTAAAAATCAAAATTATACTCAACCTAGGGTTATCTGAATATTTTTTTTTGTTTTGTTAATACACACACTATGTCATCAAATCTGTTTAAAATTAGCATTAATGCCTAATTTTAAAATCATGTTTCTTCGTATTCCCTTATAAACGTCACCATGCCGATTAAAAACTTGCGAGTTATTCAATATATATAACTACAAAGTAGTAGGTACTAGTCCACATAATTCTAATATTCAACACCCTAACTAATATTAAACTCCGAATGCGAGTTTGATTGTTACGGTCTCACGCAGTGGTGTAACAATAGGGTGGCAGGGCGGTCAAAATGCCAATGGCCCCTGGCTAGAGTGGGCCCTCGGGATCAAAGGCCCTGAACACAGGAGGCTCTAATTACAAAATGTATTAAAAAACTTATTAATTTTGTATTTCATTAATTTAAGTGCGCCAAGTGCGCGTCAGACACATTCGATGACTTAGCCACGGACCTCAGATGGTTTAGTTACGCCACTGGTCTCACGTTTTAAATACTTAAGCGATCATAATGACATTTTTAATAGTATACAAGTGTTCAGGGGTACTAAAAAGACATAAAAAAGTTTTGTCCTTCAGGGTTAGAAAAAATAACGTTTAAGACTGTCATTAGACTCATTAGGCTTGGGAAAATAACGCGAATGAAGTCGCCGCAAAAGTTAGTTCTGTTTAAAAACAGATGTACTAAACATCTTCTACAATATAAACTTCCTTCTATTTGTGGCGTTGAAGTAGGTAGTTAAACAAAGAACTCAAAAACAACATGGCGGTCTGGTTGCAAAAATGGCCACCAAACTAGTCGTGCTCATAGAGAAAAAAAACAAAGGCATCTCACGATAAGATCATTATTTGACTGACAACAACACTAATAAAAAATGTGACGGAAATGACGGGTTTGACCAAATTAACATTCAAATCGCATTTACAATTTCAATTCACACGAATAGCTTGATGTGTATTTTTGAAATAGAAATAGTATTGGGTGGACGCCAGAACTTGTTGGTGTTGATAGCGACGCATGAGTGAAACCGCTAACTTTAAATATTTATAGGCACTAGGCACTGATAACCGTTCACCTATATTCAGAGCGTTTACCACCAGGTACACAGACTGCTAATACAAAAAAAAAAAAACAAAAATCGATCGCTCTATGCTTATAATACCATGGTTTAAGGTAGTTTTTAGATTCAAAGAGGCTTGTACACGCAAGTTCGACAATCACCTAGCCTTTGAAAAAAAAATAATATCCCTGGTATCACAACATTTTAAACGTGGTACTTTTAAATATTATTATTTGGAGTAATTATTCCCATTCAAGAGATATAAAGACATGTTTACAGTATTAATCGTAAATGGGACAGTGAATATTTCTCCTTTTTAAATTAAATTCATCGCTGGCGATTGTAGTAAAATTATTTGTTAGGTATATCAAACACGACATGATGAAATTACAAGGTTTTAAAAATTATCAGTCCATTTTATGAGATTAATAAAATTTCTGAAGATTTTTATATTGCTCAATGATCCCCGGAAGGAAAGAGAGCGAAGAACCACCCAGGTTTATATTGTAAGGATGTCCAATTACTTTGATACATATTTTTGCTGTGATTTTAAAATAAATCGAAAGTATTAAGATATTAATAAAACAATTTTAGTTTGTGTATAAAAATGCAAAAAAGTAGGTACATTGAAAATAATAAGTTCATATGCTTAAGAGGTACTTTTAAATAAGTTACTATAAAAATGAAGTAAATGTTTTCATATTTTCTTACAAACAATAAAAAGTAACATTATATTTAAAGTTAAACCACAAAAAAGTAAACTTAATCAAAGTTAAAGGTACATCGGTACCTACATTGAAAATAATATTCATTTGTTCCTAGGTTTATACTTAATATGAGAAGTACGCTTTTCTTAAATAATAATTACTAAAGGTAAATATATAATTAAATTTCATATTTTTTAAAATAACAAAAGAGTAATAAAATATTTTAACGTAAATCACCAATAAAAAAAATAATAACCAAAATTTAATATGTATGTTTATTTTTACGCAAAAAAAAAAAATAGTAATAAAAAACAAAACTCACAATTTCGTAGTACTCTGAAGCAACAAACTCCAAAAATAGAACAGGTCACACTAAATGGCACAAATCGACGCTCTGTCCCAGTATTGCCGAATGACTGAGTGGACTGAATGACTCAAGCGAACTGAACAAGTGAACAAACTCGTGGCTCGTAGCTTCGCGGCTTCGTGGCCTCGTGGGTCTTCACGCCTCATGGATACACAGATAATATATGTAGGTACCACCATAGTTTGCATAAAAAGCCGCTCCTCCCACACACAGACGCACAAAGACACAACACGGATACGTCGTAGCGTAAATTGACAGCGGTTGTTTATAATGTTCAACAAAAATGTAGATGAAGCTGTATTTACGCTAGTTCAACAATTTTTTCCAGCTACGCTTAACGCTTGTGTTAGGAGTGGGTTCACGACGGTAGTGCACTAGGTGGGGTTTTGAAGCAACAAATTGTCGTACGCAACAGTTTTCAATAATGTTGTATGGCCAACATTGATCAGCGTCTGTTGCAGCAACAGATTCGACAATTTCATTTTACATACGTTCTATAGTTGTTTACAGTCATGTCTACCGAACAAGTCGTTGCTGCTACGGCTTTCTTAGTTTTGAATGTAACTACTCGGAAAGAAAGGAGAAAAAAACCGTGGTGGAAACGGGCAATGTTTAGGAAGTGAATGCCGAAACAGTTTTATTTACTCATTCCCGGTTCCTATAATCAAGAAACGATTCGTTTTGCTTACGAATGGTTAAATTTCGTTGAATTTTCAACGAAAATTTTACCGTCCGTAAGCTAAACAAATGGTTTCTTCCGAACCTCTAAGCAAGACACTTGCTTTCAAGATTGTATCCCATCTAAAGTTTGGCTTGCAATTACGTTGAGATTTCTAGCAACAGGAGATTTCCAGCATTCGAATCGAACTTACTTGCGAAATGCTGGAAAATCCAGTGCTAGGTGTATGGACGTCCAATAGAAAAAGGAGGCTCTCGTAGACAAACCACTTCTTATCGTATCTACAATAGATCCATCCAGATTATTCTCTGGTGTTCTCTTTGGAATGCTGTTTTTATATTTTTTATTTTCTTGTTCTCCATCGCTTCTGAACACTCATACCAATTGGCTAGTTTTAAATAGGCGTCTTTTTAAAAAAAACGCTTCGTTTTCTTTCGCCTTTTATTTTTAAAAACAGTTGTTATCCCCAATTCTCTTGCTAAATCTCCGGACTCATTTAGCGAACCATTGAATGAATTTTGATTTCTTATTTCGCTCAGTCTACTCAAAAGATTACATAATACAATACTAGCTTTCTGTAAGTCATTATTTTCATGCTGTAAAACTTTAGAAACAGGATTAATGATTTGAAATAGTGAAGAAAAAATTCTGACAAGCGCTAAGAAATCATAACTCTCTAAAATGTTAATTATATTTTTCCATTCTTCACGCTCATCTTTTTTAGTGGAAATTAAACTTCTTTATTACAAAGTTTTGATGATTATAAAATAATTTTTCTTTATCGCTAATAAAGCGTCGTTATTTGAAGACCATCTAGTAGGACATAACTTTTTAAGGGTAATTTTATATTTTTCAGATGAATCGTTACTCAACATGATATATACACTCATTTCAAATGTTAATTACATCTTATGTTTTTATTTCAATGTATGTAATTATGTATCTTTGCATGAATTTAATTTGTATTATAAAACTCGTTCAACAAACGGCAACAGTGGTTGCTTTCAACATGTTGCTTTCCTTAAAATCTCCAGTTGTTGAATACATGTACATGCATCTAGTTGTATTATATGATAATTATCCAGTCCATTCCTTGTATTCTAGGGTTTTAGGAACTTCGGGCAAACACATGTGGTTGGTTTTCATCAAGCATGTAGTATTAATGTGCTTATTAAATTATTTTTATACATTGCGCAACGACATTGCTAACTATACTTATGTATAGTCAGCAATGTCGTCGAGTATCGTGAGTTTAATGGAACGTTTCATATACAGTAATAATGTCGCTATGAGGGGACATATGACAATAATACATGAATGTGTTCACACATTCCTAAGTGAAACATATGTTTTTTTTAGAACGGAAGTTGTATTTGCACTATAATCTATGTTAATATCATGTCTGGGACACTAATAGATATAATTATAAAAAAAAAACAGTTTTCAAAAGTAAGTTTTATAACCAACTATCAGGCAATCTCTATTACTATGCTAAGGATTTTATTGAAAAGTTGTAAATGACTATATTACATGTGCGTTTTAGCTAAGGGGTCCTCCATTAATCACGTGATGTTTTTTTAGCACATTTTTAACCCCCCTTCTCCCTGGTGATACGTTGTGAAGTTTTAGACTAACCCACCCCCTCTAGCCAAAATCACGTGAATTTTAGTCCAAACATATTTAATCATTTTTAAATATATTTCGCTACACCCCCTTTGTGATATTTCGTGATTTATCCGAGCCCCCTCCTGCCCTTTCGAGTCTCACGTGACTAATGGACAATCCCTAAGTGTTTATATGGCCGAAGGCTTGTTTGCCACCTTGATTGTAAAGAAAAAGATATTCTAAATAACCAAGGAATATGATATACATATTGGAGGGTATTTAAAAAAATATTTTGGCATGGATATATGAATATATGGATGTTTGTAACTCTTTCACGCAAAAACTACTGAACCGATTGCGATGAAACTTGGTAGATAGCTGGAGACCTGGAGTAATACATAGGCTATTTTATTTTACCGATATTCCTTCAACACCGGGACTTACGCGGGTAAAACCGCGGTGCGCAACTAGTACAATAATAAAATTATATGTAAATGTATGTATATAAATATAATAAGAGTGTGTAAACTTTTATGCACGGACATAACGGTGAATATTTAATTACAAAAAACTATAGATACATATCTAAAACAATACATGTATGTAGTACTACCAGCGCCCCGCGGTTTCACCCGCGTAAGTCCCGATCCCCTATAAATATCGGGATAAAAAGCAGCCTATGTGTTAATCCAGATTTCCAGCTATCTACCAAGTTTCGAGGAATTGTTTATTAAACTTTCAACTTTTAAAAATATTGATATACGATTCTAAACTAGGCTGAGCCTTTTTAACCCGTTGCCGAAACATCAATCTCAAAAGATCCATTGGCCAGATCCATAATGGATCTAGAGACAATTTTTTTTCTCATTAGGTTTGTTTTTATAAAAAAATAAATAAAATGGATCTAACGAGAATTTTTTATTTAAAAAAAATGAATGCTACAAAACAAACTAATAAAAAAAAACAAATAGAATAAAAAACAAACAAAAATGTTATTATTTAAGATAAGTACTTATCGCAATTTTTCTAAGAATTTTTTTTTTTTGGAGTTGTGAAAAAATCAAACTTCTAAGCCAACGCAATCAAAAGATACAGCCGTTTATGCCGCAAATTTCCGCAAATTTTCGACACTCGCAAGAGAATCAAAACAAACAGGGTACTTCCCGTGAACTCAGAATCTTGAAATTTGGTACGAAGCAACGTGTTATAGCACAGACAATTGCGAAAACTGTAATTTTTTTGTTACATCACATAATAAAAATATTTTACAGAACCCTCGGTGCGCGAGTCCGACTCGCACTTGGCTGGTTTTTTTATGGATCCAGTGGATCTACAACTTTAAAAGGGACTCGTACCTATCTAATGAGAGATACATATATAATTAAATCTATCATGGATCTGGCCAATGGATCTTTCGAAAAAAAAAATACTTAGTAGATCCACATTTTGAAATCTGGATCCAATGAGAAAAAAAATTGTCACTAGATCCATTATGGATCTGGTCAATGGATCTTCTGAAATTGCCCCGAAGAAAATAGGCCCGAGACGGTAGCGTGCGCCTTTCTAAACTGGAGGGGGACACGGCTCCTACTCATGACTGTGAGACTACCTGCTTTGTGGACAGGTCAAGTCTGTCGGGGGTTCAGGGAGTTCCTTCCTAGGTTATACCTAAGCCCCGGCCATAGACACCCGTGACGGAACACCGTGTGGTTTTAGTCGGTTCGATTCCGACTTCCGACATAACCACTTCGTTGATTGCTCGGCGAGGTGAAACCCGAGGGGGTTCCCACACTTAAAAAAAAAACAGTAACCAGACTGCTGATAAACATCCTAACTAATATCATAGAATACATAATAGTACCAGCTAATATTATAAATGCGAAAGTGAGTTTGTTTGTTACGCTTTCACGCCTAAACCACTAAACAGATTTTAAAAACTCTTTAACCAATAGAAAGCTACATTATCAGCGAGTAACATAGGCTGTATTTTTTACTACGAAAATTAAAATAATGTAACCCAAGGTATCAAAAATTTGCCTATAAAAGACATTTGACGTGCGCTGCCATTTTGTTATTTGTTAGAAAATTTAGGTTACTACGGAGATCCCTTTGACACTATTTGACGTGCGCTGTCATTTTGTTATTTGTTAGAAAATTTAGGTTACTACGGTGATCCCTTTGACACTTTGTTTGAAGTGTGCTGTCATTTTGTTATTTGTTAGAAAATTTAGGTTACTACGGAGATCCCTTTGACACTTTATTTGACTCTTTCTCTTCTTGATCTCTCTCTCTCTTTTTCAAATATATGACACTCGGACACATTTTCGGTACATTTTCGATCAGGGTCACGTGTCGTGACGCAAGTTTAACATTTTTTACAAAAAGTGCACAACGTCGCTAAAGAAGTTTTCACTTAAAAAAATATCATATTATTTTGTTAAGTTTCTAATGATAATGGTTATGACTCTGACAGTTATTTAAAGACATCAACGCGAGACATAAAAGCTAATACTTATATATTTCTAAATACATACCTATTTTAGACTAGCTGCGCCCCGCGGTTTCACCCGCGTAAGTCCCGGTGCCGTGGGAATATCGGGGTAAAAATGAGCCTATGTGTTAATCCAGGTTTCCGGCAGTTTACATACCAAGTTTCATCGCAATCGGTTCAGTAGTTTTTGCGTGAAAGAGTAACAAACGTCCATACATCCTCACAAACTTTCACGTTTATAATATACTAGCAGCGCCCCGCGGTTTCACCTGGGTAACTCCTGATCCCGTGGGAATATCGGGATAAAAAATCTACGCGTTAATCCAGGTCTCCAGCTATCTACATACCAAGTTTCATCGCAATCGGTGAAAGAGTAACAAACATCTATCCATCCATCAATCCATCCATCAATCCATCTATCCATCCATCCAAACTTTCACATTTATAATATTACTGGGACTCGCAGCGCCCCGCGGTTTCACCCGCGTTAGTCGTGATCCCGTGGGAATATCGGGATAAAAAGTAGCTTATATATTAATCCAGGTCTCCAGTTATCTACATACCAAGTTTCATTGCAATCGGTTCAGTAGTTTTGGCGTGAAAGAGTAACAAACATCCATACATACATACATCCACATGGTTAGTGACCACGATCGGTGCAATACGATCGAAACGTCGGGTAACCAAGAGGTATTGTACCTTTTAAATATTATCGCGATTAAGTCCCGAATTAAAAACCTAATGTAAAAGGATATTGTCCCTGTAAACAGGTAGATTGGCGTTTTATTAAGGCATCTTGTAATTCCTTGTAACTATGTCACGAACGTTCATTAGACAATACTTTATTTGCACAAGTTTTATTGGTGTTTCTAGTTAGAGGTTTGGTTATGCGAGGTCGCGTGACTTCGGCGATAAGTTTTTTGTAGAAGCGCCCATTTGTTGTTAAGTGATTAGAGATTTGGTTATTCGTGATCCCATGGCTACGGTGCTAAGTTTTTCGTGGTAGCGTGCATTCGTTGTTAAGTGTTTCATATTAGTAAACTTACGGAGACGTGGTATTCGGTGTTACACTTTGCCTGGTTTCTGAAGTTCTCATTTAAATACCAGTCAACTATTGGTTCAATAAAGATATGAATTAGATAAACTTCGGTTAACTGTCACTGGGTTTCTGAATACGCAACGGACTATTCAATAACTATTCGATCGATAAGCAGTTGCAAAAGCTGCCACTAGATGAGTCTGTTGAAGTTTGAGAGTTTAAAATGTATTTTGTTACTTTAATAAGTCATAAATAATAGGTTTATTTATATTATAATTAATTCTTAATAAAATGAGGTGATCTGGCTCTGTTTTAATAATATATTATTCTTATTTGTTTACTAAATTGTCTTCGTTTATTAGCCAACGTCAGTGATTGTAATTTTTTTCTACAAAAACGTCGACCCTTTTTTGTGGGTAACCTATGTTCCTTGCTTTTTGTGGGTGTTTTTTTTTACTTTGTCATCTGTTGTGGCCCTTGCTACTATTGTATCCCAAGTTATGGAACCGATAAACGGCTCACATTGGCCAGTTAAGTTAAACTCAGTTTAAACGGAGTTTGTTGTTTGATGCGGTGTTCGGAAACGCACTTTTAGTGCTAACGAATAGATAAACTCTCGATAAAAGTACCTCAGAAACCCGGCAAGTAACACACCCGTTCAGTAGTTTTTCAGTTTATCGCGAACAGACAGACAGACAGACGCAGCGGGACACTTTGTTTTATATGATGACTAGCTTTTGCCCGCGGTTTCGCTAGCGCTGGCAAGTTTTTTTTGTGGATTTTGATGCGGTAGGAAATAGAAATACTCAATCAAAGTATCTATTTATATTATAATTTTGTATATTATACAAAATGCGGCCATACTTGTCTGAAGACGTGCGTATATGATTGGTCGAATCATTAATCCTCTCAAAATTAAACTACGCTGAGTGCTGATACTGTTTACGGTCCACAGTTACTATCACGCACGGAACGTCTCATACAGAGTCCAAAACGCTTGTGCCCGGTTTTGCTTTGCGATTAAACGTAGAAGCCACGTAACACCTTTTTTGAATGAAAAATTTCAAAATTCAAATCTATTACGTCACTTATCATGCACTTAGCATGGAATAAATTCATGTCTAGGATAATTTTGAATCAAAGAGTTTTTTTTTCATTATTACTTTCAACAATTTTTCGTGTTTTTGGTTTGAACGATAGATTTATTTATTCATTTGGTAGTGGTCCTAGTCGCCGGAAGAAAAATGTTAAAATTAAATGGATCCGGCGACTGGGACCGCGGTTCGAGTTAATTGCGTACCCAGTCGCCGGAATCCTCGTTGTTTCTTACCTGATAGTTGCGCATTCATGTTGATAGTTTTAATTTACACTATATGTATTGCGCCACAGAATTGCTCCAATTTCATCTGCCCTCGTTACTCTGGGTATAACTGGAAGCATCTGCTTAAAATATTCACTGATTAGTACCGTTATGCCACCCATCGCCTGTTCTTTCTTTCTTGTATACCTTAACATTCTGTTCTGTCTACTGTCGCCACTGTCTTACGGTCTGCCAAAGTACACTCGTCCCAATTCTCAAACTCAATTATTAAACTACATTTGCGTAGAACCTTTGCTTTATCGTATTCCTTGAAATATTACAAACCGGGGTTTCTAGGTAGAATAACGTAATGTAATTTGTAATTATAAATCAACGATACATCTAACAACTGCGTCAAGAATTTATGTATAAAGTGTTAATCAAATTATCTAAGTTAATTAAATTATTTATAAGGAAATAAATTGCCGAGGAGTGTATATTTATCCATGTTCGTAAGAACAATTTTATACTGACAAGCATAAACAAAGAACGCCATCTACTAGGTAGTAGATGGCGTTCCTACCTTATGACTATATTTTAAAGAGAAAGAAGTTTGAAGCGTTATTTTTATATTTAGAATCTAATAAAAATACGTAAATCATACTCACTTATTTATTTTTATGGAAAACTAAATAAGTATAATAAAATAATATAAAATTCTCAAACATTTTAATTATTTATCACAAGGCCATCTATATAGTTTGACATTGTACCTTGTATTTATAATTTTTAATCTTTGCAACTTTGTGTAAGAATAAATATTACTTCTTTTTTCGTTTATTGTATTTCAAATATTAAAATATTTATCATACTATAAAACAATGGGTTTAATAATTATTTTTGAGTATCTTGATTTATTTTTTTCACAAAATTCTGAATTGTACAGAGTCGTTAAATTTGTATTTTTATAATACGTTTAGTTCATTAGAGCGCCATCTATTATCATAATCTTGTATTTTAAACCCATGCACCTCACTTGTATTCAAATGTTATATTTTCGTTTTATTGTGGCATGATTGACGTTTTGACTTTATTGTCAACTTGACACTCAACATTGCTTACCATTGCTAAGGCCAAGCAAGCACGTGTTTCCATACAAACTTTGCTACCCCTTTTCAACCACTTGGGGGTAGAATTTTCAAAAATCCTTACCTATCGGATGCCCATATCATATAAGGAACACGTCCTCCAAATTTTACGTCTTTACGACCAACGGCTTAATGTCATCACACACTATACCGTCACGGTAACGGCACGGCTCCAACCTAGGGCTGCCATCCGTCCGGGTTTCCCCGGATTTGTCTTAGTTTAGAGGGCGTCCGGGGAGCGTCCGGGCGGGGTTTTCAAAAAGTGTCAGGGTAAAACCCGGACACTCTGTGCCAGGGGACAATTATAATTGTTAGATGAATCGTTAACAAGCTAAAAATTTAAAAGGGTTTTTTTAAGGTGTCCGGGAAAGAATCTCGATTTCACCCATGTGTCGGGATTTTTTAAAGTTTTTATCCGGAGTCAGCAATTTAAGTGATGGCAGGCCTTTTTTTTTTTTGTTTTTGTGCGTGTGGAAACCCCCTCGGGCCGTCACCCCACCGGGGTTTTCGGTGGGGCGGTGTGTCGGAATCGAACCGACTAAAACCACACGGTGTGCCGTACTGCGCCTTAAGTAGGAGGGATCCGGGAACAGCTTTATTACGACATCCGGAACCAAGTGATGGCAGGCCTACTCCAACCCAGCTGTAAGCCGCGTGCGAGTCGAGTTGTGCGGTTGCAGCAAACACGCTTACTGCCCGCCATTGGCTTTTTCATTTTGACATTATGAAATGCATTATACGACCACGTTTTAAAGCTCAGATTTGAATGACAACTTAATTGCTGGGGTGGAGCCGTGCCGTTACCGTGACCGTATGGTGTATGATGAGCTTTAGGCTGTGCGTTGATCTGTCAGTCATGACAAAGGATTTAATCTTTATATATATATTTCTTCTGTACGTGTGTATGTCACTGAACTCCTCCTAAACGGCTGGACCGATTGTAATGAAATTTTTTGTGTGTCTTCACGTGGATTCGAGAATTGTTTAGATTTACAATTGAACCCGGTAGATAGCGATGCGATAGGGTTACAGGAATAATGACCGATTTTAATGAAATTTTTTGTGTCTTCAAATGGATTCGAGAATGGTTTAGATTTACAATTGGACCCGGTAGATGGCGCTGCAATAGGGATAGATAGGAAAATTTACAAATGCAGACGAAGTTGCGCGGGACAGTCATCATTCAAATATATATACATATATAGATTATGAATTTGAATTTGAATGCTACTTTGGGTATAAAGAAGTAATTTATGAAAACAACAATCTCTAAAACAAAACCTTTATAAACTGGTTTAAGAAAGTATATTTATATTTTATTGTATTTTAGTTTCAATTTTATGATGAGATGAGTGAGTGATACACCTAAACCTTCCTCATGAGTCACTCTGTCTATTAGTGAAAACCGCATGAAAATCCGTTCAGTATTTTTTCAGTATATCGTAAACAGACAGACAGACGCGGCGGGGGACTTTGTTTTATAATATGTAGTGAACAGTCCAAAATCATTTATCTACATTACCTACTTCTCTGCAGGGTATTCTATTAACTATGGATAGCTGTGGATGAATACGTTGTTACTGTACTACGATGTAAATACATCCCGCTGCGCCCGTCATCGTGGCGCCACAAGAAGACATAAAGCTAAGAGCAATAATTACATGAAGTAACCACGTCATGACGTCGTTTACGCGCATGTCCGGAACTTTGATCAGAACATTACGTTAATAGTCAATAAAATCTACTATGTACAAACAATTTAATGAGTGGCAGATGCAGATGCCGAAATGGAGGAAGAAAACATTTGGAGTTGAGTAGAAACTAAAAATAATGCCAGTGATAATATTATGTTTCTTTGTGGCGTGTGCAGTGGCGGAATTACACATTTGCCGTCAGTAGGCTATTAAGATCTGGGAGAGCCATGCTTCGCCACGTATGGGCCGACTCGACTCCGCTCGTTACCATGGCCTCAAAGAAAACCGGCCGTGAAGCAATGCTTGCATTGCATTTCGCCGCGTGAGTGAGGTTACCGGAGGCCCTAACCCTTCCCTCTCCCTTATTCCCCCCTCCCTCTCTCCCCACTCTTCCCCCCTCCCCCTCTTCTCCTACTCCCACCTTAAAGGGCGGCAACGCACTTGTGACTCTCGAGTTGCAGGTGCCCATGGGCGACGGTAGTCATTTACCATCAGGTGACCCGTCTGCTCGTTTGCACCCTATACGGTAAAAAAAAATAAATTGCCGCCCCTACCGGTCCCCCGATACCCCAGGACAAGACATAAAAAATAATGTAGGCCCCAAATTTGCCGCCCCTAAAATCTACCGCCCCAGGCTTCAGCCTATTCAGCCTGCTGGTAAATTCGCCACTGGGCGTGTATAAGTGTAAGTTTAGGCGCCGGACTGGCAGTTGTGGGCTCGAACCCAACCCGAACACTACCGACATGAACCCAGTTTTATTTGGAGGGGTTAACAATACTAGTAATGTGTGGCCCACGTTGATTTAAAAAGAAATATGATAAACAAACAAGTTTAGTGCGAGTGTTTACGCGCAACACGCGCATAAACACTAGCACAGAACTTGTGTCATTACCACTATTGTACCCCCATGATGTTCAGGTGGCTTTTAACCCCCTTTTTAAATACTACGTCTTGTTTTTTGATCTTGTAACATAGACTAAGAGTACTAAATGAATAAAGTTAAGCATATAAACGTATAAGCATTAGGCATATAAGCCTATAAGCGCTTACACATATAAAAATCTTTTTAACAGAAAATTAAACCGACGAAAAGAGCTGAAAAGCAAAAAATAAATAAAACTTTTAAGTCTTAAGTTAGTTTTTGAGCTTATTTACACTATCAAATTTTATATGAACTAATTTTGAGTCAACGCCAAACAACAAACTGATTAATTATCTAAATTTTATATGTACCTACGTAGAAATGGACATGGCTCTACGTAGGTAATAAATTTTATTAATTTGGTCGTTTGGCGCTGACTCAAAATAAGTTTATATGAAATTTGGTAGTTAATGTAAAAGGTTTAATTATTTTTTGCTTTTTAGTTCTTTTCGTCGGTTTAATATTTTGTTAAAAAGATTCAAAGTCAAAATCAAAATTATTTATTTCAAGTAAACCCATTGTAGGTATTTTTGAATTGTCAGGAGGAGTCAGTCAGTATAAGTAGGTCGTGAAGCTAGTTTTAGATTAGTTTATAGTAGTAGCTAGTTTAGATTTTTATTTTATGATTTTTTTTTCATCATCAGCTCAGCTTCATGATGTGATCATTCCTAAACGCAAATACCTGATTAAGTTATGAAAAGTAAACAGAAACACTATTTGTTCCTACAATTTTTCAGGGTTTCTCTCAATTTTAATAAGATCCCATCATCAGATCGCGACTTCCTTTACATGGGACTACCCTTGAGGTATGCCCTATCTAACAAAAAAAAATAATCAAAATTGGTTCATAAATAACGGAGAGAGGGCTGAACATACATTAAAAAAATTGAGAACCTCCTTTTTTTCGTCGGTTAAAAACTATCAACAAGTTATTGTGTATTCGTTTCTGTTAATGTTTATCTGGTATTCTGTGTAAAAACTAACGCGACTTCTTTGCATATTTCAAGGTTGAAACAAGGTCAAGGGTCAAACAGTGCGCACGGCGGGACCCCCACGCAAGGGCATAATGTTAAATACCTGGACTGTTCTATATTAGAACTTATTTCTACGTTGTTTAAATGTCATGTTTCATTGAGTTAATACAAATGTACTTACTTCTTTTGGAACGACAATTATACTGACATCTAACTATGCAATTAAATACCACAAATATGACCTAATGATACTAAAGTACAATTAGTTAATTTAAAAGTAAAGAAATTTGTAAACACTCTATTTATCATTTTGTGTTTACGGGAATTAACGCGATCACGAAAAGGTATTACATACCTCTGAATTGCCTGACGTTTCGACCAGGTTGCACTGGCCGTGATTACAGGCTGAATGGCTCAGCGGTGCACTCCCTCCGTCGTCGAGACCGTGAGGTAGAAGGTTCTTCATCAAAATCCAAAATCGAAAAGTGGGGGTGAATCGAAAAAGATGTCTCTGCCCCGTGCGAAACCGGGGCGGGTTGCTAGTGATTTATAATTATTTAAACGGTAATTAACACCACCACTAGGTACAACATCCCTTGAATTGCCTGATGTTTCAACCAAGTTACACGAGCCGTGGAACCTATTGATTATAAATTAATTATTTAAATAACTATACTGAGATTAATCTCGCTTTTTCCTTAAACAAATTTGTGTATTTAAAGATACCGTGTAACGTATTTTCCCCATAACATTAGCTCCCAAATGGGGTAATACAACCAGTAGTAAAAGATCACATTCCTTAAAATCATTTCATTCAAACCAGTTTTCTTGCAGTGTTGTTTGCGTTTAAAGCTTGTGTAAACCTGTTGTAAACAATCATATACCATTATCCTGTTATCATTCAAAATCATTAGTTACATTCTTAGCACAGCCATCTGACTACAATTATAGCTATTAAATAATGGAACCGGTTTAGCAAGGAAGTCTATAACATTACTGTAGCAAGCCCACGTAATGTTATAGACTAAGCGTGTGTATAAAACACACATACAACTACACATGGACGTAACTAGGAGAGGGACAGGGGAGGTCAGTGCTCTCTCCCTAGCTTCTGTGTGCTTATTTAACTACTAAAGTTTTCATTCGTAACTGGCCTGCAGGGCTGCCAGCTTGTATAATTGGATACAAAATTCGTATAATTCGGTCATCCTTTGTATCGTGTTTGTATAGTAGATTGCATTGTATAATTGGATACAATGTCATCATTACTGATGTTATAGTAGATATATAAGTACTTACATACACATAGAGATACTTAAAACAAATCATGTCTGTGGTAAACTGTTAAATCGTTATACGTTAAAGTTAAAACACCTTTTCGACTGGCCTGTTGGCCTAGTGGTTAGTGACCCTGACTGCTATGCCATAAGTCGTGGATTCGATTCCCACCCGAGTCTGGGTGTTCTTTGTGTCTGGGTGTTATTTGTATGTTTGTAAAGTTCCCTGCGACACAGGAGTAATTCCTAATGCGGGAGTTGTCTTAAAAAAAATTGAAATCCCCAAAGAGTGACGTACTATAGTTGTACAACACTGATTTTGTATAATAGTACGTGATATTGTATATTTTCTGAGACTCAGTGGTATAAAATAAGTTGTCCTTACTGGCAGCCCTGCTGGCCTGTTGGTCTAGTGGTTATTGATTCTAAATGCTGAGCCAGAGGTCGTGGGTTCGATTGATACGCATGAAAAATAATTGTGTGATGAGCATGATCATTTGTTTTGTGTCTGGGTGTCGTTTATCTATAAGTATCTGTTGACCGCGACTTAGCATGGAAATTCAGGGACCGTACATTTTTCCGGGATATAATGTAGCCTACGTCCTTCTCCAGGATAGGTATAATCTACGATCTTACGATTACGATCCGTTTAGCCGTTTACTCGTGAAAAGGTAACAAAAAAACAGAGTTACTTTCACATTTTTAATATTAGTATGGACATGAATGTATTTAGAAATATATAAGTATGTTTATCAGCAGTCTAGTTACCATAGTACAGGCTCTGCCTCGTTTGGGATTAGACAGCCGTGTGTGAGCTGTCTCAAGTTATTATTATTATTTATTAAAGACTAGCTTTTGTTCAGCTCGCTTTAAAGTTATTTTCTGTGTATGTTGATAAAAGTTCTCTGTACTTCTATCAACGTGCTTGTAAAGTCTTACGATAAACGGGGCAGTAGTTTACACGTGAAAGCATACCAAACGCACATTCGCATTCATATATAGTTATGCATAGTTATTCGTGGGAGAGCCATGCTTCGGCACGTATGTGCCGGCTCGACCGGAGTGATACAATGAAGAGTGAGTGAGAATGATGAGTGAAGCAATTATTGCATTGCTTTTCGCCGACTGAGTGAGATTACCGGAGGCCCTAACCTTTCCCTCTCCCCTCCTCTCCCCCCTTCCCCTACTCCTACCTTAAAGACCTTCAACGCACTTGTGACTCTCGAGTTGCAGGTGCCCATGGGCGGCGGTAGTCATTTACCATCAGGTGACCAGTCTGCTCGTTTGCCAACTATACATTAAAAAAAACTTAACTAGCCCTTCCCCAGTTTTCACCAGCGTTTATAGTCACTGCTCCGCTCCTAAAGCTCGTAGCGTGATGTTATATAGCCTGTAAATTCCCTAAATTAATACTCTACCAATTAACTGACGAAAAAACGGAGAAGGTTCTCAGTTCTCAAGTCAAACCGTATATTTTTTTTTTTTTTCAAATCCGACTAGTGCTTTCAGAGATAAGCACGTTTATACAAACAAAAAATAAAACAAAAAGCTCTTCAGCTTTATTATAGTCGTATAGATATTAGTTAGTACACACCCATTGTCGTGACATCATCGTTAAAATAGGTCAGAGTAAAGGCCGATTCACACATATCAGTGAAGTCATAGTTCCGGCACTGTGTACCGCCCGTGGCGGCCCTAGCTACATTTTTACGTGGTGCGAGACCTCAAATCTGCGCCCCTATAAATTCAAAACCTTAGTGTTCCTATACTATGCAGCAGTGATTATAAATAGTATTAGATATACCTAACAAATAATTTTTTAAGGTGTATCTGCGGGGCAAGCAATCTTTCGCGGTTGACATAGCAGTTGTTCTGCTCATCCGCATTAATTTTTTTATCTATCCCGCTTGCATCACTCATTCGCGTTCGGTAACGACAAATAGGTTTGAAATAATAGCATTCAATAATTTTGATAACAATATTTATTTACACTTTTATGCTGCACACAATCTTGAGATCTTTTTTAACTTACTTACTTCTTTTATCTTTAAAAGAACTACCATTAATAAATTAAATGAAAAGCCTAGATGGCCTTCACCTTGTCTTTCTAGCTTTTGAGCTTGCAATTTCAATTTCGAGCTTTGAAAGTGTGAGTGTGTCAATCATAGGATACAAAATGTTCATCTTAAATCATTTTTCAAGATCTGTTGGTAATAATCGTTTTTCTCTCTTCGGGATCGGACTGACTTAAAAATTGGATCCATTTCAGCCTAAGCTATGCCTTAGTTGTTATTAATGAAAATTAATAGGCTCGTAACCATTTCACAAATTCCAAGCAATTTTATGTGGGAGAGCCATGCTTCGGCACGTATGAGCCGGCTCGACTCCGCTCGTTACCACGGCCTCACAGAAAACCGGCCGTGAAGCAATGATTGCATTGCATTTCGCCGCGAGAGTGAGGTTCCCGGAGGCCCTAACCCTTCCCTCTCCCCTATTCTCGTCCTTCCCTTCTCCCCCCTATTCCCACTCTTCCAACCCCTCCCCCTCTTCTCTTACTCCCACCTTAAAGGGCGGCAACGCACTTGTGACTCTTGAGTTGCAGGTGCCCATGGGCGGCGGTAGTCATTTACCATCAGGTGACCCGTCTGCTCGTTTGCCCCCTATACCATAAAAATAGTGTTTTTTTATCTAGAAAAACACACAAACAGTATTTAGAGAAATCCAAGAGACCAATTTCACGGAAGTTTTGGCTTCATTGGCTATCACAAAATTCAAACTGTGACAGCCATATGTCACCCACTTCAATGCACCTAAATTATGATAAATTTTCCACCCTTATCTAGATTTGTAATATTTTCTTCAAATTTAAATGGGACTAACCATGAGTATAACCAATTCAATTAAACAAGGAATGATTGAAATCGGTTCACAGTGGGCGCAACATATACACTTTTTTTATCGTGTAGAAACCCTCACGGGTCATCACCTCACCAGAACCAAGGGTGAAGTGGTATATCCACACGATATTCTTTCATGAATGAGTCTATGGCAGGGGACCCGGGATACGAGACAGTGCTTGTCCTCTCCCGTGCCCGTTCCACCGCCTCTTTAGCCCACACCTCCTCCTCGCAAAACGAGACGGTAGAATCCCGCGCACACTCACTATGGACCATGGACAGCACCATGGTTTCTAGCGAGAGGCTTTTCACACCAATAGCCGTCACGAGGTCGTATCGCTGCTGCTTCCACGCCGAGCACTTCAACAAAGTGTGGTGTGCAGTGTCCTCGCGACAGTCTCTCCGGTGTTGGTACGCAGGATTTGGCTCTCGGCCTATACGAAACAGGTACTTACCGAAACGGCCGTGTCCGGTGAGTACCTTTGTCAACCGGTAACCTCTCCAGCCAATTCTCCCGCCTCTTACTGCCACGATTATGGCATACCCTGCGCTCGGTCGCTGTAGTCGATCTTTCCACTCGGCTATTAGACCCTGGCGAAGCTGGGACCGTCGCACTTCGATTTCCCAGTCTAGTGCCACCTTGCGCCTTGATTGGTATAATGACGCCTCTAGTTCCATGGGGCAGAATTATGACTCTGACGGACATCGCCCGCTGCGGTCGCCGAGGTATTGTAGATTGCGGCCCTTTAAGGACCAGGACGGTCCGGAGTACCAACCCAAATATGTCTTCGATGTTAAAATGGTATTAGATCAAAGTTCCTAAATTGATTTTAATTTTATTGATAACCTAACTGATACCTTAATTTTCATTCTTCATACCGGCTCTTGGCTCAGCTCGGCCAATCAGGTTGGGGGATTGCTGTACAAAGTTTTATTTCTATATGACTATTTTCTTTTTCGCTAAATATACTAACATTCAAGTTATAGGCAGGTATGGAGGTATGAGGTATGGATATGGTAAATGTTTGTTTGTTTGCCAAAAAAAAACTTTTTTTTTACGTTAAGTGTTTAGAAATAATTTAATAATTTTCTAAACACTTAAGTAAGAATGGTATAATTACCATTCTTATTTGTTTCATAGTCATTCTCTCGTATGTGTCTTGTAAATGTCCATCCATTTCCATGATTATTTATAAGTTTAATTACAGGATAAGTTATGTTAAATCGATGTAAAGTAGTTTTTTTTTTTAAAGATTGTTGAAATCGTCCCAGCGTTAATTCATCGTCGCGGCACCAAGCCACTGTCGCAGCGCCAAATCACCGTCGCTGCGCCAATTCAAAGCCGTGGTGCCATAACACCGTCGCGGCGCCAAGTTACCGTCGCGGCTCTAAATAAACGTCGCAGCGCAAATTCATAGTCACGGTGCCAAATCACCGTCGCCGCCCCCATTTACCGTCGCGGCCCCAAGTCACCGTCGCGGCACCAAATGAACGTTGCGGTGCGCAGGCGCCGTCGCGCTTCCAATTCATAGCAGCGGCGCCCGTTCGCATTCGGGGCGCCAAATCATCCGTCGCCAAGTGAACGTCGCGGCGCAAAATCAGCGTCGCCTACAGCTTTCTCCGCCGCGGCACCAAGACTCCGTCGCGGTGTCCGTTGGTATTCGCGGTCCGTAATCACCTTCGCGGCGCCAAATCACCGTCGCGGTCCCAAATCATCGTCGCCGTCCTAAATCAGCGTCGCGGCACCAAACGTGAGTCGCGGCGCAGAGATTCCGTCGTGGTGCCAATTCATAGCCTCGGCGCCAGGTCTCCGTCGCGGCACCCGTTCGTCTTCTCGGCGCCAAGTCATCGGCGCGATACCAATTCAGCGTCGCGTCGCCATGCTAGGTCGAGGCGCTAAAGCTCCGTCACGGCAACATATAACAGTTGCGGCTCAAATTCATCGTCGCGGCGCTAAATCACCGTCGCGGCACCATATCACCGCCGCGGTCCCAAATCACCGTCGCGGCCCCAAATGAAAGTCGCGGAGCACATGTTCCGTCGCGGTGCCAATTCATAGCCTCGGCGTCAATCCTCCGTCGCGGCACCGTTCGTCTTCGCGGCGCCAAGTCAACGACGCGGTGCCAATTCCGCGTATCGTCGCTAAGCCTACGTCGCGGCGCCATATCACCATCGCGGCGCCAAGCCAACGTCGCGGCCCCAAATCACCGTCGCGGCCACAAGTAACCGTCGCGGCGCCAAATGAAAGTCGCGGCGCACTGGCTCCGTAGCGCTGTCAATTCATAGCGTCGGCGGCATTTCTCCGTCGCGGCGCCCTTTCGCCTCCGGGGCGACTAGTCATAGACGCGGTGCCAAATCATCGTCGCGTCGCCAAGTATTCGTCGCGGCGCATAATCACCGTCGCACAAAGCTTTCTCTGTCGCGGCACCAATACTCCGTCGCGGTGTCCGTTGGTCGTCGCGGCCCGTTATCACCTTCGCGGCGCCAAATCACCGTCGCGGCCCCAAATCACCATCGCGCTCCCAAATCACAGATTCCGTCGCGGTGCCAATGCATAGCCTCGGCGCCAGGTCTCCGTCGCGGCACACGATCGTGTTCGCGGCGCCATGTCATAGACGCGGTACCGATTCAGAGTCGCGTCGCCATACTACGTCGCGGCGCTAAATATCCGTCAAGGCAACATATAACAGTTGCGGCGCAAATTCATCGTCGTGGCGCTAAATCACCGTCGCGACCCCAAATCACCGCCGCGGTCACAAATCACCGTCGCGGCGCCAAGTCGCTACCGTAATAATTATTCTTTCATACATTCTCCATGAACGCATCCACACCTGTCAGTGTCAGTGACGGCACAGTGCTCTCAGTGAACTGCGCGTCAGTACGCGCACAGTTTTTTTTTATAAATGATGTGAAAAATTACTTTGGATAAATTGGATATCATTGCCAGTTCCGTATTATTGAATAGAGCCATAGTAACAATCTACGTCGCACACGTTTTGCCTGAAGATCCGTAGAGAAATGAGTACTGATATGTGTGAATTGAAGCACTGCCGCATCACTGTAGCACTGATACGGAACTGTGCGAACGCGTTGCCGGAACTTTGACTGCACTGATATGTGTGAATCGGCCTTAATTCGGAATAACGCGGATGGAACCGCACCCCACTCTTACAATTTGGGAACTACGATGCCACAGACAGACACACAGACACGTCAAACTTATAACACCCCTCTTTTTACGTCGGGGGTTAATTAAAAGGAAGGTAGATAATTTTAATACAGGAGAGAATAGCACAATGAAATTCTTGTTCAGATTTATGAAGAAAATTAGTACTTCGTTACAAAACCGGTTTCATTAGAAATAGCCTGTTAGTTTATTTTCAGTTTATTTCATGGACCAGCATAATTTGAACTGTAATACTAGCCAGGTCAGTGTTAGGATGGGTGACAATTCTTAACACATTGAGACCCCTCCATGCCTCGGAGAGCACGTTAAGCCGTCGATCCCGGTTACCATACGATTATCTGTGGCATTCGTTACGGGTAGATGGAGTTCTAAAAAGTCCGACAACCTGGTCTAACTACTTCCTGGTCGAACTTCGATATCACCTAGTATGGGTGAGGAGGTCTGATGGCAGTAACTTCACGTAAAATATCGAAGTTAGGCCGTATCGTAGTTAGACTGAAAGCCGACTCCAACTTAGTTGGGCAAAGGCGCGGAGGATGATGAATATGTAGTACAATTGATGAACATTTAGTACGTACATTAGGTTGAAATTGCAGTTTTACATGAAAAAAAACCAAACGATTTTTTTTTTTTTTTTTTTTATTTCTATTAATCAAAGTAATCACGCATGCAATTAATGCATCTTTTTGGCAAAGCAGTGGCAGTTTATTGACGCCCTTCTTGAAGAAATCAGCTGGACGGGAGGCAACAAATTCTTCAAAGGCATTTTGTACTGCCTCTCGGGTATTGAATATTTTTTCCGCCAAGAAGTTATCCAAACTCTGAAAAAGTAGAAGGTTTTGTAGGCGCAAGGTCTGGTGAGTACGGCGGATAACGGAGAGCTTCTAACCCTAGATCTTGCAACTTAAAGACCGTCTGCTGTGCAGTATGAGGTCGCGCGTTGTTGTGCAGGAGCAGCGGAGACGAACGATTGACCAAAGCTGGTTGGAGATGTGCGAGCTTCTCCATCATTGTGTTCAATTCTTCACAGTACACATCTGCAGTATTGCTCATCCCGTTTGGTAAGAAGCTGTGATGAATCACACCGGCGCTAGACCACCAAACAGTGACCATCACTTTTTTAGGGGTAAGTTTTCTTTTAGGGTATTGTTTAGGTGCTGAACCTCGATTCACCAACTTGCTGAGCGCTTGCGGTTGTAAAACAGAATCCATTTTTCGTCGCAGGCAACAATGCGGTTCAAAATTCCTTCGTTTGTGTGCCTGTTGAGCAATGCAAGGCACGTCTCGACGCGCAGGTACTTCGCCAATATTGTTTTGACGCTAACGTCGAAAGCTACTGCTAATTCAACCGTAGATTGAGTATCATCAGCTTCCACAATCGCCTTTAATTCGTCATTGTCGACCAAAGTCTTCAGACGACCACGAGGTTCATTTTTCAGGTCAAAATTTCAGGATGGAAGCGGGCAAACCAATAACAGGCGGCGTTGGTTTTAGTGATGTGCCGGATCGTTAAGAATGTATATCTGCGGATACGGATACGAACCTCAATTATTTTAGTCAGTTGGTGTAACCTTGAAACGACATTTGACGTTAAGGATTAGTAACACAACATTTTTCAACTTGCACGGCGCTAGTTTTTTAAATTAATATACATATCACAAAGCTATTAGGTATGATCATATTATAAAGATAGTTTAATTAACAATAACTATCTTGTAACTATTAATAATATTGATAACTCACTATAATCAATTTATAAATATACTCTCATTCTGGAAAACATTTGACCACTTATGAGACAATTTGCTATGGTTTGATAATATTTGGAATATGGAATAACTATACAGTCATAGATTTAATTGGTCTTTAGACATTGTTAATAAAAAATACATTGAAACATTTATAAATTATGTGTGAATCCTGAGATTCAAATATAAACAGAAACAGGTGTAGTCCAAAGTTACACTGACTTTGGGGTAACATTTGACCGTTATTTATAACACCCTTTAAAATCATTTTGTTACTTTGTTTGACAATAAAGATAAAATCAGACCATATTAAACGTTAATAAAAATTATCAAACTAATATTTAAAGAAAGTTCCGTACATAATTCGTATTCACCAGGTCAAGAAAGAAACATACTTAGCCTGATTTTGTAGAAATAATGAAAGAAGTTTGAAAAGTTTTTGTTTAATTTAAGACAAAAAAAAACAGCCAACATTTACATAGAAAAATCTTTATCTATCTTTTGTTAGCTTTATTAAAATATAAGTGTTATTGCATATGCGATATCTAAGACTAAATTAGATTTTCTTTGGCTTAATACAATTATACTTATTGCTAGTAATTTAAAAAAAATTAATTGGGTTTTGCTCAAAATAAATAACAATTAATCCTTTTAAGATCCGCCAAAAAGTAACGGATACGCATACAGATCTTTTTTCTCTCCCGCGGATATGGATACGGATATCCGGAACATCACTAGTTGGTTTGTAGTGTTAGCTTCGTAAACGTCGTTGATATTGCGTGCCACTTGTGCTGCCACAACGATACTCCTCGAATTTTTAACGTATCTATGATGACGAAATTTTTTTTAATGAGATGTAAATATAACACTAGTAATCAATAAACAAACGACTGCTTATGATAAAAGAAATCCATGTTTTTAAAATAAAATTAATTTGAAATTCTAATTTATAGCCAAAAAAAATATTTTGATTTGAAATAGCCAGTACTGCAGAACGGCAATCTCATAGGTAAAGACCTACCTATTATTATCTAGTTGCAGTCGGCCGCATTGTTGCCTGCGATCGCGGCCGTTTCTATTCCGAGAATAATTACAAACCACACATGCCGCTACGTACAACGATAGTTTATGAATGTGCATTTTGTTGGAAGAGGAAATATTTAAAAATGTTTTAAAGCCGATCCAAAGAAGGAAGTTATGCCTTCTTTGGATTGGCTGTATTGATTAAAAGTAATCAAATTTTAATTCACAGATTTTTGTTGCAAAATAGGCTTTCAGAAACACAAGAGCATTAACAGCACCATTTGACAGATTTCTCGAGTTCTCGAGGTGTTGAGTTTGGTTTTCCCGTGTCAATTAAAAACAAATCTCTCGAGCATTCTCTAGGCGAAAATTCTCGAGCAGAAACCCTAGTTAAAATGCATAATTATAGTTATTGATCCTTTACGATTGTTTTTGGAGTTTACTCCTTAAGAATCGATTTTTCATATCAGGCCTCCGGTACAGAAATTTGATGAGTGAAATAAATAAGAGCGTTACGTTTTCTATCACTTTGAAATCCTGTATGTGTACAAAAGTGTGTATTGTTTTAAACTAAAGTCGTGTGTCGTATAAAAGACAGAAAAAGAGAGAGAGGGAGAGCGAGAGAGAGAGAGAGAGAGAGAGAGATAGACTTAATAAAATTAATCCACTTGTGTTAAAAAAAAAACTCAATATCTCTATAAAGGCGTTCCCTTGCATTACGCACTACTTTATTTTGCTATTTTATTTATTTATTATGCTATTTTGCACTAAGTAACGATCGCTTGATGGAATGACAGGGATGTGGGAACACATTTTTATCTGAGTGTTTGTTATGTACAAACAGTGGGACAATTAATATTTGAATTTGTGTGTATGTATTAAGTTAATCTTTGTTTGAGTGCGTACTTAACATTAAAACCATGATGATGAGTAATTATAATTATATTTTCGCAGTGCAATGCATTATTACCAACAATACTAATTACATTTAGATTCTTTTCTTTATTAAATTACTTGTGGGTATGTTATTTTTGTTTTATTATTATATTATATTTGTTCAGAGTAATCCAAGGCGACAAACTGGTCAGTCTTGTCACCACCAGGAATAAACCATAATCCTAGTGATATAGCTTATCTGCGGTTTATTGTACTATGAAGTATTGTTCTTTTGTTTCAATATTTTTTTCCTTATTTTATTTATTTTTATTTTTCCTATTTTCAATTAAATTTAATTAATAACATTTTTGTTTATTTACTTCTAATAACATAATAGCTCAAAACAAAAAAAGTGATGTCCAAAATACAATTGACTAAATATTGTTAAAACTAGTTAAAAATATCTGGTGTTTTAAAAGGGTGGCCGTGAGTTTGTTTCCTTTGCCTGATTTCTTCTCACAAGGCTCAACCATTTTGGCCGATACGGTATTATCTGTTATCCTTCTTTTGGCAAAATCACTGTGACTCTGTGTATTGTTGATCTATAATTTTTAACTTTATTATTTTTTTAATTCACGATTTCTATAATTGATGGCCAATTTTATGAAATAACGATATTGAATTTGAAATTTTTATTTTGATTTACCCCGTTAAGTGCTGTGCACTTCCCAACCTGTCAATACAATTTTCAGCATACGTTGCTCATGCTTATGCTTAAAGGAAATGTGGTGACAATGTAAATTATTGTTATAAATTATAAACAGACGAACAAATTACTACTATATTTAAGTAAAGCTACTCCAGCTTGATAAAATACACGTGCGAAGTAATAAATAACATTGTACCGCTGTTGAACTACTTGAACCTTAAAACTTCGTACGAGAGTCCCTTTTTATTTGAAGAATACATCTTGTGTGTTTCTACGGTGAATTATCTTGGCAATAACGATGACATATCAGGATACAAGTACATAGGTTATCAGTTTTCTAAGTATCTTCAAGTTAAACTAAACAATAATAAATTCTAAGTATTATTCGGTGTCAGCTGGCCATTGGGATAATAATAATAATAGTAACTTGAGACACCGCACATACGGCCGATAAAAATCCTTACTAATATTAAAAATGCGAAAGTAACTCTGTCTGTCTGTCTGTGAAGGTCCACTAGAAGTTTTCTTCCAGTCAACCTTAAAGCCAGTAGGCATTTTTGCCTATGGCATTAAGTCCGCCTTTTGTAATGTATTTGCAGGAAGTGTTAATAAATAAATAAAAATAAATAAATAGTTTTCAATCAATGTTGGTTATAGAGTTTATTGTTACACATCAATAGGGTAACCTAACGAAAAATATAATAAATATAGCGAAAATATGCATCATCCATCACTAGATATTAGATACCTATAATTTGCAACTGCCGCTGAGAATGAGGTAAGTATGTAATTTCATATGCAAATATGCAAATGCATATGCAAATATGCAAATGCAAATAATCCGGTCTCTATATGTATAATATGTATGTATTTACAAAAAGTATATAAGCATGTTTATCCGTGTTCTAGAACCGATAGTACAGTATTGGAAGGAATACTCGTATAATTATACCAGCTGCTACCGGCGACTTCGTTCGCGTGGAAATTTTTGTGAAATCTATCCCACGGGAACCGTACATTTATCCGGGATAAAAAATAGCCTTTGTTCTATTCCAGACTATAATCTATCTCTGTGCCAAATTTCATTAAGATCAGTTTAGCCATTTTTGCGTGAAAGAGTAACAAACATCCATCCATCCATACTCACAAACTTTCGCCTTTATAAAATTAGATTAATAGAGGTTCATGTGCACATTGTCTTCTTTGGAGTAAAGTTGCAGTCAGAAGTCTGCTGAACCACTTATGTCGCGTTCCCTTCCCTCAGATGGGAGGATGAAATTAAACGCATAGCGGGTCCAAACTGGACACAAACAGCACAATCCAGAGAAAACTGGCTCAATTTGGAGGAGGCCTTTACCTGCAGAGGGGTTCTTACAGAATAATTTTATTAAAAATAGGTACAGTCACCCTCAAAAAGAAGTATACGTGGACAAAGTTCCATTACAATATGTACATCCATTATGCCAAAATATTCGAACCAACTATAACGACTAAACATGGTATTTACAGTAACTATCCAAATCCAAGTATACATCGAGTTCAAAACGTTGTAAACGTGTCTGATTCATAAGTTTGTATACACCTAATAACCAAGTAACTACTCAGTCTTCCAAAATAATGTATACAGCCATTGTTTAATAACGACGTAAACAAATATGAATCTGTTAACTCAAGTCCCTATACGTAGTTCTCATCGAAATAAGAAACTGGGCACAGATAATATAATACTATACTAGTACAGATACCTCATCCCATACAACGAAATGCGACCCTCCTAACTCGGGCAATTCCGCGGGCTACTATTTTTTAGCCTACAAAGGCGCTGGATGCCGCTAGCAGCGCGATAGATACCTAGAGCCACCTAGCGATGAATGGAAAAAAATATTTACTTACCAATAAACACGCAACCAATAGATGGCGATAATTAGTATGTAATCAGCAGGTAGGACTGTTCGTTATATTAGATAACCGATAAAATAACTTATTACTTATAAATAATCAAACGGCCTATTATTTATTACATCCGGTAAGCATTATTTATATTGCGTGAATATATTTATTATTACATAAGACCAGATCTAAGTACGTGCTACATCTCACCATTCAAGGTCAATTTCACTTCGATCATCGTTGTGTAATATTTGTATCCCATGCCAAATTATGCTCTAGTACAACCTCATAACAACTATATTCCCATCAATGTACAAAAATATTAGTAAAAATAATAGTCAAACCACAGGTTTGATAATATTTTCGTCAAACTAATATATTTGTTTGTCTTAAACCTTAGATTAGAATATTGTTTGAAGAAAATCAATGCGGATAACTCGTTTGACATTGTTGCGAACACTCTTAGCAGTAAGTAGATAATCTACCTACCTACCATTGCAGCATTGACGCTGCGACACGCGACGATCACGAGCAAGCCGGGCTGCCAGTAAAGACAACTTATTTTCAAATATCAAATTAATCAATTCAACATCTCGTACTATTATACACAAAATCAGTGTTGTACAATGTACCATGTTACGTCACTCAATCACGTCACGTGTACCGAACACGTACCGTGCACTTAAACTTATTGAAAACACCGACACCACCACACCAACAGTTATTAGCTTAGATTATAGAGGCCTCACTTATCTTAATTTTGTCTTAATTTTATAGACAAAGTCAAAATGCCGAAGCAAGTTTTACATAATTTGCACGACGACACTTTTTTGAGCGACTAAGCAAATAAAATGAAAAAGTATAATAATGTATCTGATCTGAAATAGTAATATAGTTCATAGTGGCCTCAAAATTTGATACGTGTAGTATGGATTACGTAGAAAAAAAAACACAATCAAAAGCATAAACCTAGGTACTTAAAACCGTAATAGCATCCGTAATAGCTGTAAATTTCTCTTTACTACTATATTATTTTTACAAACAATTTATACCAGAATAAACGTTAGTTCATAAGTAATTAGGTATTTGTATTTTTTTTAAATAACTAATTAAAAACCTTTAACTGCCCAGAACTCAGCGCTTGTAGAGGTAAGACCTGTGCCGATTTTTTTAACGCCAAACAACAGAACGTGTACCGTATACTACGTCTGCCTATTTTTGATCACGGTACTTCCGTGTTTTGGTTATTTTCTATATATTGAACAATTATTTTGTAGGATGTAGAGCTTATCTTGACTCAATTTAGGTTATGTATTTCGAGTGTATGAATAGTATAGACTATTATTATAATGATAGTTCGAATTACAACATCTTACTACAGTTAAATAGTAGCAGCATATTTTTTTTTAATTTATTTATTTATTTTAAAAACTTAGTACTATGTTACAGATAATAGCCAAGCTGCCAAACTATTATCTGTAACATAGTTAAGTTTTTGAAATAAATAAATATATAAAAAAAAATATATTAAATTTGAAAACAAATGCAAATTTAAGTTATGTATAAATAATTATGTCTGTATGTTTGTAACGATGTATGTATCTAATAGGTAAGGACGAAAGAGTTTCAATTGTATGCATTAAGTATGTATAGTATGCAAACATATTTGTTTGGCACGCTGTGCGTCCAAGTGTGTTTAGTTAACTTGAGGTGTGATATATAGATTTCTCTATCACTACATATTATAAAACAAAGTCCCCCGCCGCGACTGTCTGTCTGTCTGTCTGTCTGTTCGCGATAAACGGAAAAACTACTGAACGGATTTTCATGCGGTTTTAACCAATGGATAGAGTGATTCAAGAGGAAGGTTTATATGTAGTATACATGCATATTATAGTAGAGAAAAGTCGAGAAATTCAAAGATTTGTAATGTCATGTCGTAACAAACATATTTTTGTGCGCTTACATTGCAAACGCTGGCTAAACCTTACGAGATAGATCAAATTAATGTACTACGGAATTGTATATCTTAAAAAGATCAATAAAAAAGTCCGTGATGGTATATGTGTATCTCCTAAGGATAGCCCACAGTAACCATTTTTATCTTTTACATATTACAAAAAAAATATGGGTTATTTTTCAACCATTTTAAACAATACCGTATTATTCCTTATCCAATTAAATACATTAGGTACGTTCTGCATTTCATGTACATCAAAATTGCCCTTCCCAGCATACAATAAAAATTAATATCTTAGAAGATATCAGAGATTTAAAAAGCGGGGGCAGAGCGGCTGGCGGGCTGAACTGTTTTTGATTATTCTTTTTCGTTAGATAGGGTACCTCAAGGGTGGTCCCATGTCAAGGAAGTCAGGATCTGTTGATGGGATCCTGATAAAATTGAGAGAAACCCTCGAAAATTGTAGGAACGAATAGTGTTTCTGTTTACTTTTCATTACTTTATGAGGTTTTTGCGTTTAGAATAATCATCATATCATGTAGTTGAGCTAATGATGAAAAAAAAAATCATATTATAAGAATCTTCACTACATATCACTACATATTATAAAAAAAGTCCCCCGCCGCGTCTGTCTGTCTGTTCGCGATAAACTGAAAAACTACTGAACGGATTTTCATGCGGCTTTCACTAATAGACAGAGTGATTCATGAGGAAGGTTTAGGTGTATAGTTTGTACCCGTGCGAAGCCGTGGCGGGTTGCTAGTTTTTTAATAATGATGACTCTGATTTGTATCTGGCATGAGTCGAAAACGCTCCGTGTACAAATGTTTTAGAAAGACATTACAAACATCTACGTTAATAAAAGCAAATGAAGCAAGGTACACCTGCCTTAAATAAAATTATAATATCATTATCTTATGTTATTTTGTAGCAATCGATATACGAGTATAATAAAGGAAACGAAATATGATTATAAAAAAAAACAGTTAGTAGTAGGACTGTATGTCAGAAGTGAAAAC
This sequence comes from Euplagia quadripunctaria, assembly GCA_963859945.1. Classification (NCBI taxonomy): domain Eukaryota; kingdom Metazoa; phylum Arthropoda; class Insecta; order Lepidoptera; family Erebidae; genus Euplagia; species Euplagia quadripunctaria. Next base: position 3,875,602 of record OY982573.1, read on the forward strand.
AACTTCACAATGTATTTGCTTATACATACACATCTGTATACATATAATTAGGTTAAAAATAAAAAGTAGGTAATAACATATCTAAATGTATACACAGGGTACACTGGAAGTTCTGTGCTCCTGGCCGCTCATAAATATTTGAATTTCGAATGTTATTTTTTTTAAATATAAGAAACTCGGCTCCGTCTTACGAATTTTCGATCAGGTCACGAGTCCTGACGTGAGTTTAAAATTTTTAACCATCCCAAAAAGTGCACAACGCCGCTAAAGAAGTTTTCACTTCAAAAAACAACATATTAATTTACGTACTTAGAAGTTTATAGGAATGTTTCACGATACGACGACATAGGGAACCCGAAAACAGTCTCGTAAGAAAGAATCTCTTTTTTCTCTTTCTCTCTTGATTTCTTTTTAAATAAATTTTTTGACAACCAATAACTGCCGAAGAGTTGCAAGGCGCGGCTAAGAAATGAAGATTCATAGTCTATGTGAATGAGATTTGATAGTTCAATACCTGTTAAAATGCTGTGGGGTGCTGACGAAGAATGTTACCTCCCCCCCCCCTCCGCTCTTTCTCTTACTGTGGGTGCCGTAAGATTTGGCTAGGGACAAAAAACCATAAGGTGTGCAGCGTCTATCGCGAAACCACAAAACCCCATACCCGAACACTGCGCCCGCCTACCAAGCGTGGCGAGTATTGGTAAAAAACCCGCAATGAAAGCAAATAGAATGATCAGGCCCCGAGTCTCAGGCAGCCCTGCTATTCCTGGCTACGGTAGCGGTTACTGTATCTGATGAAACGTTCGGCTAACAACCCTTTAAACGGCAACTGGCCCTGGTAACACACAACCTTCGCACAGTGAGGATTAGCGAAAAGATTGACGATGATGAACAGGAAATTGTAAAAAAACATGTTGAAAGAGAGTGTCTTTGGAGTTTCTTGCCTGTTCTCCTCCATAGGATCTGCGTACTGGAACAGACTATCTTCATGACTGACTTATTCTGACTGACTCAAAACGTTGACAATTCAAAAATACTTATTGGATTAATTACCAATAGGTATTTTTAAATTGAAATATTTTTATATAGTTTTTTATTAATTTAAATCACATTTTTATGATGGAAATAATTTTATTTAAAATACCTACTTAATGTTTTTAAAAATAAGAAACTTCATACTATCATAATCATTACGAGCAAAGCGGCAGGCGCATAGCTAGTGGCTGGAACATTACGCATTATTAATAATATTTTAAGACAGGAAGTAAAACAAATAATTTAATAGTAGAAAAAGGATCACGATTGCTTAGTCACTGCGGTAACACAGTGTCAGGAACTCGCGAGTCCAACCTAGTCGATGTCGTGCGTAAATACCTAATTTTGTAAAATGCAATTAAGTGTTATAGCTCTTAACGTATAATTACTTAACAGGTTATCACAGACATGATTTGCTTTAGGTATCTCTATGTGTATGTTCGTACTTTTTACACAATAACATCAGTAATGACATTGTATCCGATTATACAATGCATCTACTAAACAAACAGCATAGGCCTGCCATTACTTAAATTGCCGACGCCGGACAAAAACTTAAAAAAATCCGGACACATGGGTGAAATCGAGATTCTTTTCCGGACACCTTAAAAAAACCGCCGATTCCATTTAAATTTTTATCTTGTTAAAGATTCATCTAACAATTGTAATTGTTCCTTGGCACAGAGTGTCCGGGTTTTACCCGAACACTTTTTGGAAACCCCGCCCGAATTTTTTATAGTATCTTTGAAATTCGAATTAATAATTTACCTACAATAGAAAATGCAAAAACATAACGCAACAATACAGTTTCATTAAAATTTGGCCAACTATCAATAGTCAATACCTACAAACTCAATAACAAAACCGATAGGTACGGTTTTGTTGTAGTGTTACTTAAACGTAGTACCAGAAATTGCCGCCAGAGGACCGAGAGGACAATATTGAATTTTGTCAAAATAAGAAAACTGCATTTAAGAAGCTTTTATTCAATTTTGCCGTGTTTAGGGTATTTTATGAAATTAGAAAATACTTTTATCAGGACCTAATATTGATTTTCCATAAACTTCAATAACAAATCGATACCCGTAACGCCATCTGTTGATATTTGTTTGAACCATTTTTCTTTTGTTAGAGATGAGACCCCATGAACTGGGTATTCTGATAATATTTATAGCAAAATACAAAGTTTAAGTACCGCTTTTTTAGTAATAACTAATCATATTATACTATAAATAGACATCAAAAAAGTAGAAACTAAAAAGTTTATTTATAGTTAAGTTTATGACTTCATCAATGAGACAGAAACTCTTAGTTATCAATGCTAACGGCTCGTATAAAATAATATAATAATGAAACCTCGTGTTTTGATTAAAACATGCAATTATGTTTTTGTGTACTTTAAATTTTCATTTCAATTTTGCTAAAAAAAAAATATTTCATATTTAAAAATGATTATTTCTCAATATTCCATATGCTGCTATTAATCATTGAAAATAAAATTATTTGTACCAAATTATGTAATGATTTATTCATCCTCCGCGCCTTTTCCCAACTAAGTTGGGGTCGACTTTCAGTCTAACTACGATACGGCCAAAGTTCGATATTTTGCGTGAAGCGACTGCCATCAGACCTCCACAACCCAAGTACTAAGCGATATTGAAGTTTTGTAGTTTGACCAGGTTGTCGGACTTTTTAGGGTTCCAACTACCCTTAACGAATGCCACAGATGTTCGTTTGCCACCCAGGACCAACGATTTAACATGCTCTCTGAAGCACGGAGGGGTCTCAATGTATTAAGAATGGTCACCCATCCTAGACTGACCTGGCTAGTGTAACTTAACTTTGTAATGTTCTAACCTACTCGGTTACCACTTAGCCATGAGCCCCTCTATGTAATATTATGATATAATAATAATAATTTCACACTTCTCTCATACGACCGTCATATCCCAAACTAGGCAGAGCCTGTACTATGGTAACCAGACTGTAGATAAACATACAGATATATTTCCATTTCTACAAACAAACATATTATAGATACAGACACAGGACAAATGATCGTGCTTATCACACATTTATTGCTCCAGGGTGCGAATCGAACCCACAACGTCTGGCTCAGCAGTTAGGATTACTAACCACTACACAGGTCAGTTATTTGTTATTTTACATGTGTGACGTAGAATTTAATGTCAGTCTCTTTGCCAATTTTTCAATAAATACGGGTGTCATTTAGTTCTTTCCATCATTTCTATTAGCTTGCCCACAGCAAAATGTATAAAATTGACAACACTGATAAGACAAAATTGTCTGAATTGAATACAATATAACTATATTATATTAATTAAACCGACAGTCTCGTCATCTTTTGCACCCTGATCGTTGTTAAACGAGTATAGCGGTGCAACGCTGACACGATTTATCGCATTTGTTTACGCCGTTATTAAACAATAGCCGTATACATCATTTTGGAAAACTGAGTAGTTACATGAAGGATTATTAGGTGTATACAAACTTATGAATCAGACACGTTTACAACGTTTAGAACTCGATGTATACTTGGAATTGGCTAGTTACTGTAAATACCATGTTTAGTCGTTATAGTTGGTTCGAATATTTTGGCATAATGGATGTACATATTGTAATGGAACTTTGTCCACGTATACTTCTTTTTGAGGGTGACTGTACATACTATATCTATGGAAATAACGTATCTAAAATTCGTTATAAACTAAAACTACTAACCATTAAATACTAAACTACTAATAATTTCTTGATACTAACAAAACTAATTAACTTGTAAACATGTCCTGGAAGAAATAAAAGGCTTTTTTTTATTTTATTTTTATTATTGTAAAATTTTCATTGAAAATTCAACGAAATTTTACCGTCCGTAAGCAAAATGAATCGTCTCTTGTTTATTGGAACGCGGCATTAATGAAATAAGTAAATAAAGTCACTTCAATATCGTTGTCAGCTAACGAGCTGACCGCAAGATAGGGTTAGTTGTTAACTATATTTAGGAATTCCTCAACAATCAAACTAAAATGACGTCACACATTAAATAATAACTTAACTTTATCCTGTTATAAAATCACAGCAACCAATTACACAACCAATTATATTATCATCACGTGATAACGTAATTGGTTGTTTGCTAACATTTTTGTAAATTGAATCATCTAGTACAGTAAAGAAAGTTGCTGAATGCTATCTAATTTTGAAAAAAATTGAAAAAAAAGTTTTTACACAGTCTAACATACAAAAACGTCTAATGGAAATTAAATAATAAATTAAAATACAATAAATCACTGTAAAACCTTTTTTTTTGCACAAAGTATGTCACAATTTCCTAAAACGTGCAAATAGTTTTATCAATCACATAATATATATTGCAAAGTAGTCCAACTTTATCATTTGAATATCACTACATATTATAAAACAAAGTCCCCCGCCGCGTCTGCCTGTCTGTCTGTTCGCGATAAACTGAAAAACTACTTAACGGATTTTCATGCGGTTTTCACTAATAGACAGAGTGATTCATGAGGAAGGTTTTCGTGTATAAATTGTACCCGTGCGAAGCCGGGTCGGGTTGCCAGTTTATGAATAAATGTTACTTCTGGAATTCCCAATTGTAGACTAACCATCGCATATATGAAAATAGATAAAGTATCAGTTTTGTTAAAAATACTGCTCAAGCCAGTGTGGTTTTGAAGAGAGTATTTCGCGATGCCAGTAAATAACTGTCCAGTATTTCACTTTTGTGACAATAAGCCACCCAGAAAAATATTTACAGAGGTTGTCTCCCTATTTAGTAGTTCTTCCTGTCCATCTTGAAGAGTCGCTGTTGTTTATTGACTGTTGTTATTCACCCAATTTCACCGCGTGGGTTATAGGGTAGAACCGATCAGGGATTTGAACGAATTGGTTTGGCCAATCCGTGTCCGGTATGCAATAACGCTTTATCATATTGTCGCGCCTTTGTGGTATACCATAGTTACTGGCAGGTGACACTCAGTCATGAATTATATAGAACTGTTTTGAATTATATAAAAAGATAGAATAGGTGGATGTCTGATGGGAGCGACGGTGAACGTCAGGATGGTTCGCCAAAGAATAATATAAATGTGATCAAGATATTAATTATATTGTATTATCAATGTTAAATGTGATTACCCTGATGATTGATTATAGCCTTACAAGGTAGTTAGTGTTTCAATTATTCTCCTTTCACTTGCGACCCTGAGATCCTGGTTCCTAAGCTACGCTACCCCGATCTCAGCAATATATAGCATTTCATAGCTTCAGGAAACAGGCTCATGAAGAAGCTAAGTTATCCATAGCTTAAAATATGCCTGACTGAGGCTTGCCATCACTTAAATTGCCGACGCCGCGCTGGACAAAAACTTCAAAAATTCCGGACACATGGGTGAAATTGAGATTCTTTCCCGGACACCTTAAAAAAACACCGATTTCATTTAAATTTCTAGCTTGTTAACGATTCATTTCACAATTATAATTGTCCCCTGGCACAGGGTGTCCGGGTTTTACCCGGATCCTTTTTGAAAACCCCATCCGGACGTTCTCCGGGCGCCCTCTAAACTACGAAAAATCCGGGGAAACCCGGACGGATGGCAGCCCTATCCTGACTCAACAGGTTGAAGCTGTAGTTGGTGTTTTCTTTCAATTTCAGGATTACAGAGCCCGGTTACTGCTTATTATCAGAAGGGTCATGTTGTGCTTATTTGTCAATTACGTATCTTAAACATTTCTAACATACCAGACAATAGGGATATTTGCGGTTAATCGTAATAAAGAAATAAATAAGACCGGTCACGAAGTCACGTAATATGTTATCTGTGTGAAAGAGACAAAATGAATAACTCGATCAATGTTAGAGGCCGCTCAAGGTATACTGTATGAGGCAGTTAAAATTAGACGCCATGCAGATGCTGGGAGAGGAAAGTTATTAAATTACATTGATATGGGGAAGTACAAGAGAATACAGGTTTATGGTTTTGAAAACTCTATTTTTTTAAATCCCATACGCATACACACAATTAAGTTAGTGAACGAGTACATGTGTTTAGGTGTGCAAGTTTAAGTAGAAATTTAGTGTGTCCCATCGGGTGTAACTCTAGCGTATTGCTGCCTCGTGCCTGTCTTTTAAATTACTGCAGTATTCTATCTCCTAAAATAATGCTGTATGTAGCTTATGTCTATGTGTTATTCCTGTACCCTGGATCCTAGCGTACTATTATATCATACCTCCCAATGTACTGCTGCACCCTCCTTCCTAATGTATTGCTGCATCCTGTTTCTTGTTCCTTGCCTAATAGTGTACTATTTTACCGTGTCTCCTAGTGTTAGTTTGTAACTCGTTTCCTAGTGTACTGAGGTACCTTAACCTCCTAGTGAACCGTTGCACCTTGTTTTCTACTGTAAGGCGATTCTAGTGTACTTCTACTATAAATCGAGATGCTTTTGTAGAGTGAATGGAAGTGGTGGCAGTGTATTGGTACTTGGGGAACTTGGTGGTGGAGTACTTTATTATTATTTTTTTATATGTTTAAGAAAATGTCTGCTTCCGAAACTGAATGAAGTTGTAGTTAATTTTCTAACGTATATTTTTATCAAAAACGATTTCTTTTGACCCAGATAACGAGCACAGAGCACAATACTTTGACGGGCCTGTTGGTCCAGTTGATCTTCACTGACGAAATAGAGATCGAGATTAATTCCCACCCAGGACAAATAATTGTGGGATGAGCACGATCATTGTTCTGTATCTGGGTATAATTTACTTATAGTATTTAGTAATATATAAGTACTAGCTGTGCCCGCGACTTCGTCAGCGTGGAATAGTGTATTTATATCGAATCAACAGCCTAAAAAATAAGTTTCAAGCTTCTAGCTCTATATGTGACGATACTTTCATATAACTTTTCATCCCCACCTTTCAACCCCTTACACCCCTTTTTTCGCATTAAAAGTAGTGGCCTATGTCCTTTCTCAGGCTCTAGACTATCTGTGTACTAAATTTTATATAAATTCATTCATTAATTCTGTGTTCATTTAGAACATCTACCTACCTGATTGTTTATGTTTACAAAAATGTTAATGAATTTTTAGTTTTAGTGCATTAATATCGTCTACAAAGTTGTTACATTTTGGTATATATACGGACTATTTACATACATGCGTCATAAAATTCCTCCGCATCGTCGCCTACTGGCAGTGTACCCAGAAGGCTGTCAGCATTGCCACGTTGAATGGCAATGCTAATTCTTTGTGCAAGGAAAAGGCCCGCCTTCTGGTCACGAGAAGTGTCGATCAGTCGCTTAAGTTCTTTATAAACGGAACGAGCACTCGGACCCCATGACCCTAGAGTTTCGACCCCAAACGGATCAAAAACATGGTTACCGATTAAAATTATTGTATTTACGCTGTTTGAGGCTTTCTGCTGATGCAGCTGCAGTGCCAGCACAACCAGCTGTACTTGGAAGATGTGATGACGCGAGGGTGCAACTCAGGTTGTGTCCCACACCAAAGGCCTACCCATCTTCCATGGCATGGCAACGACATACCATCTGGTCTTTATTATTAATGTTGGTATTGATAATATAATTTATGATTGAATAATTTATCATTGTATGCTAATTTAGAAATAAAAAAAATAAAACCTACCACTTTTTGCATTTTTTTCGTTTCCTAAAACTTTAATGTTGCATATTTTACATATTTTCATTCATATTTTACGCATTTTTTAAGCATATTTCAAGTTTTTTATGTTGCATATAATCCGGTCCTTATATCTAATATACCTATACACTTAGACCAATGTAAATACAAATAATTTCAATGAGCGGGAATCAAACCTGCAACCCCTAACGTTGCTGTTGAATGTAAAGTGTAAACCACGTAAAGATGATAGAAGGTGATAAGTGAATGATGATAATGTTATAAAAAAAACTTGGAAAAATTTATTACATACCTACATAATATATGACCTTGAGCGGTCAAGAGTACGCGGACAAAAATTATACTTATATATAATTTACTAGCAGCGCGCCGCGGTTTCACTAGTGTAAGTCCTGATCCCGTGGGAATATCGGGATAAAAAGTAGCCTATGTGTTAATCGAGGTCTCCAGCTATCTACATACCAAGTTTCATCGCAATCGGTTCGGTAGTTTTGGCGTGAAAGAGTAACAAACATCCATCCATCCATCCATACTTACAAACTTTCGCGTTTATAATATTAGTAGGATTAATGATAAGTAATAAAAACTTACCAACCATAATGTTTTGAATAAAATCACCACTTAATTTATTATTTTTGAATGCAAAACTAAATATTATATGTTTTGTTTTCTTAATGTCCATTCGTTTGTTTATTAACCGACTTCAAAAAAGGAGGAGGTTCTCAATTCGATAAAATTATGGAAAAAATTAAAATAAAAACGAAAGACAATTTTCGTAGTACTATAAGATGTTACATTGCCTGATTTAGGTGAAATGATTTATTTTAAACTAGGAACCTGCCCTGGCTTCGCACGGGTAGTTCAACAATCATCGACATATTTCAACCAATTTACACAAAACATTATACACCTAAACCTTCCTCATGAATCACTCTGTCTATTCAATTGGTGAAAACCGCATGGAAATCCGTTCAGTAGTTTTTCAGTTTATCGTGAACAAACAGACAGACGCGGCGGGGGACTTTGTTTTATAATATGTGGTGATATAAGAATCTACCGAATCTCTGCGAATAAGTCTTAACTATTCCTTATAAACGGGATTTAAGTAAATAATCCCAATCATTATATTACTTTATAGGAAAACCGCAAACAAAATACAAAATAACAAAATAATGTAAAGTCTCGGTCAAGAAAGAATTTATACTATAACTTATTAGCTCGTTTGGCACCCACTCAATGTTTGCAGTTTACTAACTAAATTACAAATATTTATTGCTATTCCTCTTTCATCAATTTCTTTGCTTGTAAAAGTCGTTTGATAATATTGTAACTGCTCTTTCGAGTTAATGGTAATTAATGTCGGGGTACCTCAGGGATCTGTTCTCTCTGCAGCTCTGTAACCTCGTTCCTGTTTCATATTAATGACCTTTTAACACCTGGCACCATTGGCTACGCCAAGGACAGCGCCACTGTAGAGAGATATAGGTACATATATTTTTTCTGACTCATCATCAAAAGTATCATTAGTACTATTGTCTTTGTTTCGTAGCGTTTATCTAACAGCCGGAACGTCCAATGCGCCGGCGAGTTCACGAGAAATCCGGGCTTTGAGAGTGTCCATGATTGAATGGGTTAATTTGCCATTGCAGCGGGTGTCTGATTGGAGTGACGCCAATATTGTAAATTATAACCCTTCCAAAAAAAAATTTGGTATTCAACGTTATCTTCGAAGGAGTACTTTTGAACTTACACCCAGTTTCCAAGATATATCCTTACTTTACTGCCTTCTTGGTCTTCTGGGTATTACCGGCACGTCCAAACTTAACTTCGATCAACCAATAGAGTCCATGGCACAGACAGCTCTCAAGAAGAAGAAGACAAGTCCCTATTTCCGGACCGATACGACCTTCAAACCTTCAAGAAAAGAGCGTACTCCTATCTCAAAGGCTGGCAACGCACTTGTGACTCTTGAGTTGCAGGTGTCCATGGGCGACGGTAGTCACTTACCATCAGGTGACCAGTCTGCTCGTTTGCCCCCATTAATATAAAAAAAAGAAAAAAGAAATTGGAAGTCGATTTCATTCATTCAAGTCATTTCGAAGGTCCGGCGGTACTTCAGTTCTGAACAGCTGCTCAATCTCTATACAGCCTAAGTTCGATCATGAATGGTGTACCTACTGTAGTCACCTTTGAGCTGACTCTGCTAAATACCAACTAGAAGCTCTGGACTCTGTTGACCGAAGAGTTCGTAACTACATACTTTTGAGTATCGTCGTAAAGTCGCCTGCTTATCGGTTTTTTAAAGGATTCACATTTGTGAGTGTGCGAAAGCTCTCTATAATTGTTAATTGAACTTACACCGTTCCTTTATCGAAATACCAAAAAACCGAACTAAACGTTTTGACAGCGCCTTTAATAGTTCGAGTCGGCCTGCGTCTATTTTTTTAAACAACTATAATCCTGGAACATAGTAGAGTGAATAGGTTTCTTTCGGGAAGGCGTGTTCCATCTTCGTCTTTAACGTCACTTTTCACCAGGTTAGTTGTAAGACAAACACCTATTCTATTACTCAGTAAAAAAATAAAAACCATACGTCTGTTAAACGCAGATAAGCCACTGAACGGGTTTCATAACACTTGACCTTACTTGCCGTGAAAGAAAATAGAACATCTGCTGTAGTGGCTATTATATCTTAAATTAGCCTCACGCACGGATCAACGATTTTACAATAAAAACTAATGTACAATATGTTGAAAGTTTCAGTTCGTGGGAGTACACACTATTTATATTTCACACTGGAATTTATATGACATGCCCTTGATCTGGATTACTATAATTAGGCGCATTAATTAGTTCACGAGTCCATGGTATTCAGACCCAGTCTTCTTTATTAACTACAATTGCCGTACTTGGGTCGACGAATCAAATTTACATGGTAGAATATTTATTTATTCGAGGTAAGCTTAATTTTTTATACCTCTCGAAATATGAAGTGATTAAAAAATCACCTGATCTGGACCTTTTGTACACAAGTATAAATTTAAATTTAAAATAGCCCCGACTCAAAAATCACTTCAAGTATTTGAAAAGAGCTACAAATATAATCTTCGAAAGGCTGATCAGTATTTCGTGAATTATAGCTATCGAAACTCTCAACCAAGCCACCTTTTAAAAAAGTAATTGAAAATTTATGACATCGTATATCCTAAACGCATTTTAGGAGCTACGATACCACAGGCACACACAAATACATACGTTTAACTTATAACACCCCTCCTTTTCGCATTAAAAATCATTCATAATTTGGCAAATGTACTTCGGGTATCATTATATATTTCAGTGAGAAGAGAATTCTTTGAACCCCTTTTTAAGAAAATTTCGCGAACGTAGTAACGTGAATTTTGGAATATTTACAGTTTATAAATAGAAGAAGTGCAGAAAGCTAAAATTTTTAAACAATATGTCTCACAACTTTAAAAATTACATGAAAACGTCTTAATGAAATTACACGCGTCCTGTATATGCGTTGACCTGTCATGGTAAGTAAGTAAGTATACAATGACAGCTCAAGTTATACTGGCCAATGAAAAAACCATGCGACCACGCGATCTCCATTAATATAAAAAACACGCTTTTATAGAAAATTCAACTAAGAAATAAAAAATTAATCGAATTATTGCATTCTCATCGGTCTTTGACAGGTGTGCAAAATTTGTATGAAATGTGGCCGCTTAAAATGGGTCAAAATCGCACTCAAAGGAGTCGGTTACAAACATACAAACAAACATACAAGTTAGCTAATATAAAGCGTGTAATAAATGTACCTAGTCTTAGCAAAATTAGAGAAAATCCGTTTCAACCAAACCAAACTAAGTCATTTTTTCACATTTTTCCTTTTTGTTAAAAAGCTGTTGACAATGAATTACATTATATAAAGTAACTTACTCAACTTTCTCTCACATTTAGTCATTTCATTCGCTAACAAATCTTGCTATCTCAGATATATAAAAATCAATGTTTGTTTATTCGTATTTTATCCGCTGACGTACCGTTCATCATCATGAAATTTTACACATTGCCAGGGATATACAGCAAAGGGCAAAGGGTAACTTCTACAAGGGGCGATCAAAAAGTAATGATAATGAGTATAATAAAACAACGATTCTAGTTTAAATTTAATTTATTTTTCTACATAGTCTCCTAACAAGTCGATACATTTAGTCCAACGTTTCTCTAAGCCTAAAATACCCTTTAAAAAAAAATCTTTATCTTGGCTCTCCCAAAATGCCTCTACAGCAGCCATAACCTCGCTATCATCCTCAAATTTCTTGCCCCTGAGGTGTTCCTTGAGCCGAGGAAACAAATAAAAGTCGCTGGGGGCTAAATCTGGAGAATAGGGTGGGTGTTCGACCAGTTCGAAGCCTGCTTCTCGAATGGCAGCCGTCGCAACTTCGGCTTTGTGTGCAGGTGCGTTGTCCTGATGAAACAGGACTTTCGCTCGGAGTTTGCCCCGTCTTTTTTCCTTTATGGCTTCTCGCAGTCGTCTTATTTGATCAGCGTAGTAGGAGCCCGTTATAGTAGCTCCCTTTTCCAGGTAATCAACCATTATGATTCCCTCAGCATCCCAAAAAACGGACGCCATAACCTTGCCCGCCGAGCTCGAGACTTTGAACTTCTTCGGCGTCGGTGAGGATGGCCTTTTCCAAGTCATCGATTGTTGTTTGGTCTCAGGATCAAAATGATGGATCCATGTTTCGTCCATGGTCACAAATCGAGACAAAAAATTTTCTTGGTCAGCCTGGAACTTTGCAAGATTGGCTCTCGAAATGTCAACTCGCTTTTTCTTTTGTTCGTCCGTTAACATTCTCGGTACCCAACGCGCGGAGACCTTCTTCATATTCATTTTGCCGGTCAAAATGCTTTGGATGCTGCCATATGAGATCCCTGTGACCTCAGCTAAATGTCTGATGGTTACTCTTCGGTCTGCTAATACGATATCTTCGACTTTTTTCACGATTTCCTCAGTGAGGGACGAGGTTGGGCGTCCCTCGCGATGTTCATCTTCTGTGGATGTTCTACCCAGCTTAAACTCTTTGCACCACCGTGCCACCGTAGAATATGGAGGAGCAGAGTCCCCCAGTGTCTCCACCAAATCAGCGTGTATCTCTTTGGTAGACATTTTTTTCAAACAGAGGTACTTGATGACGCATCTCACTTCGTGTTTCTCCATTTTCGTGTTGTCGCTCCGACTGCAGGTATTCAAATGAATGTAGCTCCTCCAAATGATGTCCTATTTATACAATTTTTTAGGTGGGAAGTAGTGAAGGACTGAAGAAGTGAAAACAATTTTTTTTGGATTTTTATCTTTATTAGAAATACCCGTTTATCATTACTTTTTGATCACCCCTCGTATCTAGGAAAAACAATCCCGATTAAAGGAAAAAATAATTTCACGCAAGTGAAGCTTCATGCAAAAAACTAGTAAATAATATTGTATTTAATGTGTATTTTTATCAAATATATATTTTATTTTGTTTTTCTATCTTTATTTAAATTACAAAACGCTAATACAGTTTTAGAAATAAATAAGTATTCAAACATCATTATTTAAAAATCATGAAGTAGAAATGTTAGTATCTCAGTCAAAAATTTTAACAAATCCTGTAAGGAAGAGCTAATGACATTAATTTCGCCCAGTTAGCAAAATATATTTAAGGGAAAATGTAAATTGTAAGGAAATAGGTATATTTGTGCGATAACTCTGATACACTGGTCAGTGTGTGTGGATATCTGTACAAGTTTATGTGCATGTCTGTACATACAAGCTTGCCAAATGCGTCATAACTTGATAAACCAATTTTTGTTTAATTTTTTTTTGTATTCTAATGAACACGATAATGTCATCTGAGGATTTCCGGTACATTATATCTATACTTAATGTCAATGCTTAAAATATAGATAAATATTAATGAAATCCATTACTTATATTTTTATGGGGCAAATCTGTTTTATAGAGATTTTTAAAACAGTGTAAGAGGGTTTTTCGAAAGCTAGATTAAAATGTATCAAATAATGGTTTAAGGTCAGCCTGTGACCACGGTCAGTGCGACCTGGTCGAAACGTCCGGCAATTCGGAGGTATATAATTCACATTCGTGATCGCGTTAATTCCGGTGTAAATACATTATTATATCATGGAATGCGAAAAAGTTAGTAAGTTACAACAAATAAGATGTTACAGAAAGGTGAGGTGATACTTTAGGTTCGTACTTCAAAGAAGTTCATGGGTTTTTAGAGAAAAGAGTTAAATGAAATTTGGTACAGAACGACTTCTTAATTTTAGTAAGTTAACAGGTTCTTTTGGCAACAAATAAATAGTGTTTTTAGATTTTTGACCAATCAAGGCAAAATAGAGAGTAACATAAGATTGATGGAAGCTTGGAGACAAAAATATACTACTCCAATACTAATTCTATGCAATCGAAGTCGCGGGCAATAGCTGTTTTGTTATTAATGGTTGCCGAGTCAATACGCTCTGCCTTCGAATCTTACTAATATTATAACGACGAAAGTTTGTGAGGATGGATGGATAGATGAATGTTTGTTACTCCTTCTCGAAAAAACTACTGAACTGCGATGAAACTCGGTATATAAATAGCTGGAGAACTGGATTAACACATAGGTTACTTTTTATTCCGATATTTCCACGGGATCGGGACTTACGCGAGTGAAACCGCGGGGCGCTGCTAGTTATATTATAACAACGATAGTTTGTGAAGATGGATGGATAGGTGAATGTTTGTTACTCCTTCTCGCAAAAACTACTGAACCGACTGCTATGAAACTCGGTATGTAGATAGCTGGAGACCTGGATTAACACATAGGTTACTTTTTATCCCGATGTTCCCCAGGCATCGGGACTTAGGCGGTATTTGCGTGAAAGAGTTACAAACATTCGTCCATCGATCGATCCATTCATTCTCACAAACTTTCGACTTTATAATATCAGTGAGATAAAATATTTTTTTACCCATGAGGAAGAGCTGTCCAATGTGATTCATTTATACATATTTTCGCATAGAGAGGGCCAGTTTGATGGCCAGAGACATGCGATCTATGATATCGATCGCGCACACCTAGCACGTCACGTAGCTAACCTTGAAAACTAGAAAAGTATCGAATGATTTTAAATACGTGGCGGTTTTATTGATGTACTATCAATACAAAATACTATTTCGTATCATGACAGAGGAGTACATTTAAATTGTTAAGATCTACCTGTATTATTAACATGTTACTACAATCACTTTTTACAAATAAAAAACATTATTATTATTATTCTCTTCATTTATTTCATAAACATATAAATTACATTTTTAAATATACCTACAATAAAAAATAAAAACAAAATATATTTAAAAATATAAAAAATAGTGTCCCACCGGTATCGGGTACAGGGACCAAGTTACCGGATGTTAGGGTTCAAGAGACAGAAACCTCCTCACTATGCGTGCCGTATCGAGGAGGACTGCCTTCTGCATTAGGCTCTTAATCCAGCTGCCTAACGTGAGCCTCTGAAGGTGTTGGTCGAGGCTCTTAGCAATTAACCCATGGGCCGAAATGACTATCGGCACAATGGTTGCTGAATCCACATTCCACATGTCGACAATCTCGTGGGATAGGTCCAAATATTTTATTTGTTTATCTTTTTCGGCTTTTAAGAGATTGTCGTCATGGGGAATGGTGATGTCAATAATCATTGCTCGGCGTTCTAATCGGTCTATCACCACTATATCAGGCTTATTGGCAACAATAGTCTTATCAGTGATGATAGATCGATCCCAGTACAATGTTGCACGACCATTTTCGAGAACTGGGTCGGGCTCATACCTGTAGTATAGTAACTCGACAGTCACAAGGTTATATTTAAGAGCAAGTTGCTGATGGACTATCCTGGCCACTTGGTTATGTATATGGAAGTACTCGCCGTTGGCAAGACGAGAACAACCAGAAATTATATGCCTGAGGGTTTCTCCGGGACGATGACACGCCCGACAAATGTCAATTGTGCCGTCCTTCAGGATATATCTCCGATAGTTATTCGTTATAACAACTTCGTCCGTAATTGCACAGACAAAACCTTCAGTTTCTCCGAAGAGGTCACCGAACTGTAGCCAAGATACTGATGCTAATAAATCTACATCGAGCCCATTTAAGGCCCGATAAAAACGTCCATGCAACTCCTTGTTCTTCCATATCTCCTTGCGATCTGTAATACCAAGTACTGCTGGTTTGCGCCAATTCTCTTTTGCTAGAGCAAGCGGAGTGAGTCCGTTGTCAACTGCCACCACATCCCGATACACATCCAGTTCAACGGAGAGGAAGTAATCTCTAAGGTTGCATACCTCGCGGTTATGGAGGGTCTTGGAATTTAAAAACCCACGACCCCCACATTTCCGCGGGATATACAATCTCATGACCGACGAACGTGGATGGTGCATTCGGTACGCGGTAAGCAGTGTACGAACTCTTCTATCAAGGGCATCTAGTTCAGTTTGAGTCCATCTAAGTATGCCAAAGAAGTAGGTTAGAACTGGTATGACCCAATCATTATAGGCCCGCACCTTGTTACCACCTGACAAAAGACTCTTGAATACTTTTTCAGGCGGCCAAAGAAGCGCTCCTTTTAATGATTGCTTCATAGACAATTCATTTACCCCTAACGACTGTGACATACCTAGATACTTGTAAGTTTCGTTGGCGGAAAGACATCTAAGGTGTGTGGAATCTGAGAGATCCATCCCTTCAGATTCCACAATCTTGCCTCTTTTTACATGCATGACTGCCCATTTATCCACACCAAATTCCATCTTGATACATTTACTAAAGGTTTCAGTTACCTCTAGTAATTTTATCAATTGGAAATTGTTGCAGGCAAACAGTTTCAAATCATCCATGAAAAGGAGGTGGGATATAACTTTCTCTCCGCAAACGATAGCCTATTATTATGATTATTACTACATATTATAAAACAAGGCCGCTGCCACGTCTGTTCGCGATAAACTCAATAGCTACCGAACGGATTTTCATACGGTTTTCACCAATAGACGGAGTGATTCATGAGGAAGGTTTAAGTGTATAAATCATTAAAGTTTTGTGTAAAATGGCTGAAATATGATTATGATTGTAGAATGAAAATGAATGAATGAATAAATGAATGAATGAAAAATGAAAAAATCAATATAGGTATGGGGGGGGGGGGGGGCGGGTAGCTAGTAATATATATACTTTGATATTGATATATATATATATTGTAGTTTTAACCGAAAAATATGATTGTTTATCCATTGTTTTAAAATATGAATAAAAATCTATTATTTTTGACTTTTTTCAACACCCTCGTCGCTTCTTCACAACGTGTAGAGTGATGTACTTCAACTCAATACCCGCAGCATCAGCCTACCAACTGCCTGCTACTCCTTTTCCTCTCAGACACCCTCGACGCGTCCACAACGTGTAGTATTTGTCCTCGTGCTTTGCAGCGCAAGGACTTGGGGTAAGGCGTATAAGCGTATAAGGAAAGGAGTGTCTTTATTTAGAAGAGAACAATTAAAACATCTGCACGGTAAAAGGGTTTATTATTTTGAAAACTGATCAATTTCACAATTTACAAATATTATCGCTTTTATAATATCTTCATAGAAGCCACGCTTCTGGATAGACGGTCTGCACTCTGCCGTCCGCGACGCTAACGCTAACCATCTCTACTCTGACAATTATACATTTTAAATAATAGTTCGAATCTGATTCAGTGCAGACTTTTCACACGCCAGTATTTACGTATGTCACAGAGGTGTGACAATATATGTATGGATTTTAAATCGGTACGGTATTCTTTAATTGTAACCGTACCAGGGTTTGTATAAGCAAAGACATGAAGAAGATTGCTCGAAGTTAGAAGTTGATCTTGTTACAAAATTTGGTTTGCAAATTGCTCGATAAGCAAATCAAGGCAAATTTTTGTATTGATTAGTATGACAAGATCGGGTATAAAGAAGATACAAGTCAGTGACAAGCTGCGTAGAAAATTTACGGACATTGTAACATTCTTAAACATAGTGAATCTGAGAGAAATAAACTTGAATGTTCTCAGATGTAGCTTGCATGAATTGCAGTAAGTAGTATGTTTCTCTAGATGCTGTTTTTTTTGTCATCTGTACTTTTTGCGTTAATGAAAACGAACAGGAGAGGACCGAGGATGGAACCCTGATGAACACCAGTAGTAATTCTAATTACATCAAATTCTAATCTACTAATGATAACCTTCTGATAACGAAGAGTAATATATGTGATAAACCCTTACAAAAGGTTATCGTGGATCTCATCAAAGTCAATAAGACTTAGCTGCAATTTTTGTCTCTTAAGATAGACGACGAATTGCTGCTGCTGTCTTGAATGCTTCTTGAAAGTCCGTAAATATTGCTTTAACCTGTACAAGGGTATCAATATTCATTGATAATAATTGTTATAAAGCTCTTTTGAGTCAGTAGGAGAGAGAAAACTAGACCAAATAGTAAACTAATTTCGTTGGCGTGTACAGACAGATAGATAAACTTTTTATTGTACAGCAAAGAAAGAAATTAATATACACTTGTAAATATATGTAGATTCTTACCAAACTAAAGACGACCTTATCGATATTTGCGATTTCTTCCAGGCGACCATTGGTCGTAATTAGTTTTATAAATATAATCATCATCATTATCATTTCAGCCATAGGACGTCCACTGTTGGACATAGGCCTCCCTTAATGCCTTTCAAGAAGACCGGTTGGAAGCGGCCTGCATCCACCGACGTCCTGCGATCTTTACCAGGTCGTCTGTCCACCGCGAAATATAATGGTTTCGTATTTTATGAATGGGCAGAAAACTCAATGTGTATAATTAATAAACATTGGAATGGCAATGAAATGACTAATTAAAGGTTGCCTGTAAGAAATTGCTTTTGGCGATAAAGCCGCCCATTGAACGTACTTAATATTGTTTTTGCAATTTCCTTGTAATTAATTTTAAAACTGGAGTTTAATCAAGTTTATTCCTATTCTATTTCGATTTTGTGTTAATCAATTCAATAAATTATATCAGTAACAAGTACGGAATGTACCTACTTTTTTGTATCTTTGTGATTTAAATAATTAAATAAGTGTCCTCATCATCCTCCGCGCCTTTTCCCAACTAAGTTGGGGTCGGCTTTCAGTCTAACTACGATACGGCCGAACTTCGATATTTTTCGTGAAGCGACTGTCATCAGACCTCCACAACCCAAGTACTAGGCGAAATGGAAGTTCTGTAGTTAGACCAGGTTGTCGGACGTTTTAGGGCTCCAATTACCCGCAACGAATGCCACAGATGTTTGTATGGCATCCGGGACCGACGGTTTAACGTGCTCTCCGAGGCACGGAGGGGTCTCAATGTGTTAAGAATGGTCACCCATCCTAGACTGACATGGCTAGTAGTACTTAACTTTGTAATGTGCTAACCTACTCGGTAACCACTTAACCACGAGCCCCTTAAATAATTAAATAAGTGTATTTAACACTAATAGCTGCATAGTTAGGTACACATTTAATCACTACATGTTATAAAACAAAGTCCCCCGCCGCGTCTGTCTGTTCGCGATAAACTGAAAAAATACTGAACGGGTTTTCATGTGGCGTGAATCACTCTGTCTATTAGTGAAAACATTAATAGACAGAGATTCATGAGGAAGGTTTAGGTGTCTAATTTGTTAAGATTTTGTGTAAATTGATTGAAATATGTTGGTGATTGTTGAAGATTTCTCTGCTACACTGTGCAGTCTTATCGCTATCACTAATCTCTCTCAGATGACCTTGAGACAGCAACTGCAAGAGAATTACAGAAATAACAGTTAATATCTATAATATACCATAAATAATATGTATCTATAGTACATAAAAATATTAATATGTATGTGTGTGTATGTACTGTAGTATTCCCTTGTGTGCTACACATGCTGACTTGGCTCTGGAGTGTTTAATCGGGAAAGTGATGTCATTCTGGAAGGATGCAATGACATAATAATATTAATAAGTATTGTAGTACTCGCTTGTACGCTACACATGCTCACTTGGTTCAGGAGAGGTTTTAATAGGCAAAGTGATATAATTATGGGCGGTTGCAATTAAATTCTGGAAGCCGTAAATAGCTAGTAATACTATCTAGTCACTTGGCATCAAGTGCCCCGTCTGCTCATTGCCCCCTATCCAATAAAAAAAAACTTCCTAATAAGTGTGTAAGATGATATAAATGATATAATGTGAATTTTATATTAATTGTTCTAATAATATTTTCAGCCGTTGGAGAGCTATGCTTTAGCACGTATGTATGGGCCGGCTTGACCGGAGTGATACCACGGCCTCACAGAAAACCGGCAGTGAAGCATGATTGTATTGCTTTTCGACGAGTGAGTGAGGTTACCGGAGGCCCAGCCTCTAACCCCCCTCCCCCCCATAAATGCCACGGGCCCATGGCCCTAGGGCAGGGGTCGGCAACCTTTGGCTAGCGAGCCACTGTGTAATTGAGTACTATGATATAGTATGACTGAGATTTTCAATTACATTTTGATTCAAATGTTTATCTAAAAAAAAAGGTCATCCAATTCCTTTTACGGTGAACAACATCAAATATTTTTTAGGACTAAAAAAAATGTCGTCTAATTTATAGGGGCGCCACTTGTATATACAAATTTAATTGGCTCTTTAAAAATTATAAAATTTTGTCAATGAACTTTTGACTCTTCCGTTTCAAAAGGTTGTCGACCCCTGCCCTAGGGGGCCCCCGGCCACGTCCTAAAGGCCGTAAGCATACGAGGCACCAAGAGTAAACTTATGCCCCATCCGATGAATTAACCACGGGCCTCGGATGGTATAGTTACGCCACTGTTCTTCATTCTTATATTTTCCACCCTTAGAGGTAGAATATCATCTTCAAATTAAAATGGGACCAACCTTGAGTAAATCCAATTCAATTAATAAAAGAATAATTAAAATCGGTTAACAAATGGCGAAGATATCAAGTAACTACACACAACATACATACAAACATCCATACATCCTCACAAACTTTCACGTTTATAATGTAAGGAGGATGTAACATTTCTTTTTTGTTATTTGCGGGATGTCTTTTTAATTATTATCTACACAAATTGTGAAATGTATTATTCATAAAATGAGTGTATGTTTCAACTAATTAGAACATCAGTTACTTAAAAATTCTACGTATTGTATCGATAACCAATTAATTAGTCATCATACGACGTAATTCCATTCTACATCTTATTAATTGAGGAAAAAAAGAAACGGTTTGCCGCTTGTATACCATTCAATCTCCATATTGCTTCTTCTTCCATTCAATACTACCTTTTGCCCGGCTTTTGGCTTCACTCGCGTTAATTTTGCCAAGCTGGACGAGACAGTTGCATTGAACAGTTGCATTTTTATCCCCACGGAACCGTACTTTTTGAAGTGAAACTTCTCTAGAAACGTGATTTGAAATTCGATGAAACAAAAAACTCACACTAAAGAGAGACAAACATTCATAAATAGGATTTAGCCTGCGAGAGAATGAAATAGAATACAAGTATACAGTGTTTCCTATAATTTTCGTATGCTAGCACGCGTCTTTGCGCCTGCGTACTACGAAGCCTTCTTGTGTTATTCACGTGTATCATTTTTGCGCATTTACGTATTAAAATTCTTTGGTTAATTAATTTAGAAGTTTCACTTCTACCGTGTGTGAGTTGTACACACACACACACTTTTTTACTGAATATGATAACCTATGGCCAGCATTGGTCTCGGGGTAGAGTGAAAGAAGTGGTCGCTCTAGGCACGAGGTGATAAGGGGCCAAAAAAAGGCAAAAGTGAAAAATGATTTCCAGCCAAAAATCAAAATTCGCTGGAATTACGTTTCGTGCAGATGTCGAATTTCAACACGTTTTAATTAGCTTTCCTTGTAACTAACTAAATGTTTAAACAAATCTTGCTACAAACAGGTATTTCTGTACTATAATGGAGCCACGAGGTGTAAAGTAAACCCTTCGAGTTAGGGCTCATTTGCTTTGTTTGGACGAGTCCAAGAGATTAAGCTTGGTTACGATGCTCTGATAAAGCCAGGAGGTAAATAGGTTGGAGCCTCCGGTAACCTCAAAGAAAAGCAATGCAATCATTGCTTCACTGCCGGTTTTCTGTGAGGCGGTTTTATCACTGCGGTCGAGCCGGCCCATACGTGCCGAAGCATGTCTCTCACGATAACATAATATACACACTGCGATATTGATGTAGCAAATTTGGCTCAACAAAGCCTGAAGCACTTCTTAGACACAGAACAAGGCCAAGCGATAGATGTTCTGGCCTTGAACCAAAGAAGTAATTGGTGCGATTTGTTTTCAAATCCTTGGATATTACCTACTAGTCCAGTTAGTATTTCTAAAGGAAAGCAGATTTAATGTAATTGGCCTGTTGGTGTAGTGTTCCTGACTGCTGAGCCAAAGGTCGTGGCTTCGATTTTCACCCAGGACAAATAATGGTGTGATGAGCACGATCATTTGTTCTATCTATAACTAGCTGACCCGACAGATGTTGTCCTGTCTTAACTATGAATATTGAATCCGAATTGATATAATTTGTAGCGCGCATTCTGTCAATCGCACCAACTGTCAAACTACTGACAGTTTTGTCAAAAGCGCTAAGGTTACATTAGAAAAGTTAATTATGGTCGTTAAATTGTTAATTTTCCGCGCAACTTTCTTAATTTTTTCTTTCATAATAATCTTCTCCTGACAATATCAAACACAAAAAAGAAAGAATTAGCGAAATCGGTCCAGCCGTTCACGCGTGATGCCGTGACCAAAGGAAATAGGGATTCATTTTTATAAATAGAGATTTAGCAATATATCAATAAGGATGTGTACCAGCGGTCTGGTCACCATAGTATAGGCTCTGCCTAGTTTGGGATCAGACGGCCGTGTGTGAGGTGTCTACTTATCTAAGATCGACCTTAGTTCAGGTAAAAATGTCAACCCTGATAATATAATCAAAATTATCTTGCTCAATCTATTATATATATTGAAATTGAATTTGAAAATGAACAATGCAAATCAAGAAAGGTAAATTTTGTACAAATTAATTTAAAGCTAGACCGATATAACGAATGTGATATCATAATTTCCTTCCCTGTGTGAAGTAAAAGCCAAGGGGTGCTGAAAGACATTTTCGCTCTAACTTGCCCAAGCTCTAGAGCCGGCGCTGCCTAAGGAACTTTCTTTATCCTTGACCTTGACTGACCTTTCTAGTCCACCGATCATTGTAAACGCCAAGTGCTGGTTAATACCAACACTTGGCCTTTCGTTTTACACAGTTTATTTTAACAGGGTAGGGCCAAATCCTTTATTATTTTAGAAGTAACTTCATTTCAATTTATTGTTTGACAACTGTTGACTTACTCGTCCCAATGTAAATATATTTACCAAACTCAACTTGGAGATAATGATGTTAAAGGTCGCCAGTAACGTTGAAGGTCAGTCACGGATTGATAATGTAATCAGTATCAACGCAGAACACATAATGACATTAGTTTTAATAACAAATGCTTAAGACAACGGATGGTATAAGTAGTGTTGATATCTTTAGGTTGTAAGAACATTTTCTAATGAATGTTACATTTTACAAGAATGATCGGAAGGCACTGGCCCTGCCAAGTCGAGTAAAAAAAACAAAGTCACAGCCGTATGGCACCGTACAAAATTAGTCCCGAAACGTAACTATATACGTATAACTACAACATTTGTATCTGCTATACGACATGGTTGTTGCATCATTATCTACGTCTATTACCAACGATTTAAGTTAGGTTTAATATCTAAAATTTGTTGTCTATTAATAAGTTTAGGGTACGATGAGACTGTCGTACCTTTGTAAGGTAAAAGCCTCTAAATAAATGAGTATATAAAAAAAAAAAACATTTGTATCTATCTTTCACGTTGGGTTGAAGATCGTGTTAATTCCCGTATAAATAGAGAATTATATCATAGAACGCGAAAGTTTAAAAGTTAGTATACTATACTAAAACAACTCTAAATCCTATAATTGTTTAGTGAATCGCGAGAGACAATATTTTACCACTTTTCTTGCAAATAAAATGATTTGATTTCATTGTAATCGCAAAAATCATTCTATAGCATCTCCATTTTACATTCCATGTACGGCAGTCTAAAAAGCGGTCCCGCTCAGGGTCGTTGCTGGTGCAGAGGTTGACCAAAGCCATTCAGCGTGGGAACGCAGCTACCTTTGCGCCGGGAGCGACCAGGGGTAGGTTATTTGTTTAAAAAAAAAAAATTACTTATAAAAATTGAACATACATTTAATTATACTTTATTAGGTTAAAAAAGGGTTGCGCCGTGTGAGTTTTAGCGTCATGCCGTTTGTCAGGGTAACAAAATGGATACAAAATCAATATATATAATTATATGGTTTTCTTTTGCATCCTGTTTGTATAAGAGATAACCTTGTTTATTAACATTGTACTTTATTATCGTTAACGGAAGATGAGCAAATGCTTTTTTATAAATCTGAAAAGTTTAATTAACTAGGATGGTGGTTTGGCAATAATGATTTTTAACCCCCACGTAAAAATGAGGGGTGTTATATGTTTAACATGAGTATAAGTTTGTCTGTCTGTGACATCAAAGCTCCTAAACGGATGGCCCGATTTTGATTTAGTTGTTTATGTTCGAAGGGGCTCTTGGTCGAGAGTGTTCTTAGCTATAATTCGAGTTAAAAGTATGCAACCCTGACCTGCTCGAGTTATGCTTACACTGCCTTCCCTACTCCCATCAAATATATAATATACGGACGAACTAATTTATAACGGGGTTGGTTGACCAAGCCTATAGTAATCTGAATTTACGTCAAATCAAATTAAGTTGGTCTTTTGACTAAATTTAACAAAAAAAAAAAAACAAAAGTTGTTGTTTCAAAACCATGTGGACCTCTAAAAGAAAGGCTGATTGAGAAAGCACACCCAAAGATGTCATCGATAGTGCATGTCAACATCATCAAGAAGAGCATTTCATTCTTAAAATTTTCATATTTCAATTTTCATAGAATTGATAATAAAGAAATGATAAATGCAATTACTTCTTGTTTCTATCCTGTATGTCCATTGATTCACTATGACTATGACCTGTATGACTGGCCTCTTGGCCTAGTGGTTAGTGACCCTGACTGCTATGCCATAGGTCGTGGGTTTGATTCCCACCCAAGTCTGGGTGTTCTTTGTGTCCGTTGTTTGTATGTTTGTAAAGTCCCCCGCGACACAGGAGTAATGCCAAATGCGGGAGTTGTCATTTAAAAAAAAATTGTATCAATTACTCTATAGGTCAACTTACGCCTAGTGAAAAGTCAACCAACCCTAGGCATGGGGCCCGAAAACGCCGGTGGGGTGACGCCCCGAGGGGGTTTCCACACGCACAAAAAAAAAAAAAAGTTGACTTAGATTTCAATTTCTATGAGATCAAGCTTGTACACTACATTATAACTAAATGCGAGCTGTTTGTTAATATTGTATCTATCAGATGTATTGGTTCTTATAATAAAATACACCAAAACAAAAATAAAACAAGCGTTTAAACAGAAATTTGGTCAACCATCCCCGGTCTCCCCTACTAATTTGTACAAAATTATCAAACGTATCCAAATCGAGTCAGTAGTATTCATCCTAAAATTGAATGTAAAACACTGTTTTAGTACTTTCTAGTTCTCAGATGCAGTGTGTACATATATTGGCGTACATATTATTATGTATATGAGCACACCAAACAAAGCTTAAAATAGAAGCTCGATAAAACGATGACATCATTGCCATTTAACGTGACCTCGATAGTAACGTCCCGAGTCCGACCCAAAACTGTGTTTTGTTTACTTTTATGTCTAGATAAATATAAGCGTTATTTTGTCAATTGAGTATTTTTATGTGATTATAGCTATAGCTAGGTACTTCATTTTACAACTGAGCAACACGTTTTGTTTAGCAAGAAAAACTACTACAATATATTACTACTATACTACTATAACCAGTAAATAAATAAATACATATAAGATAAGATAAGATAAGATAAGATAAGATAAGATGAGGCAAGATAAGATAAGATGAGGCAAGATAAGATAAATTTGTTTGTGTCAGACATATGTACAATAGCTGTATAGGCCTCTAAATCTATTTATTTATGTACTGGTTTGCCCTCAACTGTTACACTTTCTTTCTTTTTTCTTAGAATTAATACATGCTCTTTGATTTATTAAAAAGTGTACAATATCAACTGGCAAACACAGCTTCCTCAAATAACATCACTTCGATGTCCTTCAGTCTGCCTGTTTGTCTGTCTAAACGAAGTAGAAGAGAATGAAAAAGGTTCTTAGAAATGTGTAGAGGTTTAGTTGAAGCTGTAAAAAATCAAGTTTCTAAGTCAACGCAATCAAAAGATACGGTCATTTAAGTCATATATTTTTTACCAATTTCAACACTTCACAGGTAAATCAAAATCTATAGGGTCTCTATAGTACCCTATTTTTTTTTTTTTGTGCGTGTGGAAACCCCCTCGGTCCGTCACCCCACCGGGGTTTTCGGTGGGGCGGTGTGTCGGAATCGAACCGACTAAAACCACACGGTGTGCCATACTGCGCCTTAAGTAGGAGGGATCCGGGAACAGCTTTTATTAAGACATCCGGACCCCCCCTAGCGCCTGCCCGCAAAAGCGCGGGCACCACCTCCGTGTAAAAACTTAAAACCTCTCAATTAGGCGACGTCCAGGCACACGCGAACGCCGCCTCCTCGCGGGGGGCCACTATAGCGGGTGGAGGGGAAAACCCGTCCCATCCACCCGCGGCCACACTCAGGGCGGCATGAGGCGCTGGTAAGCGCGCCTCCGCCGCCCGGTTCGCCGGCGGCGAATTAAGTCCGAGTGGAGGTCATCCTCCCGGACCCTTTCCGCCGCCTCCTTCTGTGAGATGACTTCCTCACAGAAGGTCGCGACCGCGGCAAAATTCCTATCGCTACCGGCCATGGAGCGTATGACGGCCGGTAGTGAGAGATCCCCTCCGATGACTGCAGTGAGGGCCCGGCGCTGCGTTGCCCAAGCAGAGCAGACCGCCAGCGTGTGCTGAGCCGAGTCCTCACTGCAGTCGCAGTGGTGACAGGCGGGACTCAATTCCCTCCTAGCGACCGAGTGCAGGTACTTCCCGAAGCAGCCGTGCCCGGAAAGAACCTGCGTCAGTCGGAAGGAAAGGGTCCCGTGCTGCCGCCCTGCCCACTCGACGATGACCGGCTGGAGCGCCTCCACGGCTGCAAAGCCAGCACGTGGAGCCTCCAGCCGGGCCGACCAACGAGCCATCGTGGCTCGGCGAGCGGCCTCACGCCATTCGCGTACCTCTTCGGGCGGGGGCCGATTGCCGCTTCCCGCCCGGAACTCAGCCGTTCGCCGATATACTTCGGCGAGCACTTCCGCCTCCAAATCCCACGGGGGAGTCCCAGCCAACGCGCACGCCGCCTCCGTTGACACGGTGCGGTATCCGCGTATGGCTCTAAATATCATAACCCTCTGAGGGCGCCAGAGGGTTATGGTATTTAGAGATTATGACCTTTGTTGGGAAGCAAGGTCTCACGGCACAACTAAAAAAAATATCCAAACGTCCTTAATTTACTAATACTAATAAACTCATGTTAAATATATAACCCTCGTTTTTACATGGGGGTTAAACATCATTATTGCCAAACCACCATCCTAGTTAATTAAACTTTTCAGATTTATAAAAAAGCATTTGCTCATCTTCCGTTAACGATAATAAAGTACAATGTTAATAAACAAGGTTATCTCTTATACAAACAGGATGCAAAAGAAAACCATGTAATTATATATATTGATTGTGTATCCATTTTGTTACCCTGACAAACGGCATGACGCTAAAACTCGCACGGCGCAACCCTTCTTTAACCTAATAAAGTATAATTAAATGTATGTTCAATTTTTATAAGTAATTTTTTTTTTTAACAAATAACCTACCCCTGGTCGCTCCCGGCGCAAAGGTAGCTGCGTTCCCACGCTGAATGGCTATGGTCAACCTCTGCAACGACCCTGAGCGGGACCGCTTTTTAGACTGCCGTACATGGGATGTAAAATGGAGATGCTATAGAATGATTTTTGCGATTACAATGAAATCAAATCATTTTATTTGCAAGAAAAGTGGTAAAATATTGTCTCTCGCGATTCACCAAATTTGGTATGCAAATACAAGTATAGGATTTAGAGTTGTTTTAGTATAGTAAACTAACTTTTAAACTTTCGCGTTCTATGATATAATTATCTATTTATACGGGAATTAACGCGATCACGAAAGGTATTAAATACCTCTGAATTGCCTGACGTTTCGACCAGGTTGCACTGGCCGTGGTCACAGGCAGTCAGCCTGTATATATATAAGTATGTTTATCAGCAGTCTGGTTACCATAGTACAGGCTCTGCCTAGTTTGGGATCAGACGACCGTGTTTGAGATGTGTGGAGTTATTATTATTATATTAATAGTTTAGACAAGGAACATTGATAAACTTGCAATAAAAATATGTTTCATTTAGTCTCAAAACAATCTGTCATCTGTGTAGAAAGTGTGCGTGTGTAGAAACAGCATCTGTTATCATTAACTGTGTGACATATTGCAAACACATGTGGTAAGAATATATTACAGTACCCGAAGAATCTCATAAATGTAATTTTTTGTTTATACTGTTACTGTTAATAATTTTTATACGGCTAAGTATCTCTCTACCTGTAGTCGGCCCCTCATTACTCGATCGTGGTCATCATTGGGTGTTCTACAACTGGAGTGGATTATTTGTCTCCATCAGCTTCTATCCAGATGAGTCCATTATCTGGTCTGTCCATCAGGTCGGTGATCGGTCTTGGGACGGTTTACTTTCAGTGTTATCAACCACGATAATTTGTTCCAGATTCCCATCGCTTTTCCATACTACATGTTCGAAGTATCAAATCAAATAAAATCAAAATCATTTATTTCAATTAAACCCATTTTAGATATATTTCAATTGTCAGGAGTAGTAGTCAGTCAGACTAAGTCAGTCGTGGAGCTAGTTGCCTGTTCCAATACGTAGATCCTGTGGAGAAGAACAGGCAAGAAACTCCAAGGACACTCTTTTTCAACATTGTTTTTTACAAGTCTTTGGTTACATTGCTTATATGCGCAAATTAAATGTGAGGATAATGTAACGTATTGTTCTAAACTATAAACAGTCGCGCAAACTACTACTATATATGTAAGTAATAGCAGTTCGGAGATGACCAGCCCCAACCAACAGCACTCGTGCATGACGCACGCGCCAGCTATCGTCCACTTCAACCATATCAAAGGGAGCCGAACGACCCGACACATACGCCACCATCGGCAGGATGTCTAGGCGAGAAATACGTACTAAAGAAAAAATGCGGCGTATGAAAGAATGCGTTGGCTACACATGATTTGTGCACTTGTGCACGGTGTTCTCAACATTCGCCTCCAGCACCACATTACCTTTATTTCTCTTAAGCAAGCATTATCCTTAATGCAGCCGAAACATGGAAAGTCCACGTGGTTAATTAAAAAAATATTTATATGAATTTACACAAAATCTTAACAAATTATACACCTAAACCTTCCTCGTGTATCACTCTGTCTATTAGTGAAAACCGCATGAAAATCCATTCAGTAGTTTTGAGTTTATCGCGGACAGACAGACAGACGCGACGGGGGACTTTGTTTTAAAATATGTAGTGATTTACCCAACCCGATGGACTGACGACCTGAAGAAGGTAGCTGGGATGGACTGGATGCGGAAAACGGAGGACTGGGTGCTATTGCCCACCCAGTCCTCCGTTGTTATTAGGCTTATTGTCAAACAGTGGACTGTAAGAGGCTGATTAAATTGAATTAAGTATGCAAACAAGCAAGTCACCGCCTGGTGCCTTCAATACCAGTTTTATTATCGGTTCCAATAAATATACGTGTAGGTAGCCAATTCTGTTAACCCAGCATTCCACCAGAAGAAAATAATACGATAGTAGTACTATTTATTTGTTTATTATTATTTTTATGTTATAGGGGGCAAATGAGAAGGCGGGTCACCTGATGGTAAGTGACTACCGCCGCCCATGGGCACTTGTAAGAAAATTAATGTAATATAAGCATTGCTTCACTGCCGGTTTTGGTTTTCTGTGAGGCTGTGGTATAACTCCGGTCGAGCTGACACATACGTGCCGAAGCATGGCTCTCCCACTGTAATTTTTTTAAATCTCATTCTCAATAATTTCCAGTTCTTCAGTCACTTCTATTGTGTTTTATTTAATTCAGATATCGTGTGACTTCGGAAGGAGGAATTTAAATCAGACTATATCGGTATTCAATAGGAAATGAGGGCAGCTGAAATCATCAGAAGTCTACATATCTAGTGCAAAAAGGACGTAACGTAAGCATAATAATCATATAATTATTTAACCGACGAAAAAAAAGGAGCAGGTTCTCAATTCGACCGTATATATTATTATCTATTTTTTTTATGTATGTTCAACCCTCACTCCGTTATTTATGAACCGATTTTGATGATTCTCTTTTTGTTAGATAGGGTATAGCTCAAGGGGCTACCCATGTCAAAGAAGTCAGTATCTGATGATGGGATCCTCATAATATCGGGCGAAACACTCGATAATTGTGGGGAAGAATAGTGTTTCTGTTTACTTTTCATAACTTAATCAGGTGTTTGCGTTTAGGAATCATCACATCATAAAGTTGAGCTGATGATGGAAACCATACCTTTCCTACACAATTACAATTAGATATAAAGACTGTGGTTTTAGTGACAGAAATCACTTAATATACTTTAAAGAAAATACACTTGATATCGTTGTAAAGTAAATATTTATAAATTTTGCGTGGAACCCTAATTCTTTTTCTAAAATAAAAGTTGCTTAAGTTACTCCTTACACAGCCACCACCACCTATCTGCTATCTGTCAGTGAAAGTCCCGTGGAAATCGGTCCACCCGTTCCGGAGATTAACCAAAACAAACAGATAGGCAGACAAAAATTTTAAAAACTAACTTTTACTCATAAGTATCGTGCAAATAACTGTATGAGCTTAAAAAAATAATAACATTTTGACATTACAAATAAACACTTCAATTTTATTTATTTTTATTGATCTTGATGAATAAATAGTAGTATTAAATAATATTAATATTAATAATATTTAACAATATAATTAATAGAATATTGAAAGATGACGCGAGCCACAAAAAATAATAAAATAAAAACTTTTTAACAAAAACAAACCGATGAAAAGAACTAAAAGGCAAGAAATAAATAAACCTTTTAAGTCTGAGTATTGAGCTTATTTACATAAACTCAAATTTTATATAAAATAATATTTTGAGTCTCCGTCGGAATGGTTTAAAACAATGACCACCCGTTTTAATTGAGTTGCTTGATTCAAATATAAACTTTGTTTATAACTCTCGTAAAAATATATTGGTTTGATGACGTATGTAATCCAAGGTTTTGTGTAGAGCAAAGCCATTACTATCCAGACCGGCATAATGTATAGTACATTCCCCTCATGTTTTTTAAGCTGAGCACTATTTACATTTGTAGGCAATTATAGCGTAGGCATTTTCTGAGGTGTGAGTTTTGTTGCTATTTTTAAATAACTGTATAAACAACTTTTTCTCTCTCTTTCTTTCTGTCTGTTTTGTTTAATAAAACATTAAATAAAGTCGCAACAATAAGGCAGTAATGCCACCCTGAGTTAACACAAATTAACGAAAACTACGGTTTAATGTTAAGAACGCCATCTTGTGTAAATTTTATGTAACTCTTGGAGTTGCCGAGATAAATGCGTTTGTATACTCTTTGATAAATGCGTTCAACCATAAACACAAACTCTTCAGTATATTAGTATAGATGATGATTAATGCCGCATTCCTATATTCAAGAAAAGATTCGTTTTGCTTACGGACGGTAAAACTTTCGTTGAAAATTCAAAGATATTAAAAAAAATCTTAAAAATTTGCACAAAGAATTGTCTTTACGTATTATTTAATTTACAGGTTGTATCTGACAATGGAAAACTTACTTAAATCACTGAAAGTGCATGGATTTTCTCAATAACAGATTGAAGAATTCCAAAAATTAAAAATAAAATGTTCGATTTAAAATCTTTAACAATATCAGAAACATCCTGTATAGAATTTGAATGGTGAATAAAAAATCATTGACCATATGTAAAATAAGTGCAGTAAGACAAAAAATTCAAACAAAAAGTGTTACCAATTTTAAAATAAAATTGTAATTTTGGCAACTAATTAGCAACATTTTTTTTTTTCAATTTTTTTCATTTGCTTTTGCTAGCTTGATAGGGTTTTTACAATGGCAGTTCAAGTTATACTGCAAGTTATAAGCATAAGCAGTTCAAGTTATAAGCATTCAAGTTATACTGGCGAATGAAATAAACCAAATATGAATTATGGTTGAAATACGACCACCACGCGATATCAAGTTAGTATTACATTGAATATACATTACGCCTTTTGTTAAAATCAAGGACGATCGCACGAGTATAATGTTTGAATATTTATATTACGTATAATTCAAAAAAGGAGCATTCTTAATGTATGAAAATGGCGAGAAATCATTCAACCTTTAAGATTGTGTGATGTCACTGTGTTACATTATAAATTATTCATTAAATTGTTTTTTTTTTTGGTATAAAAACGAGTAGACGGGTCACCTGATGGTGAATGACTACCGCCGCCCATGGGCACCTGCAACTCAAGAGTCACAAGTCTGTTGCTGCCCTTTAAGGTGGGAGTAGGGGAGAGAGGGAAAGGGCGGGAATAGGAGAGAGGGGGGTGAGGGAAGGGTTAGGGCCTCCGGTAACGTCACTCACGCGGCGAAAAGCAATGCAAGCATTACTTCACTGCCGATTTTCTGTGAGGCCGTGGCATCACTCCGGTCGAGCCGGCCCAAACGTGCCGAAGCATGGCTCTCCCATGAGCAGTACAATGGTATGTTAATAAGTTCTAAAATGTATTATTATTCTGGTTTCGTTCATGAATGAACGACATGTACAAATCGTACCCTGACGTTTCGACCAGGATGCTTTGGCCGCGGTCAGGATGACTGGCTTAGTGGTGCACGCCCTGCATTGTCGAGTCCGTAAGGTAGAAGATTCCTTATCCACCAGCAAACACACACATACTATACAACACTGTCCATATTCTTTAAGCAAATCGAAATATCCCTATTCCTGTGTAAAAGCGAGGTGCTATGGTTTTTATTACTACCACGTCTTCTATTTCCGTTAGCATAATTACATACATATCATTGAAAGTTTAAAAGTTAATAACTAGACTCATTTTTAACTAGTCATAAACGAGTCTTTAAATATCAATAATAAACACCCATTACGGTTTCTTGTGTCGACAGAAGTGTAAATGCATACAATGCAACAAGCATTCGCCGCTGTTCTGACTTTTTCAATATAGATAAACCATTTTCGGGTCTCTCAGCGATCTTCTCTCAACCTTTTTGTATTGATACGTGGGTCACACATTACTAGTATTCTTGTTAACCCCTCCAGCTAAGCTAAATGCTTGTGTTAGGAGTGGGTTCACA
This sequence comes from Euplagia quadripunctaria, assembly GCA_963859945.1. Lineage (NCBI taxonomy): Eukaryota > Metazoa > Arthropoda > Insecta > Lepidoptera > Erebidae > Euplagia > Euplagia quadripunctaria. The sequence goes on from OY982573.1 coordinate 3,909,124, forward strand.
TCTCCCTTTCCTTCCGACTGACGCAGGTCCTTTCCGGGCACGGCTGCTTCGGGAAGTACCTGCACTCTGTAGCTAGGAGGGAATTGAGTCCCGCCTGTCACCACTGCGACTGCAGTGAGGACTCGGCTCAGCACACGCTGGCGGTTTGCTCCGCCTGCGCGACGCAGCGTCGGGCTCTCACTGCAGTCATCGGAGGGGATCTCTCGCTACCGGCCGTCATACGCTCCACGGCCGGTAGCGACAGAAATTTTACCGCGATCGCGACCTTCTGTGAGGACGTCATCTCGCAGAAGGAGGCGGCAGAATCCTAATAGTTCCAGAACTATTAGATTAAGATAGTCACGTGTTAAAGAAAATCAAAAACGTCTAATAGTACGTATGATGTTCTTTAAGTATCTCGTATCATGATTTAAAATGTTCATGTAGACAAATTTGCGTACAACAATTTTTGACAAATGACTAAGGTAAAAAACATGGGGTCTACTTGTAAACGCCATCTGCATACAAAGCAAAGACAGAGCAATGACGGAATGTCTAGACAAAGAACAGAGTCCATTAAGTTTACGGATGGGCAAATGACATAATAATGCTCACAGCACACAAACAATTCACGTTGATAATATTCTTGTCTATTTTGGACCAAAATGGAAATGGCAGGATAAAAAATGCTTCTCTTTTATCAATCTTACCTTCTATTTCGATAATAACAACTAATTCGATAAACAAATACCCGTCCCGATGGAAGATAAGCAGTTACCGGACTTGTACGTTACCAATCCTACCTGTATAGAGGTAGGCTACTAAAACATGTAACTACGAATAACTACCTCGCACAGCCAACCTGTGGAACAAACTGTGGTATTTCCGGACCGATACGATCTTCAAACCTTCCAGAAAAGAGCGCCTACTCCCACCTCAGAAGCCGGCAAAGCACTTGTGACTCTTGAGTTGCAGGGCTCCATGGGCGACGCGACGGTAGGCACCATTAGGTGACCCATCAGCTCATTTGCCCCCTATACCATTAAAGAAAGAAATTAGATAGTGATGGGTATTATTAATATAAAGAGTTATAGTCTTTGTATCATTAACATAAACTTTATTTGTATATGTATGTATTTTGAATATTTAGGTCACCTAGTTGAAAATTTCCCAAAGACTTCCTCTTTGCAGCTTCTCATTCAAATGTTAGTTATTGCTTACTAAATATGTCTATTTGGTCTTTATGTATAATATAGTATACATATGTACATATTTGTAGTCCAGTAATGTGGTACCGAAATATTAACCTAGGGTTGCATAAATGCAACCGCAGGAAATACAAACAATCACTGCTGATAGGATCTGGAGGTTTCTCGAGGCCATAAGTCTGAGCAGTAAACTTTAAAGCAAGAGTGCGCTACAGAAGACCAGAAATGGTCGAGGCATAAGGCACTTAAAACAATAATAAATAATAATGTGTACATATTTTAAATACAATCAATATGAGAGATTACTTCAAACACATTGTGTCAGTGAAATTCTATTGATTACAGTTGCAGACATGAGGACGCCAGATGTAGCATAGAACAACGACGCTTCGCAGAGGGGACACTTGAATTGGCCACGCCCATATATAAAAAAAAAATACATATCTAATAACTATGACAAATGCATAATAATTGAAATGTAATCAAAACCTGTAGATTATGAACATCGAGGTGTGGTACAAGAACGAAATTCTTGGTAAAATTAGTAAAATTTAATAATGAATACTTCAAACCTTTTTACCGTTCTTCTCTATGCCTCTTTCGTTTTTTTTAAAGCCCGTGGGGCACTTTTGGCATGGGGAAAAAGCATTGAACTGCGCGAAAAAGCGTGACCATCACGCCCAAGTACATATAATATATACAGATGTGTGTGTGTGTGTGTGTGTGTGTGTGTGTGCGCGTGTGCGTGTGCGTGGGTGTGTGTGTGTGTGTAAGGTGTGTAAGTTATGCTTTAACTTCTGACGTGCAGTTCTACGACTGACCTTTTTATTTTCTTATAGATATTTTCTGTTATTCATAGATGTGGGCACAGGATTTTATTAACTAAAGTGAGTAAAAAATGCAAAGTAAAGCTCAAATCGGACTAAACGACACAAAGAAATACCGCAACATTCATCTTGATATTAAATTTATTAATGACTAGAGATCGCGTGGTGGTCGAATTTCGACCATGGTTTTTTTTTAAGGCCAGTATAACTTGAGCTGTCATTGTATAGACTTACTTACCATGACAGGTGAACGCATATACTGGACGCGTGTAATTTCATTAAACCGTTTTCACGTAATTTTTAAAGTTGTCAGACATATTATTTAAAAATTTTAGCTTTCTGCACTCCTTCTATATAAACTGTAAATATTCTAAAATTATTACTACGTTCGCGAAATTTTCTTAAAGAAGTACAATGAATTCTCTTCACGTATTAATATAATGATAAAAGTAATTGATTCACAGGTGTGGTAATTACTTACAACCGGATATTTTGTCTTTTTTGAAATATTGTCTCATATTTGAATAACACGACTAGTTTAATTATTATTTATAACCACTTGTGACCACTTAGCACGACGCAGGTTCTGTATTTGTTTCATGGTTTCATTTACGGCCTTGTTATTTAAAAATACAATTACTATTCAAATGAGTAGGGCATAGAGTTCAGCTAGCAATTAGGAAGGAGTTACGGATATATTGACAGAGAAAGTAACAAATATAATGAAACTATCTCCCTGTTCAGCATCTGTCCTGTTCGAAATTTAAACACGTCTCTCGGTAAATTTCATAGGAATCCAGGGAACCTGTTCAAGCACACCACTATGCCACATGCCGTAACTCCTACCACCAATAATCTACCAAAATGTCATCCATGGCGGTTAGGAGATTCCAAGGTAAAAAAAGAAATTTCAGATATTTGAAAACACTACACAAGAAAAAAAACACAAGTGTACCCTGAAGACCAATGTGTCTTTGTATATATTTATTCTTAATTTGAACTTACGTAGGTCTTGAATAAACAGGTTTTTTAATGTTTAAATTTAGGAAATGCCTTTTATATTACTCGTAATATATACTGAGTTGTCCATTAGGCTATCAACCATTTTAAATATTTTTTTAAGAATATTAAGAGCACGTGTTTGCAACACGTGTGGGAACTAAAATATCTGATACGAGTTTATGTTTTCGGCGGAATTTAATTATATTTTAGATAAAAACTTGTTTAAGTCGCATGTAGTCAAAAAATTAAACAAATATTTTTAAACAAATAAGGTCGTTAACAAGGACCGGTGCATATAAACTGAACTATATCTCTCCCATAGAGGTCTGGTAATGTTACACCTAACCAGTAGCTAAATAGTACAAAAACTTAGTCAACCTCGGTCTTCAATAGGCTGGTCATCCTTTGTTAGTTTTAACACGCTTTAATTATTATTGGCTTCACTTATAACTAACTTACTAACAATGTTATGAAACAAGTCTTAGAAAGTAAATTTTTAGCTACTCTAATTGTCATTCCCAAACCAAACTGTGTATTTATATGTAGTTTGGATGACGATACTAGATAATTGATCTTGGAGCTGATCTGATAAGTGTATCGGTTAATAGTGGAATTCTTTAGGGGCTGTAAACCTCTCGAGTTTGGGTTCATGGGTTGTTTTGGTGAGTCCAATAGATTGGGCTTGGTAACGGTGGTTTGACGATTAAGCCGGGTGGATTTTTACTTTTTAATTCAGTTCGTCATAAAGCGTGAAGTACTTAATTTTATTAAACTTTAATTCGGTTTTAAATCCTGGCTATTTAATTTCTTCCTAACTTCATTTGTAACAGATTCTTTGCCACTTTATGATTGTACTAGCAACTCGCCCCGGCAACAGATCGCAGCAGAGACATCTTCAAGAATCATCAACATATTATTTCAATCAATTTACACAAAATCTTAACAAATTATACACCTAAAACTGCATGAAAATCCGTTCTGTGGGTTTTCAGTTTACCGCAAACAGACAGACGCGGTGAGGGAATTTGGTTTATAATATGTAGTGATAATAAAATACTGTGCCGATAATTTAACGAGTAATTTGCTATTAAATCATGTTTGTGTTTACCTTGAAGATAAACCGGTTTGTTTACTTGTTAACCGGTAGAACTACAAGGTCATAGTGTAGTACATAATCATGTACCTTTATATTAAACCGTATTGTATTTATTTAGTTCATTAATAAAATAATCAAAATAGTTTAATTATTAATAAGTTCATACTTTCCAATAAAACATTATTCGGAATATTATTTCTATATTTCATTATAAGCAAACGGACTTAGACCACTATCGGCAAATGTCCGTGAACTAATAATTGTCACGGTCATCGTTTGCCCTTTAAAGAATTATCTGTTTCTAAATCCTACTAATATTATAAACGTGAAAGTTTGTGAGGATGTATGGATGTTTGTTACTCTTTCACGCCAAAACTACTGAACCTGGACTGAATACTGAACTGTAGATAGCTGGAGACCTGGATCAATATGTAGGCTACTTTTTATCCCGATATTACCACGGGATTGGGACATACGCGGGTGAAACCGCGGGGTGCTGCTTGTTATTTATAATATACCAAAATTTTATAAAAAAATATTCTGTATGTTATGTACAGAATGTAACAGAAAGTTTTAGTCAATATTTAGGAAAGTCATGTGTAGCCGAAAAATAATTGATTTGGTTTAAAAACATATAGAAATAAAAAAAACCGTTTTAATTTTCTTTAAGTTTGAATTTTCTTGTCAATTTTAATGATTTTCGTGATGTCATGATAGTTTAGTCAAATATGGATGCTTCAAACATGGTTGGCAAAGACAATTTTGTCTTTGACATGCTATGCCATGTTTGAAAGTTTAACCGCAGCACCAACTATGTTAGTCAGTGTACGCAGATGATTTTTAATAAAATAAAGTATACATTCCCAAGAGGAAGGAAAAATTGATCAAAGTCTACCGGGCTAGGGATAGATGTCGGTAAGTTGTATGAGAGCACACACACGAGAACTTTCATTGCGGGATGTGGGATAAGGTATATAATATATATATGTATATAATATATAGATATATAATATATATATAGATAATAATATATGACTACTTTTAGCTACTGTACCTGTAAAGGCAAGGTCTAAATACAATGTTTTGCTAATAGGCGTTTACGCGGTCAGATCTTCATAGCAATGGGTTTTATTTAGTACACACGTTTATGAATATGTTCACTGGAACGACCAGTGCTAAATTATGGTAACCGTGTAATAAATGTGTATATTTACTGTGCATATATTGTTACATGAAACTTCTATTTTCTGTAGGATAGAAGTGGTTCCCCAAATCAAATTGAAAAATTGAAAATTGGAGTAAAATATAGAAATACCCTTAATATCGTTTTGTAAGTTCCCGAGAGACTATGGCTGTCGTTTCTGCACTTGCACTTGGAGCAGAAAGCAGCAAACAATGCTCACCTGTCAAGAAAGGGCGATGAGAAAACCCTACTACCTACCACCTTCAAGTCACCACCCAGCCATGTGGGTGTTCGCGGTAATTTTTTAGAATTGTTCTTCTTTAAGACCACCCAAGGAGCAACTGCTTGAGTCTGTTGCTGGATCAGGGTTAACAAACACTAGAAATGACGATGCAGGTGGCGATAGTAGCCATTAGCAGCTACTTCTCTTCCAAAGTATAGCAAAGCACACTGTCTCCTAACACCTAGTTAACACAGTCAGAAGAATACGCTATAACTTTTATTAGGGCTGACTCTTACAGATTTTTTTATTAAAATTTTGAAAGTTAATAAAAACATTTATTGAAGAAGGCTTAACAGCTTAGCGCAAAACGATGTACTTGCGTCTTGTTACGTAACTAGACGTAACTTGTACATATCTGTAAAAAACAACAATAATATAATAAGATTCTTGGACATAATTTACAGCGCTATCAAGCCCAAAACTAACTCCTGGCTTTATCATCAGACCATTATTACCAAGCCCAATCTGTACAACGCCTCAAAACGAATCATATGTGCCAAGCTCGACGGGTTTACTGGTAGTCACTAAAGAGTTCCACTATCCACATCCTGGCTCCATCAGATCAGCTTCAACATGGTCAAATTATCGTCCAAACTTATCCCACTAATATTATAAATATGAAAGTTTGGATGGATGGATGTTTGTTACTCTTTCACGCAAAAACCACTGTACCGATTGCGATGAAACTTGGTATGTAGTTAGCTGGAGACCTGGATTAACGCATAGGCAGTTTTTATCCCGATATTCTCATGGGATCGGGACTTACGCAGGTGAAACCGATGGGCGCTGCTAGTACACACATAGTTTCATTTCTATACGACAATTAGAAGTAGGTTATTTACTTCCAAGATTACATAGTTTTACTTTACATACTTAGCTAGTTAATTATAAGTGAAACTAAATCTATTAAACACCTTCAGTACTTTTGTGCTCAGTTTTTCATCACTTCAATCATTTCAGGCTTCATTGCTACTCAAATCGCTTCCTCTCTGAGAATGTTTCCCGATCTCTGTTGTTAACTACCTAACTACCCTGTCTGTGTGAATAATCTTTGTATCCGCCATACAGCCCCCATTGAGTTTGGATCACAGTTATCATCCAGCGCCATAGCAGTATTTTGTGTGCTCATCTCTCGGAATTTTTGGGGTAAGTTTAAAAATACAATACCCATACAAAAATACCATTCCAAATCGAACTTGAGTATTTTTTGTTAGGTATCCTAAAAAGTTTCATTTTGTGAATTGTCTTTTTAATAAAATTATGTGTGTTACATTAAATAGTGTGTACTTTATTTAATAAATCATCGTTTTTTATGGTGATACTTGAGGATATCTTTGATTATGATTTGTGTAGTTTGATCAAAGCGTGTAGTCTTAAACATATGTTCATTTTCAACACCTCAATGAAGTCAATAATATATTTCATAAACAAAATCTTACTTAAATTCGTTATAAGTATAAACTTTCGTATAGTTTAGATTGTTTCATAAAAAACCTTTTTTACAAGTGGTTTCTCATGCTGATAATGATCTTTTGCTTATGCTATGCATTAAGAGTTTTGGCAACCCTAGACACCAACGGAAACAAAATTATACTAGGAGTGTGTTTAAGGTGCTATCTTTAATATGGTGAAGATTTCTTTCAGTTGGGTAGTTCTTTGGTGGGAAGTACTGTTGCATCTTGTTTTATTGCTTACTAGCTGTGCCCGCAACTTCGTCCGCGTGGAATAGTGTATTTATATCGAATCAACAGCCTAAAATATAAGTTTCAAGCTTCTAGCTCTAAATATGACGATACTTCCATACAACTTTTCATTCCCACCTTTCAACCTCTTACACCCCTTGTTTCGCATTAAAAAGTAGCCTATGTCCTTTCTCAGGCTCTAAACTATCTGTGTACCACTAATTTAATTAAATCGGTTTAGTAGTTTTGGCCTGAAAGGGCGACAGACAGACAGAGTTACTTTCGCATTTATAATATTAGTAGAATTATTTATCACAAAGTTCAGTCAAAGTATTTTTTGTTAGGTATTGAAATGCCTCATTTGTGAATTCTATATGAAATTTATTGAAAGAATCGGACCATTTTTGAAGGACTAATATACTTCTTTATATACAAATTTTAAAATGTCATAACTATCTTAATAATAAGTGCAGCTTAGATTCATAGTGAAAATCATGCTATTTAAAATTTCTCTTGGGATATAATGATTATTAAAACGTCTCCACTAAAAAGGAAAAAAAGACTATTAAAGTCTGTTCGCAATTGGCCAAACACTTCACATATAAATATCTGCAGGTGAGCGACGCGTGTGTGACAACCCTGGTTTTGCTTTCCACGGAGCATATTGATTCATTTTTCATTAGATCCACTTTCCATTAGGCGGCCCGCTTTTTGTTACCTAAGTGCTATAAAAAAGCTTAGCACTAGATCGGTTTTAAATTACACGTCTAACAGTACAGTTTTTTTAACCCCCAAATCAAAAATGTGTACCTATCTGTGTGTCTGTCTGTAGCATCATAGCTATTATTGTAGGTCCTAAACGGATAGACCGATTTAGATTTCGTTTTTTGTTTTGTTTTACGTGGGAGAGCCATGCTTCGGCACGTATGAGCCGGCTCGACTCCGCTCGATACCACGGCCTCACAGAAAACCGGCCGTGAAACAAGGATTGCATTGCTTTTCGCCGCGTGAGTGAGGTTACCAGAGGCCCTAACCCTGCCCTAACCCCTATTCCCGTCTTGATGTATTTTAAATTTTCAATTTATATTTGTACGCTTTTAACTGCAGGTGGAATGAGTGATAAGCTTTGAATCTTTATATCATAGAAGAAAGACAATATAGTACTGATTGATAGCAGATCATGGTTAACAACAGCCAATGCGATATTAATATTAATAACTTGATAAACTTCACACACGGCCGTCTGATCCCATACTTGGCAGAGCCTGTACAATGGTAACCAGACTGCTGATAAACATACTTACATACTGCTTAATACATACATATTTTAGATAAATTACACCCACCACGCTGTGCCTAATTTGGGATCAGACGGCAGTGTGTGAGATGTGTCGAGTTATTATTATTAAACAGTAGCAAAAGTTTTTTTTTTTATATTCTAGCTCTGCCCACCACGGCTTCACTCGTGTGTGCATATTTATGTTTAATGCTCGTAACCATAATTCTTTTTCCAAAAAGTGGCCTTAGTTTCTCCTTATAACATGAGCTATCTGCCAGTGAAAGTCCTGTGGAAATCGGTCTACCTGTTCCGGAGGTTAGGTTAGGTCAAAACAACTGCAGTGAGGACTCGGCGCAACACACGCTGGCAGTTTGCTCCGCGTGGGCAACGCATCTCTCGCTAGCGGCCGTTATACGCTCCATGACCGGTAGCGAGAGAAGTTTTACCGCGGTCGCATCCTTCTGCGAGGATGTCATCTTGCAGAAGGAGGCGGCGGAACGGGCCCGGGAGGACGATCTCCACTCGGACCTAATCCGCCGCCGGCGAACCGGGCGGCGGAGGCGCGCTTTCCAGCGCCTCATACCGCCCTGAGTGTGGCCGCGGGTGGATGGGACGGTTTTGCCCCTTAACCCGCTATAGTGGCCCCCCGCGAGGAGACTGACTGGAGGAATTCCCCGAAGGTGGTGCCCACGCTTTGCGGGTAGGCGCTAGGAGGGTTCCGGATGTCTTAATAAAGCTGTTCCCGGATCCCTCCTACTTAAGGCGCAGTACGGCTGACCGTGTGGTTTTAGTCGGTTCGATTCCGACACACCGCCCCACCGAAAACCCCGGTGGGGTGACGGCCCGAGGGGGATTCCACACGCACAAAAAAAAGGTCAAAACGACTGGAAGACAGACAACAAAAAAATTTTTTTTGGTATGAGTACCTACTGTGTAAACATTCAGTTGCATTTAGTAAAAATCTGTTATTATGTTATTACAAACATACAGTACAGTTCTATCACTACATAATATAAAACAAAGTCACCCGCTGCGTCTGTCTGTTCGCGATAAACTGAAAAACTACTGAACGGATGTTCTTGCGGTTACCACTAATAGACAGAGTGATTCATGAGGAAGGTTTAGGTGTATAATTTGTTAAGATTTTGCGTGAATTGATTGAAATATGTTGATGATTGTTGAAGATGTCTCTGTTACCCGTGCGAAGCTAGGGTTCCTAGCTTATTTATAAATACTAGAGATCGCGTGGTGGTCGAATTTCGACCATGGTTTATTTCATTGGCCAATATTACTTGACCTGTCATTGTATAGACTTTTGTACCATGACAGGTCAAAATATATACTGGACACTCATAGCTGTAGGTACCCGTTTTTGCATTTTTTTTTAACTTTGTAGCAAATATTGTTCAAAAATTTTAGCATTAATCACTTCTTCTTTGTATAAACTATAAGTGTGCGAAATTTCATACTCCTCCGTCCGCCCAATTTTCGTAAAAAGGGATCCAAAGTTTTCGCTTTACGTATTAATATATAGATGTATAAATTTATTCAAAGACTTTTTTCTATTACAGATCAAAATGGGATTGCCACAGTTGACAACATGCTGTTTCGTTTTCGATCTGAAGACCGGGTGTATTATCATGGGCAGTATAAACGCTGTAAGTACAACCTATCCTTATGTTACTTCTTAAGTAGGAAAAAGAGTCAATTCTGATAATAGAAATAATGTTGGGCAAATTCAGGAAGGTTTCCGGATTTAAAGACACATTATTATCCGTATAAAATGATTCTCTATTATGAAGTTTCCTCTACTCATGGGCTAATGTCCTTCGTCTTTGGGGGGGTGAAGGGGTCTATCGAACTCTTACCGACTAAAAACTACCCCGGTGTTTCGCTACTTGCCCAGGATTGGGGGAGCGAGAAACCCCATTGCATTCTTTCGAAGCCCCGACGGGTATTAACCCGTCTCATTTAAGACGGGTTCCGTCACACGGTGCGACTATCACTCGTCGACCGCAAACCTCTGAAAGGGTGCGCGGAATACTGCGAGCTCTCTCTCGGACTCTGTTATGAAGCTACATTATCCCTAAATCACATAATTTATTTTATCTTTTTGTTAGTATGAAAAACAACAATAAACTTGAAAGCAATCAAATTTTATCCTTTTTTAACCCTGCTCTTCAAAATGAAAAAAACCGGAAGTGCGAGTCTGATTCGCGCACCGAGTGTTCCGCAAGCAAACAAACTTGCATGTAGATAGTAGGTCCAATTCGGAAATCAATTCTCGAAGAAATATTTATAACAACACATTTTTTTTCCGTCTTGTCTTAACTATGAATATTGAATTCGAATTGGTATAATTAATAATAATAAAAAATTATTATATTATTATATATTATATTTTAAACGATATTTGCAGCGCGCATTCTGTCAATCGCGCCAACTGTCAAACGAGTGACAACTATGTATGTCAAAAGCGCTATGGTAAACGTTGTCCTGCCGGAACGTAAAAATATTTTAACCTGTAACCTTATCGTAGCGCCATCTCGGGCCGGGCCGGGTCCAATTGTAAATCTAAACCATTCTCGAATCCACTTGAAGACACACAAAAAAAAATCATTAAAATCCGTCCAGCCGATTAGAAGGAGTTCAGTAACATACACACGCACAGAAGAAATATATATATATAAAGGTATGTAGTTACATAAACAATTTTTGTTTTTAATAATTCTGATGGTGAGATTACTCACGCCGAACCGAAGTATTCCTAACAGAAACAAAGGTTGTTAAGCTTTATTCATACTGGAAAGAAAAAGCTTCGAATTTCAACCGAACAAATCTGGTTGCAGGGAGTCGACGCCCATCGCGCTCACCACTGATCGTTTGAAATACCATGTTATTAAATAATTATAGCATTTAAAGTGTTCAGTTGCAGTCTTAACGTAGTGGTCTCCAGTTTTTTTACTACCTACTTCAAACTGTGTTAAGCTGGCAATATGCTTGTTAACATTTATTTCTTCGCGTATGAGACTGGGTGAATGTAAGGATATCTTTCTTATTCCCCGGCTTCGCACGGGTACAAATTATATACCTAAACCTTCCTCGTGAAGCACTCTATCTATTAGTGAAAATCGCATGAAAATCCGTTCAGTAGTTTTTCAGTTTATCGCGAACACACAGACAGACAGACAGACGCGGCGGGGGACTTTGTTTTATAATATGTAGTGATTATTCCAAAATGTAAAAAATCTAATCAATGTTCGTAAAAATTAACCAATGTAAAAAAAGACAGTCTTGGGATTACCAACAGAAGTGAAAACTTAAACGAAACGACGAACTTAAAACGTCACATTAGCAGGTTGGTGATATTAATTAATAAGAAGCTGACAGAACTCAATGTTTAGACTAGCGACCTCTAGTGGATCTATATATGTATTATTAGCGTGACGGTCACGAGTTCAGTGCTGTTTCCCTATAGCAAATGTGCACAAACGTGCCTAAAGAAGTTTTCACTTCAAAAATGTCGTTCATGTACCGCTGTACTGTACCGCACTGTTCCAAAAGAACATTGTGCATAGTGGTTGGACTACTCCATTCTGGAAATTTTACTATAAATATCACCAGCATGAACGATCTACAATGAGCCTATTTACTAACTAAAGATGAAAGTCCATAATTATGAATTGAAGGAATTTCAATAGTGGAAACAGATGCATCTTAAACAGTAAAAAAAGTATTTAACGCACTAGTTTGGTGAAACGGTGCTAGTCAGTTCATTTAATAAGATATTCAAGTATATAAATATCCGTATGAACTCACTGAAAAACAACAAAAATCGCTTTACAGTTTCTTTTAGTAGACACACAAATGAATGGATTATAAATCAGCTTAAACTTCTAACGATACATTAATCCTGTAGGACAATTAAAAATCAGTTACACAAGTAACCATAAGCAGCTAAACTAACACGCAAACGCAAATTGAGTCTCAAGTTGCCGTTAACTGCATTGTATCCATAACAGCTTTTTAGACTTTTCGCATAGGTCCAAAATAAAGATGAACGCGATTCCCTCATGAAAGAGCAAAAATTTAATTTAAAGCATTTTATCAAAGCCAAAATCGGAGGTGGCTTAAAAGCTCTGTCGGCCATTAGCAGTGATCTTAAAAAGTATCTTAAGTTAAGCAGACCTTAATTATAAGCTCCCATGTACGATGGCGCAATATGTCCTAATTTCCAAAAAAAAAAATTCAAAGAGAGACCTAAACCAACAATTACTGCAGTTTGTCTTATTCAAATTCATTTTAGATTTTGCCGGACGTGAGAAAAACTGCCTTTGCAAATGAGACTTTGGTTTCTAGCTAAGGCCATGCGTGCTGATATTGTAAACATTTAGAGGCGTGAGAAATGGACCGATCAACTCTCAACTGTTTCTTCTCCTTTCGATATACATATTATTAAGTATTAAATGTCTTTCAAAATCAATCTAATCAAAATAAAAAATAGTAAAATCCCCCAAAATAAGAAAAACAATAAAAAATTGGTGTATTTGTTTATTACAATGCCTTTCATTTAAATTAAGTTATTAATCACTATCGTTTGCCCACGGCTCGGGAATAGGAATTTTCTGGATAAAATGCACTCAATGTCTTTCTTTGCCTTTCTAACAACCTTTATGTAAAATTACATATAATGATTGATTCAGTAGTTAGACGTGAAAGCGTAACTAACTGATGTGAATCCAGATTGATTTAATCGATCCCTGCAAAACATAGCCAGATTTTTTCTACATAGTTTGACAAGGAATTCTTTATTAATCATAGTTTAAGCTGTACCTAATGTGAAATAAGAATACTACATGAATTTGTATGAAATTTGGTATACAGTCAGATTGTGTACCAGAAACTGAGTTTATAAAAACGTGATCAATTTTTGATTCTTCAAACGAGATTCTGTTTTCTTGTAATCCGGACAGTAAGCTAACCAACATTCCTACAGTTGTTTGTATTTATGTTTTATTTTCTACCTCCCTCTTCTATCACCAAATCAGCCTGGTGTCACTATAATATTGCCTTATTAACGAAACTTGATAGTATACCTATAGAATCGTATAAACTAGTTTAAGCAAAATATTAAATTACCTCATTCATCTCGAATCAGTTCTGCTCTGCCTCCATCAAAAAGCTCATTGAAGCTAACAGTTTTAGGTGACGTTCCTCATCTACACCTCACAAGTAAGTCTCCTTATTTTTTGAACAATTGTACAGTTTTCGTAAACATATTTTATCTACATTATGTATTTTTGTATATTCAACCCAGCAAAGTTGTCCTATTCCTACTTCGCCCGAGCTGAACAAGAATTTCTTAAACCATTAGTAGGTGCAGTCATTTTGGAGATATCTCTCAACATATCATGAACTTACTTTTTTCAGTGAGTGAGTTTATAATTGTATGAGTTTATAATACTAAACATACACTCAACTCGCCACTGTATCCCCAAAGGGGAAGGCAGAAGCGTATTAAAAACCCACATTTTGTCCACTATAATTTACATCACCTACGTAAACATACTAAAGCCAGGCAGCTGCGCTCCTCTGCCCCACGCCCATGGGTGTGCGTATATCATTAAATTATTAAATCTTAAGAAAAGAGGCAGCCATGCTTCGGCACGTATGGGCTGGCTCGACCGGATTGATACCACGGCCTCACAGAAAACCAGCAGTGAAGCAATGCATTTTTCCGAGTTAGTGAGGTTACCGGAGGCCCTAACCTTTCCCATCGCTCACCCCCTCTTCCACCCTTCCCCTAAAAAAGGGTGGCAACACACTTGTGACTCTTGAGTTGCAGGTGCCCATGGGCAGCGGTAATCATTTACCATCAGGTGACCCGTCTGCTCGTTTGCACTCTATAAAATTAAAAAAAAAACTTGAGAAAAACAATAAATATGATGACAAATGTTTATAAAATGTTTCGTTAATATACGTAAACACTGCCAGCTCCAATAGATTTTATTTTTAGGTACTAACTGGTATTTGTACCCAAGAGAGCACACCGGAAGTAAGGGGCGCCCGAAAACAAGATGGAGGGACGATATCCACCTAACCTTGGGGCCTTACTGGACCAGAGTTGCAGAAGACAGAGTTCAGTGGAGAGAGCTGGAGGAGGCTTATGCCAGGAGGCACGCCGAGTTGCGAGACATAATATAGTAGATTTGACTGGAAAATATGTATTGCCAAACTTGTAGCAGAACTCGGAATAAAAGGGCTTTATTATTATTATTAACTGGTATTTGTACAACTCATAACTACACCAAGATGCATTTTACAACTGCTGACATCTAAATTACCTTATGCTGCATTAAGAGTCTTTTGGTTTTTTGTCTTTTTTTACACTATACAATCTTAAAGGTGAACATTCACTTTGCAAAGAATTTAGAGAAATTGTACATATAAGCTACTACTAAAGGGCTTAACTAAAAATTAACTACGGGTAATCTTAAAGTTTGCCGGGAAAACCTAAGATTTCGTAATTCCACTCGGTAAATCTTAGGTTTCAAAGACAGACACGATACCTGTCGAAAAATAGACATGCTTACTTTGTAATTATACCCCTAAGAGCTGGAAAGAACAGTGTTGAAACATTTAGAAATAGTTTGTCGACATAACAACTAATGCCATCTATTGGCGATGGATTAACTATAATAATAAAATAATCCTATGTGCACCATTCGTTTCTTTTAAAATAGGTATATATTTACATAATAAAATTACTTGAAAATTTATTGCTGCTGAGAAGTGAAAAAATACGTCACTCAATTTTATATTGTAGGTATGTGTAAAATATAAAAAATTAACATTTTTTCATTTTACCTTACTTATCAGCATTTATTCACTTGAAGCTTTGATGTGGGACATGTGGATGCCATTTGTCTTAAATTTATCTAAACGGTTCGGTATTCACTAAACGCTGGACAAATTTCTTTCCAACGCGTTTTACATGAACGCGCTCTAAATGAACTACCTACTAAGTTTTTGGAGCCTAGTCATCGGCAGCACAAGCTTATCCCTATTTCGTATTCTTTCATACCGTAGTTAAAATCTACTTATTCAAATTCGCGTTTTAGGTGACCTTGGGCACTAACTAACTATATAATATTACTAAGTAGGTATAGGTATGATTTCTACAAAAACAAGGTAGTAAATAAAAAATCCATCGTTGCTTACATATAATATTAACGATGCACTTCATAAACATCCGTCATTACATTTGTTGTTTTCCTCAAGATTTAATAATCATGGATATAAACACGATTGCATGTGGGATAACAAGTTAATTATTTCCAAACTCTAATTATTATGCAGGAGATTCGTGCACAATCGTAAATTACTGCTGGATAGAGATTAATTAGTTTTATGTTACATTGGTGTTGTATGGTTATGTTATGGTTTATATAGTTAAAGAGCTAGGAATACCTGGCAATAGTCAGTTTGGTACGGATCTGAAAGTTGCCCGTACGGCACGTAGTTGAAATGCGAATGTTGAGATGGATGTGTGGTGTGACTAGGATGGACAAGGTAAGAAATGAATATATTAGAGCCTGAAAGTAGCATCAGTGGATAAAAAGCTGAGGAGCAATAGGTTATCGTGGTAATGACTTGTGTGTGATTCAGAGGTATGTGCAAAATGTGGTGAAAAGAGTTTTATGTATGGATGTTGACGGGTACAGGAGAAGAGGATAACCAAAGAAAAGATGGACAAAGTGGGTGGACTGTGTGAAAGAACAAATGGCTAGAAAGGGAGTAAGCAGTGAAATGACGAATGATAGAGTAGAATGGAAGAATAAAACACATTGCACAGACCCCAAATAAAATTGGGACAAGGATAGGCAGATGATGATGAGTCAGTTTGAGTTACAATTAAACGACCCTGATCTCCTCAAGCTATTGTTAACACTCCACAATCTATACGTATAAGCAATATTATTTTCCTTCCATTGCCTTCCCTTCTTAACTAATATCCAAAGTGCCTGGTTGGTGGCAATAATTTGCCTCCTATTATTTGAGTGGCACCAAATTATCTTTGCCAAAATATGAGTGCTTACCCTTCTGCCTTTCTCTTCGTGAGTGTATTTATATGTGATGTTATAAACTCAAGTAAGCTCAAATATTGAGCCAAAAGAGAAAAGTAAGTTTATGTTATAATAATAATAATAAATTGACACATCTCACACACGGCGGATCCCAAATTAGGCAAAGCCTAAGCCTGTACTGTAGTAACCAAACAGCTGATAAACATACTTATATATTTCTAAATACATACATATTGTAGATAAATTACACCTAGATACAGAACAAATGATCATGATCATCACACAATTATTGATCCTGGGTGGGAATCGCACCTACGACCTCTGGTTCAGCAGCCAGGATCACTAACCACTAGACCAATAGGACAGTCAAGCCAGGGCCAGTTATGTATGTGGAAGGGTATCTGCGGAACAACTTGCAGCTATTGGTTGGAGAAATATGTTCATAATTTAAAGGATTCTTTGTTATAGATGGCCTTAGGCTATTCATTATAGACATTTTTGTTCAACCTTGGAAAAGTAGGAGCGGGGAACTTTGCTGGGTTGAACAACTATCTAGATACAAATATCCAGAATGTATGTAAAATGTTTAATGAAGACCATAAAAATGTTTAAAAAGAAGGAAGACTTACATCTGTGTGGTGAAGGTGAGGATCGTCATCCAAAACTGCTTAGCTTCAATGTGCTATTTGATGGAGGCAGAGTAGAACCGATTCGAGATGAATAAGGCAGATGAATTTTTTGCAGATTATATGAACCGAATGACAATTTTGATAGTTTCGTTGGTAACGCAATATTATATCACAACAGGCAGATTTAATGATAGAAAAGGGAGGTAGAAAATAAAACGGAAATAAAAATAACTGTAGAAAGTGATTAGCTTACTGTCCGCATTAAGAAAATAGAAGCACGTTTGAAAAATCAAATATGTACCGCGTATTTAACTAAGTTTCTGGTACACAATCTGAGTTTATACAAACTCGTGTAGTACCTAGGCTCTATTTCACATTAGGTACTGCTTAAACTACGAATAATTAAGAATTTATCAAACTGTTTAGAACAAATTGTGCTGTTTTGTTGAGATCGATTAATTCAATCTTAATTAAATACACATCAGCGTAGACAAAGCGTAACTAACGCTTTCATGCCTAACTACTGAACCGATCATCATGTAAATTATCATAGAAGTTATCAGGAAAGCAGATATATTATTTTATTATACAGACATAGGGTGCATTTCATTTAGGAAAAGGTACTATTCCTGAGGTATAGATAAATAGTTTATCGTGGAAGAGCCATGCTTCGGCACGTATGGGCCGGCTCGACCGGAGTGATACCACGGCCTCACAGAAAACCGACAGTGAAGCAATGTTGCATTGCTTTTCGCCGAGCGAGTGAGGTTACTGGAGGCCCTAACCCTTCCCTCTTCCCCCTCTCCCCCTCTTTCCTCCCTTACCCTACTCCCACCTTAAAGGCCGGCAACGCACTTGTGACTCTCGAATTGCAGGTGCCCATGGGCTGCGGTAGTCGCTTACCATCAGGTGACCCGTTTGCTCGTTTGCCCCCTACCCCATAAAAAAAAAAATTATGACAACGCGAGCGAAATCGCGGGCAAAATATAGTTAATAAAACTTAATTTAAATGAAAGACACTATATTAAACATATACACTCATTTCTTTATTATGATTTTCTTATTTTAAAGAGTAAAGAGGAAAGAAAATAAAATAAAAGTTTTAACTGATTGTATTTTAAAAGATATGTGTAGTGTTCGTTAATTACTTTGTTTAAAAATATAATATTGTTTTTAAATAGTCTCTACCAATGTAACCTATGCAATATCAACGTATAGCGTTGCCAGTTGCCATCCGTCCGGAAAAAGCCAGACAGTGGTAGGGTTTTTGACCTCTTGTCCGGCCCAATTTGACTGCGTCCGGCCCGTCCGGCTTTTATTAGGCTTTTTATTTTCTTCCTTCTTTTGACGCAAGCCGCACACACACTTCACTCTTCCCGGGTTCTCATAATTATTAAGGAGGTTGAAATTTTAAAGCAGGTTTCTACCAAATAAAAAACTTTCTTAAAAAAATATATATATTTTATTTAAACTTTTAGTCAAAAAATCCTTTTTTTGGCATCCGTCCGGCCGTGGGACCCAAAAGTCCGGCTTTTTTAGCGGGTAAGTCCGGTTTTCTGATTTTTAGAGATGGCAACGCTACAACGTTCACAACCTACCTATTCTTACGAAGCTACCACATACTGCAAATACAGTCGTACAAGTTAAAAAAAATTAATGAGTAAAACAGCGCCATCGTTAAACATACGCGTATCTTTTTAATTTTTAATGTACCTAACATTTCGCACTATCATACATTAGTTTTAGTTTCATTCTAAGTCAATTAGGATAGTCGATTTTTTATTCAGTGTAAACCGTACGAAGGTTTCCAATCTTCCCCTACTCAGTAACTTGGATATGTTGTATATTAAAGGAATACGTATACACATAAGTGCAATGTATAATAATGTTCTATTAACAATTAGACATCTCACTCGCAAGTTACCTGAAATTCTCTTCTTCATTTATATCAAGGGAAACTGACCCAAAATAAAATTAAGAAAACATTATTCTCCATCAGGTGCTGTCTTTCATAATGCTGTGTGTGATGATAATTTTTGCTGTGGCTGTGGGGACGATAGACGCCAGCAATCAGTTTGAGAACGATGTGGAAATGCAAGCCACTATTACAGGACTGTATGCTATGTGTATCATTCTCATCATTATGTTCCTAATCAAATTTACCTTTGACGTCATCTTCGTATGGGGCGTTCATACGGTGAGTACATCCAAACTAAAATTTTAAATGTGAAGGTGAGTTGTGAAGTGAGAGAGGAGTTTGTTTATTTGTTTGTAAAGTACGATTCACACCGAACGAGGTGCGTCGGAGTGCATCGAGTCGCGCTTTGGTAGCCAAGCGCAAGTGGGCGGAGATAACCGCCCGCGGCGGCAAGAAGTGTCATGCAAAAATGAATTTTACGTAATAAATATAAACTTAAATTTCCATCGCTGTACTAAAAACGAGCTCCGGCGCTGCCCGTTTGGTGTGAATCGTACTTTACGCTTTTACGGCTTAACTATTTAACTGATTACTATAATTTTTTGGCAAACACGTTGTCAAGCCTAGAGAAAAAAAATACTGTTTTTGGGGAACAGAAAAGTAACTTTAACACAGCCTGTTGGTCTAGTGGTTAGTAATCCTGACTGTTGAGCTGAGGTCGTGGGCTCGATTCCCACCCAGGACAAATTCTTGTGTGACGATGATGACCATCATCCTTTGTTCGGTGTCTGGGTGTAATTGATCTATAATATGTATGTATTTATAAATATATAAGTATGTGTATCAGTCTGGTTACCATAGTCCAGATTGCCATCAGATCTCCACAACCCAAGTACTAGGCGATACCGAAGTTCTGTAGTTAGACCAAGTTGTCGGACTTTTTAGGGCTCCAACTACCCGTAACGAATGCCAAAGATGTTTGTATGGCACCCGGGACCGACGGTTTAAAGTGCTCTCCGTCTCAATTTGTTAAGAATGGTCACCTATCCTAGACTGACTTGGCTAGTATTACTTAACTTTGTAATGTGTTAACCTACTCGGTTACCACTTAGCCACGAGGCCCTCTACTAAAAACACGAATTTTCATATTTAATTGTTAACGTTTTACGTTATTTACGACCCTAAAATATGATCCACATCTTTTTGTAACCTCTTGTAGACCTATGAATTTGTATATAGCTGATCAGCTATATACAAATTCATAGGTCTATTTACAAGATCATTTATCAGGATTTTTGCTGTTACAGGAACGATCTGGAGTCATCAAAGCGTACATGATCATGTGGATAGTATTCTTCTTGCTCTCCATGTTTATATTCTTCCTCAACTCACCACATTTCAACGCTGGAACTATCGCCACTGAAGTGTTCTATATTGGTGAGTGTTGCTTTGGAAATAAGAGTGACCATCAAATATCCTGTACTTATATGTGGATTTCTGTCACCAAGACCAGGGTTCTTGGAGAAGTAATTCCTACTAGTGTTAAAACTGCTAAGTTATGCTTAAAGATAATATAATTAATATTTCAAAATAGGATCTATATTCTAGCAAATGAGCTCAATAAATTGAATTTCTTCATTATTTCAAGATACATTTTCAATTATTTGATGGTTTCCCAATTTCCTCTTTCTTCTATGTGTTTCTCTTACGCTACAGAGTTAAAAAACGAAAGAGTTTTCTTTTTTTTAATCATAGACAATGCATTTTTTTTCAGCTCACAACGTATACACAATTTTGCTCAGCCACAGTTTGTACAAGCAACTCAACAGCAGAGAAGAGGTTTAAATGGAAATATCCTTTCAATTTCAAGCTTTTTTCTTTATCTTGACAGGAAAAACAGTTATAACTGTAAGAGGAAGAAGAGAAAAATATCTATAATTTTGCAATAACACGATGTTTATTATTAGTTCCACATCAAAATAGAAGATCGTGAACAAGTTGTTGCTTATCGTAGATAGATAGAAATAAAGACCTTCCTGTGTTACCCCCAAAATAAGGACTATGAGTTACTTATTGATATGTATTAAAAAGTTTCAACAAACGATGAATTTACAACAATTGCAAAAATATAAAAAATAATTCATTACTTCAAACGAACGGACGGACATTTATGTTGTGTTAAAGTTATGTTTTTGTTAATGAAATGAAACGAAATTTATTCATCTTGGTTACAAAGTAACGCTTATGTATGTTAAAAGTTATAAATTAGTTTAGACATATAAGATTCGCGAAAGGCATGTCATGTTATTTACTAATAAATATGTATGAAAGAAGTAGATTGATGTGTCAAGAGAAGGGGGTGACCACAGAGGCTAACCAAGTAATTACTTATGGAGCACGTAGGAGTGGCTTCGCATCTTCGATGACAGTGGTCAAAACGTTTATTAGCCAACGAACCATAGAGGTTTTATATCATCATAACTCTACGATGATATACCTGAGTAGGCGACCTACGTGAAACGTCGTTTCGTAGATGAAGAGAGACAAAGAGAGAGAGACAGAATAAATTTGATACTTGCATCTTTAAAGACCTATTCGCAACAGAGAAACAAAGTAAAGTAGGAGAATGAATTAAAGCCATTCGCACGTCAATTACAGAAGAATCCAATCAGATACGATTATAAAATGTACAGGTGTCGTTAAAGAGGTATTTGTGTTCTTTCTCTTTTTATCAACGGGAGATTTTCATTCGCCTTCTCTTACTATATACCTATATAATATATCTATTCAAAGTTTGTATATATATACATATGTAAGTTACAAATGTTATCTAAGAAAGTTTAAGTGTTGTTGATAATTATATTTTATGAGCGTATTAAAATAATGGTTGAGAACTTTATAGAAAATATCTTATAATTTTTAGTTTTTTAACCGACTTCAAAAAAGGAGGAGGTTTTCAATTCGACTGTATGTTTTTTTTTATGTTTGTTACCTCAGAACTTTCGACTATGGAAACCGATTTTGATGATTCTTTTTTTATTTGAAAGCTGGTGCTTCCCGTGTGGTTCCATTTCAATTTGGTTTCTGACAATGGCATCCATGAGAAAACCATATATAAGTCTTTTATGGAATAGTTTTTTTGTTGAAGTCGGTTTTTTTTTTAAGAATTATTATACAAATATGTAATAAGTTTAATAGAAAACAACAAAAGTAGGTAGGTACCTCTGTAGTTTTAACCAAAATATATAATAAACTAAACCTAACCTAACCTAACCTAATCGAAATAAACCGAAGAGTACGCATCGACTGATCTTAATGGGTCCCGACCCCTCCACCCACTTGGTGGGTGGAGGGGTAATTCACGACTACCCCTCCACCCACCATGCAAGTGTGTACCGAAATAAGTATAAGTTATCGATAAATTTTAAAATTTATTTTGTTTTCCTTTTAATGAGCACAAATTTTCATTCTAAGATATAAACACAAATTCTCCATCTGAATAAAAAAAATCTAACAAATCTAAAATCTAGATTTTATGCAAAATAAATTTAAAATTTTATCGATAACTTATACTTATTTCGGTACACACTTGCATGGTAGGTGGAGGGGTAATCGTGAATTACCCCTCCACCCACCAGTGGGAAACTCCAGTTGGGTGGACGGGTCGGGAACCATCTTAATTAACCAGTTAATATATAAATACATTACTATGGTTATCCATAAATTGTGTTACTTTTAGTCCAGTTCATTCAACCAAAGCTGTTAAATTTAATTATTATGCTCATTATATATTAATAAAGTGTTGTCTTTGTTTACTGGTTTCATTTTTGTTTTACAACTAGCTGTGCCCCGTGGTTTCGCTCGCGTGTATATTTTTTGAGCGGAACCGTAATAATTTTTCCAAAATAAAAGTAGCCTAAGTTACTCCTTATAACACCAGCTATCTGCCAGTGAAAGTCCCGTGGAAATCGGTCTACCCGTTCTGGAGATTACCCGGAATAAACAGAGAGACATTTTTTTTTAAATGCATGATTGATGATTGCAATGATTTTTTGTTATAACTACCGTGTAAGCATTCAGATGCATTTAGTAAAAAGCTGTTATTATGACAAGCTGTTATTATGACATTACAAACAGACACTTCAATTATATATTTATTTGTAGAGACTTTTTTTTTTTTTTAAATCCATCGTATTTGCTGAATGAACAAGCTTCGAATGCTGGAACACCTGCTAGTAGATACTTGATTTGTTACTAGCATATTAATTTATTTACTTGGTGGTATATACTCACTTTTATTTACAAAAAGTTTGTAAAACAATTATATCAAAAATAGCATTTAAACATAGTTTTCTCTAAATAAAACACAAAGTTCCTTTTGGTACATTTATTTTAAATTTTTAAACTACATCGTTTATTCAATAACTACTCATTTGACATTATTAAACAATAAGCCAATCATCATTTATTAAAATGATGAAATGATAATTATGATAATGCAAAAACAGTAAAAATTACTTAAACGCCTGCTGAATTTCCTAAGGGGTCTTCACTATAATGTTATCATCAGGCATCATTAATTTATCATCAGGAGTAAACATTGAATCGTCACTATACGTAATAGTGTACGATTCAATGTTAGGATAATTATAAAACGAGAAAAATATCTGTAAATAACAACATAATTTAATATTTTTTCGGCATTTCACTGTTAAATTTTGGTTGTTTAATTTTGTGGAACGCTCACTTAAGTGCCTGTCAATAATCTATGAACAAAATAGAAACGTAGTTTATTGACTATGATAATATTTTAACTCTACAAAGTATTACAGTAACAGTATTACAGACGATAATAAACTGGCATCTTAAATTAATTATGATATATTTAATATTTGGCACACATAATTAACACAACTTAACATAAAAAAAATACATACCGCAATACCTGAACTTATAAAAAAAATATACTTTCAATAGTCGGCCATCGGTAACATTTTAGTTTCAGCCACAGAATCTATAATGCTTCAGCGGTAACTTAAGTCAGTATTAATTCCGGTATTCATTTTATGGAACATCACTACGGTAACTACGAACTATAGGCAGCTTTATAAAATGAAAATTAGTGTATTTTTTATAACTATTATGCAAACTAAAAATTTGGCACCAGAATTTTATTCATGGGCAAAACTATATATTGGAAGAAAAATTTTCTTGAGTGGAATTCATATTTATTAAAGATAAACGATTTTAATGCCCGGCCCGGCACTTCACTCCTTGATAAAGGGCCCTCGTCGGGTCTGTAACTAGGCGGGAATTCCAGAAATACACACGTGAGTAAAAGCAATATATCTTTCATAAAAAAAAAAACCAATAGTTCCTTATTTTTGTACGAATGCGGTAAAACCCACGTTAAGAAATACCTTCCAAATGAGATCAGTCGTATCTTAATAATTTTTTTTCAGTGGGAAACCACACCTAAATAATCTCTCACCTAATTTATAGAGTTATTCAAATAAAGTACCTATGTAAGTGAGTGTGATCTTTTACACGAGTTTAATAAAATTTTAAAAATTAAGTAGGTAACAATATAAAATATATTTTTCAAATTTACTATTTTACAAAATATGATGAAACAAACTGTTATTTGATAGAGGCAACTACGTATTAACAAATTATAATTTGAAGGGTATAAAAAGCTTTAGTTTACACAGTCTCTTCTACGGGAACCGTACATTTTTAAAAGCCATTTCCTGGTTGCAATATTTTGTTTTTGACAAATATTTTTCTCAGAAGTCGCAATTCTGCGAAAAATATTTGTATTACTTAAAACTATTGTAAAACTTATAAGTTTATTATTAAAAATAATATACGCTTGTTTAACCAAGTGAAACCAGTAAAAGGTGTTTTGGTTAAACTCTAAACTAACTTAAAACTAAAAGTATTATGTAACTAAAACCATTAAAATAACTAAAATTTTATAACTAAAATTTCACATTTTTTTTAGTATTTGGTAAATAAAGTACTCATCAAACAATGCATTTTAATAAACACCGTTTAGTTTTGTATTTAAGCGGGAATTAACGCGATCATGAAAACGTATTACATACCTCTGAATTGCCTGACGTTTCGACCAGGTTGCACTGGCCGTAGTCACAGGCTGACTGGCTCAGCGGTGCACGCCCTCCGTCGTCAAAATCGTGAGGTGAAACGTTGGGCAATTCAGAGGTATGTAATACCTTTTCGTGATCGCGTTAATTCCCGTTTAAATACATAATTATATCATATTACGCTCCTAAAATTTGACCACACCTTTCTGTAACATTCGTATAAGAATTGTAATTCTTTATAAATGAAAGATTTGCTATTTTTTTCAAACACATCAGAATACCATATTTGATAACGAATCCTATATGAGCCTGACATCATAGGTATTTATTACATACTATTTGTACTTTTACTAAATCTAAAAATTTCAACGTCATTTAAAAGTTATAACGTTATTTATAATTTTTTTACTTAAATGAGTTTGGTTAAGAGCACCTTTGGGTAGAATCGGTGTATTCTCCAAATCTAGTATCACATGATTTGGTAGAAAGATCCCCGCTTCAGTTAATACTCAAATCATTAGCCAGACTTTCGTCAAAACAGTCATTTAATGGATCTTCGTCCTCGTCGCGGTGTCGATGGAAACTGAAGTCTTTACCTTTCTGCATTAGTTCGTAAGATGTGTGTATAACCACCAAGTAATGTATGTTGATTACTGTAAGGAAAAATAAATATTTGAGTATTAGACTTTTCGAGTGTATTTATACGTCCAATGTAAGAACATTGAACAGAATTATAAATGACCTGTAAGATAGTCTCTTCTGTTTAGACAGGCGCTCTCATTATCAAGGTCTTATGTAATCAAAGAGTAAAAATGTTTGTAATATAGATCTATATTTCAGCCAGACACATGTGCGTCCGAACCAAGTGCTACACAGACTGGCTAACGCTTGCCCATGCACTCTTACAAAGTATGTGTCCCTACATACCCAAGAAAGCGCCTAAAAAAATAAAGAAACAGCGGCCCTGCCAAAACACAAATATTATTTATATTTCCATAAAAAAATGGCACCATACAGCTACTATGTTTTTTTTTTAAATTATAGTCAGTGTCACTCGACATCCAAATCTGTTTATGCATTTAGAAGTTATGGTGCACATGTACATACATACATGAACGCTTGAAAACATAACACTCCTTTTATGTATGCACATGTGAGTTTTTTTATTCCGCCACCAACTTCTAAATGCCTAAATAGATGTACAGAAATACTTACACGATGGTATGAAGATAACAGAGGATAAGAACCAGCAACTTTTCAGAAGAAGCAGCAATCCACCTATTTGACCAAGGATTGTCAGAATGATGCCGAATGAGAAGAAGCAGAGTAGAAGGCTGGGTTGGTGCTGAAAGTTGAATTAATTATCTTATTTAAAATACTTGAATGGTTTTAAGTAATGTAGTACGGTTTCCCGAAATTCATATCAATAAAAGAATGGTAAAATTAATGAAGCGCATTTCCAGTTAAACTTGGATTATAGATCTGGACTGTAAATCCATAGGTCGCTGGTGCAAATCCGGCTCGAAGGACCACTTATGTACGATTGCCTTACACGATTTGATAAATAAATATGCTGATGATACCACTCGATAATGTTAGATGATTTATTGATACAACTACTATTTAAGTAATTACAAATAATCACTACTTACTATAAAACAAAGCCCCCCGCCGCGTCTATCTATCTGTTCGCGATAAACTGAAAAACTACTGAACGGATTTTCACGCAGTTATCACTAAGTGACATACTGATTTATGAGGTAGGTTTTAGTGTATAATTTGTTAAGATTTTGTGTAAATTAATTGAAATATGTTGATAATTGTTGAAGATGTCTCTGCTACCCGTGTAAAGCCGGGGCGAGTTGCTAGTGTTATAAAATAAATGATTCTAAATGCCACGCTGTACAGCGGTGAGTACCGTCCTATTGCTAGACGTGCACTGACACTAAATTAGTTCACATTTTATATTGTTACGCAATGTATATTGAGCGCAATGTACTGTCTTCTTTTTCTGCTTCATTTTACAGTTTTCCATCATTTTTAACACGCTTTTGTTAGCTTCATTTGGAACCACTCATTAACAAAGTAAACCAATTCTGAAAATCAATTTAAACCTATTTCTAATTATGGTATCAAAATGAAACACCACTACATATTATTAAACAAAGTCCCCCGCCGCGTCTGTCTGTCTGTTCGTCATAAACTCAATAATTATCGCACAGATTTTCATACGGTTTTCACCTATAGACGGAGTGATTCATGAGGAAGGTTTAGATGTATAATTAATTAAGCTTTTGTGTAAAATGGCTAAAATAGGACAATGATCGTTGAAGATGTTGAAAAAATCAATATATACTTTGCTACACGTGCGAAGCCGGGGCGGGTTGCTAGTTTAATGTACCTATATATATACTTTGGATGACAGCTATAATTGGGCACCTTTGAGCTGATCCAACGATGAAGCCAGAAACTGGATAGTAAACTTTTGAGCTTAATTTCATATGATTCATTTTGATGATTTCAACAAATTGGTACCGATGGTCTGATGATGGAGCTAGGAGGTGAACGATTGTCCACCATGTTTTTTACAAGCTAATGTTTAACTTGCAACGTTTTTTTGTGTTCGGCACGAATCTTGGAAGCTAAATTAGAACCACTCCCCAATGTCCGATTGGGCTCAAATTTGGGACCATATTATTGTATTGTCACCGAAGATACATATGTATCTTCGGTGACTATACAATAATATGGTACCAAGGAGATGTTCTGATGATGGGGCCGGGAGACGGTAATAGGATCTTCTTAACTAAACAAGATAAACCAATCGAGTTTCAGCTCGATTGATTCATCTTGTAGAGTACTTTTTAAACATCACATCTATACTAAAATAAAACTTAATTTCTGTAAAACGTGTTTAAAAAACATTACAATTGATTTATTATTTTTTAATTCAGTTTGCTATTAAAACGTGATATTTTGTTTTTCACGTAAAACAAGAGCAATAATATTAATAGAATGTGACAGTAGTAGTCGTAGATTGAAGTTCCACGAACCTAAAAACACGGTTTCTGTTTAAACCAAATAACTTTTATTTCAATAAAAAGTATTTCATGTTTTATTACCAGTTACGAAAAGAGCGTTATACACAATAATTATAATGACCTAGATATTACCATTTGTGTAAATTATTTTTTTTATTTTAAATAATTATTTACACCTTTGAATTACCTGGTATTTCGACCAGGTTGCACTGGCGGTGATCACAAGCTGACTCTACTTTTATTTTATCGTTTGGAAACCTGTATGTTAACTCATCGTCGGTGAGCCAAGTGACTTGACTATGCCGATATTGATCTAACTTATGCTGAGCGAAACTTTTTTTAAACGAGATCGTTTTCGCACTTTCCGCCTCCCGCCTCCCAATTTTCGAATACAAAAGTTATGGATTTCAATTTAAAAATACCTTATTCTCTTTAGTTTTGTTTTTGTTGAGGGGTACTCGTGGCTGAGCGGTAACCGAGTAGGTTAGCACATTACAAAGTAAAATAAGCCAGGTCGGTCTACGATGGGTGATCATTCTTAACACATTGAGACCCTTCGTGTCTCGGAGAGAATGTTAAACCGTCGGTCCCGGGTGCCATACAAAAACATCTGTGACATTCGTTAGGGGTAGTTGAAGCCCTAAAAAGTCCAACGACCTGGTCTAACTATAGAACTTCGATATCGCCTAGTAAGTCACTTCACGTAAAATATTAAAGTTCGGTCGTATCGTAGTTAGACTGAAAGCCGACCCCAACTTAGTTGGGAAAAGGCGCGGAGGTGATGATTCTCTTTAATGTTGTTCAAGTTTCTTTTTGTCAATTACAAATTACCTTTAAAACTCCTACAATTAACAAAATAGAGAAGATCATCCAGAAGAATGAAACAAGGGTTATGATGCTCAGGATAATGTTCACTGTATCCATCTTCAGATCCAAGCCTAGGAGCTTCGCAACTACATGGGGTTGCTCTTCAAGCTTAAGCATGTCTTTCTCCTTGAAGTAGTAAGTAAGCGAAATGATAATGAAGGATGTTGATATGATCTGTAATGATAAAAAATAATTCTGAGTAAACTTTTTTTTACATTAATGAATCTTCACAGAAAAACCTACAATAAAGCGGGAAACAGCAAAAAATTTCCTCTATGACCCTCTCAAAGTACCATGACAGAACTGAACTCCGCTTTGACAAATCTTTTTAAGGCGACTTTTGTGACGTGGCGGTAGGTGATTGTTCTACAGACACGCCACAAAGGTCGTCTGCAACGTGCATAAATGCCAATATGCATAAACATGTATATTGGCTTTGTACTGGGTGATTTCACAAAAAAATTGTCTAAGTATGTTTATTGTTACCATAAACCCATAATACAAGCTGTGCTTAGTTTGGACACGGTAATGTTATCTATCCAGTATTGTGACTCGGCGCTGTCCTTGAAATGATTACCTACAGGCACACGCGGTACGTAAACACGCGAAAGGTCTGCCCGCCTACAGTAATTTAATTTCGTCTAGCAACTTGAGTTTTTTTCTAGTTTTGTGATTGCAAAAATTATAATATTTTTTTAATTTAAAAAAATTAAATTTGTTGTGAATGAAAAAATTGGTGTTTAATAAAAATACATGCTGTTTTTTTTGATTAAAGAGTTTCTTTCTAGTTTTGTGATTGTAAATATAATAATATATTTTTTATTTAAAAAAATAAATTGTTGTCAACGAAATAGGAAGTGTTCAATAAAAATACATGTTGTGATTT
The DNA here is from genome assembly GCA_963859945.1 of Euplagia quadripunctaria. Lineage (NCBI taxonomy): Eukaryota > Metazoa > Arthropoda > Insecta > Lepidoptera > Erebidae > Euplagia > Euplagia quadripunctaria. The sequence continues at coordinate 3,939,198 of OY982573.1, forward strand.
TTGATTAGTAGATTTAATAAAAAACCACCCTTATTTTAAGACTGAAAAATATTTGCGGATCAACTGAGAAGTACAAAAAACATTATTGTTAAATTTAATTGTAAAAAATAATCCATTGTCATATTAAGTAATATACTTGTACTTATTTCAATCAAATACACAAATTGCAAGCTTACTGCTTATAAAAGCATCACACCGTTCGTTCGTCACTGCGGCGAATTCGCGCCTGGTTGTATACCGAGTGTATACCGAACTTGAGACGCGTAAGTATGACTCGCGTTCTGACCGTTTGTATGAAGATAGAATACTGGATATATAACATTACCGTGGTTTGGATTTAGATAGCGCTATGCATCATGTCCCACAATAATATTATTATATAATACCTTAATTTTTACGTCACTTTGTATTAAATAGATGTGTCACCGTGATCAAACACAACTTATTGACTCATTGATTTAAAAATTTATGCACAATATTGTATAATAAATAATGATGCCTAGGGCAGTCGATAGCAGTCCACCTCGAGGTGACGCAGAAATAGAATAAGGAAACATCTTCCTTATACCCTACTTCCTCCAAAGATCATGTATTAAATGCTATGCAGCAAAGGCTTTTACTAATATTATTAATGCATGCATTTGTTTGTTGCGCTTTCACGTCTTATGCCCGGTTCCTATAATCAATAATGAACATGCGTAACGATCGGTTGAGTTATAAATGCCCGGTTCTTATAATCAAAAAACGATTCGTTTTACTTACGGACGGTAAAATTTTCGTTGAAAATTCAAATTTTTTTACCGTCCGTATGCAAACCGAATCGTTTCTTGATTATAGGAACCGGGCATTAATAACTCAAAAGATTGTTTTGCATCTACTTTTTCAGGGGTCCAGAAAAAACATAGGGTACCTTTCATGCAGTAAAAAGTATCGTCGCTGAGGGATAGTGAATTGATAGTTATTTATAACTACCTATATATTTTGCGCGCAACCCTAATGCTTTTTCCAAAATTATAGTAGCCTATGTTACTCCTTATAACACCAGTAATCTACCAGTGAAAGTCCCGTGGAAATCGGTCCACCCCTTCCGGAGATTAGACGGAACAAACATTTATTTATTTGTATAGTTAATGTACTATTATGTATTATTTTTTTTTTTTATTTAAAAAAAAAAGACAACGGAATTACTCCTGTGTCGCGGGGGACTTTACAAACATACAAACAACGGACACAAAGAACACCCAGACTTGGGCGGGAATCGAACCCACGACCTATGGCATAGCAGTCAGGGTACCTAACCACTAGACCAACAGGCCAGTCATTCTGTGGTATAGATTAGGTTTATAAACAAACTCACATATTACATCACATCACATATACTTATAATATTAGTTATGATTATAATCCATCAGATGAATCACATTTGCACACTTCAAAGTAGGTACCTACTTTGAAGTGCGTTTAATACGTAAGTAGCCTTAGTAAATAAATATTATCTGTCCTGCGGTTCTAGCTTGTTATTACGTGAAGTCATCATGCAATTATATTTTACAGACATTATGTAGGTACAGTGAACTTTAGGTATGCAGAAGTAAACCATGTTTTGGAGAGTGATGGGTAGGTAAAAAAAACAGGCAGTCGTAGGACTGCACGTCAGAAGTCAAAACATAACTTCACAATGTATTTGCATATACATACACACACATACACATCTGTATATATATAATCAGGTTAAAAATAAATAGTAGGAAGTTCTGCGCTCCTGGCCGCTCATAAATGTTTGAATTTCGAATGTTATATTTTTTTAAATATAAGAAACTCGGTTCCGTCTTACGAATTTTCGATCAGGTCACGTTCTGACGCGAGTTTAACATTTTTTACCCATCACAAAAAGTGCACAACGCCGCTAAAGAAGTTTTCACTACAAAAAGTGTTTTTTTCTAACTCATACTTTCACAAGGTTATCGCGAAATCACTGTTTTCTACTACCTACTCAAACAACCAAAGGAAGAGTGTTTAATCTTTACAGAAAAGGGCATTGGTTGACGAATAATACATACATTTAGAAGATATGGCAAAAAAAAACCATGTGTGTGTCGGTGTCTGTGACCCAGGATTAGGTCACTTTAGATCGGTGTATAGGTGACAGTGGATCATTGATTATTTGTACTATAAAAAAGTATTTAGGTAATTATAATAATAATAATAATAACAATAACTTCACATATCTCACACACGGCCGTGTGATCTCAAACTAGGCAGAGCCTGTACTATAGTAACCAGACTGCTGATAAACATACTTATATATTTCTAAATACATACATATTTTAGATAAATTACACCCAGACACAGAACAAATGATCCTGCTCATCACACAATTATTTGTCCTGGGTGGGCATCGAACCCACGACCTCTGGCTTAGAAGTCAGGGTCACTAACCACTAGACCAACAGGCCAATCAATTGATTCTTTAAAGAGTATTCTAGACGGTCTTGTAAATCAAAAACTCAAATTTACGTAAATTAATATTAGAAAAGTGAATATCGAAGTGGTACATGCCTTATTTTCATATCCAGAAAACCGTTTTAGTGCAACTGAGCCAATGACATATACTCGTATTTCAAAACTACAATACTTCGACGGCAGAAGTACAGTACCTAAGTATTTCAAAAGAAATACTTACTGTATTTCTGCCGTCAGATGGCTCCGGCGGCAATAAAAAAACGCTCCATGACCCGTTATAAGGGCAGAATGGAAGCATTCTGCCCTTATAACGGGTTGAACCACACAACATAAGGTAGAACTATTGGTCCTTCATTCCTATTTATGAATATATAATATATATATGTCCTGTAAAATGCTACAATGTCGATTGAATAAATAATGATTTAATCGATAAGATTGTTGACATTGGTTATCTGTTTCGGTAGATTGGCATGTTTATGTTGGTGCAGTTGAGCAAACAAACTGACACACATTTTTACACAAGGGTTAATGAATCATCATGAATAATCGCAGTTTAAACAATCATAATGATGCCTTACCGTATTCATTACGCGATAGCCCTTCTCTAAGCGTGTTTGAGTGGAGAACCAGGGATTATTTTCTCTCCCAACAATAAATCAGACTTATAATATGTATGTATATATGATTGTATGTTTTTATATGTGTAATATATACATATTACTTTACAAATATACTAGCAACCCGCTCCGGCTTCGCACGGGTACAAATTATGTACCTAAACCTTCCTCATGAATCACTCTATCTATTGGTGAAAACCGCATGAAAATCCGTTCAGTAGTTTTTCAGTTTATCGCGAACAGACAGACAGACGTGGCGGGAGACTTTCTTTTATATTATAAACTATCAACCCGCCCCGGCTTCGCACGGGTACAAATTATACACCTAAACCTTCCTCATGAATCACTGTCTATTAGTGAAAACCGCATGAAAATCCGTTCAGTAGTTTTTCCGTTTATCGCGAACAGACAGACAGACGTGGCGGGGGACTTTGTTTTATAATATGTAGTGATATATTTCATAATGAGTATACGTGTCGGTATACATGAAAGAAAGAAACAAAGAAAAAGATTTATTATGGCACACAGACTCAAATTTTCACACGAAAACAATAAAACGAAAAATGAAGAAATAAAATACACAAAATCAAACAAAAAAACAAATAAAATAACAATAAAAATTGGGGGTAAATTACTTCTGCCCACTGGCAACACCACATCTTGCGCCTGACCAAGCGGAAAAGATATTTATTTTATCCAAGTTATGTCTATTAATTGCTATTTCTAATTAGTTTAACGTACACATGACTTTGCCTCTAACGTTCTCTACTATCCTCTATTCACTCCAAGGTTTGGTGGAAGAAAACTCAGGTTTGGGTTAAGATAAGATATGTAATCTACTTTTAGTGTACAATCACTACATATTATAAAACAAAGTCCCCCGCCGCGTCTGTCTGTCCGTCTATCTGTCTGTTCGCGATAAACTGAAAAGCTACTGAACGGATTTTTATGCGGATTTCACTAATAGACAGTGTGATTCATGAGGAAGGTTTAGGTGTATAATTTGTACCCGTGCGACGCCGGGGCGGATTGCTAGTAAAGAATAAAATAAATATATATTACGATTCTTAATAAACATAACCCTAACTAATAATATTATCATCGTCATCAACTTCTGTCCTTTCCCAATTTACATTAGGGTCGGCGCAATGGGTAACATTGCAAGGGGTTAGGCTGGTTTCTTCTCTGGCCGGCTGCCAGCCTGACGCCATTTCTCCTTGGGAATATAGTCATTTTAATACGGAAGAAGGAAAAAGGTAAATTTGTATACGGAAAAATGGGGGGGAACCTAAAGTAAGGGATATCGCAAGTCTCGGATGGGGAACGGGACTGAGACTTAAGTAGCTCGCAGAGGCCGGGGTCGCCGAATGTCCTGTATTTCCTGTGACTGGAGAGGCCACTACGACAGGAACACCAGCGGGCAATAATAATATTATCTTATTACTTTAAACGAGCAATTCTTGTATGTATGTATTTATATTTCGGGTATCTCAGAAACGGTTCTAACGATTTTGATGAAATTTTGTTTACAGATACAGTTTTTCATTTTAAATTCAACTGCATAGTTGTATTTCTTCTACGAAATAAAAAAATAAAAATTAAAGATTTTACAAAAAGCTACCAAGGTAAGCTCTGTCTCCCAGGTACTAATATAATATAATATCTAATAACATTGTAACGCATTTACACCGTAACCAGGTACTCAACTTAATTATCATGAAATGTCACAAATACGTTGCTAGGGGAACAAAAAAGAACCAAGTGTAATTTTTTTACTAGAATAAATCACTGTTACCGAAAGGTAGAAAACAACAAAATCAAGCTTTGAATGAATAAATGACATCATACAATTCACAAAGAGAACTGAACTAAATTAATTAGAGTCGATCTATCGAACATCCAGTTTTTTTTTTTTGGTGACGATGTGGAAGATCCTCATGGATGTCCCCTTGGAGGGGCAAAGGGGTCTGTCGGACTCATACCGACTAAAAACCACCCCGGTGTTCCGCTACTTGCCTATGATCAGGGGAGCGAGAATCGCTATTGCATTCTTCCGCAACTCCTGATAGGCAAATTGACCCGTCTCACCCTGTGCGACCCTCACCCGTCGGCCGCCCTGAGACTCTGACCTGCTCACACTATTGTTAACATCCCCTAATACATTCGTATAAGAAATATCGCTTTCCTTCCCTTCTTACCTACTTTAGCCTTTTCGGCTATTTCGTAAGAGCCTTCTTGACAGCAATAGGTTTAAACCTTAATAGATGTAAGCCTGTTGTTGTCATTGTGACTCACATAATCGGGAGTGGGGCCAAATTATATGTAGAACGCAAAACGTGAGTATATATATAGTATAATACGTCTCTGCCTACGCCTTCAGGGAAACAGATTATGTAAATTAGGCAAATACCACTAAGAATTTCAATTTCCTCATATAATTTTGTATGTGTGTCAGTTTTAATTTAATTCGTAATTGTATTTTTTAATTTATATTATTCAATGCCATCATTGTGTACCTACGTAATATTTGCATGCCTCTACGTATGGCTAAATGTGTCTTATGCTCATGATTCATTTGTCATCCTTTTACCACATTTTAAGCAAATAAAGATATTATTGTTATTATTATATAGGTATGAGTATAATATGTATGTCAGTAAGTACATGTATATTACAGTAAGTATTTGAAGAAACTCTAACATATTTAATGATATTAACAAGAATACAATACGTTGCCGGTTACCATGACCTCATATGCACAAATGTTAAAAAAATATACAATTCACAAGTGTTGTTTGTGTTTCTAACACATGAAGCTCAGCGCCGGCTTTAGGGGCCCCCCCTAAAGCCGGCGCTGAGCTTTATGTGTGGCAGGGGGCAAGCGACATGCATATCTACAGAAAATCACTAAGGATATGAACAATGTACGAACGACTGGCCTGTTGGCTAAGTCAGCAGTGGTTCTTAACCTTTTAGTCATGAGGGACCATTTGACAAAATTTTTTTGTTGTCATGGACCACCCAGTTGGTTTATTACCCAGGTAATATACAGTACAGAAATGTAAATAAATAAAGCATTGTTATATATATATATATATATATCCATAACTAAAACGCGCATAAAAATATTCAAATCTCACGGTATTTTAAGTTTTTACGATAAATTCACGTTACCGTTAATTCCAGACTTTAATGAGATTTTTGTGATTTCATACTCTGAATTCTTGGTTCTGTGCTACTCAAAGCCAAACGCAAAACGCATGTCTTTCGCTAATCATGCGAAGTAGCATAAGGCTGTTCACAATGAAAGGATTGCGGATCAGTTTCTGGATACTTTTGTCCTCTCAGTCAGGAAAACAGCGATTGAATTCACTTTTTAAGTTTTTCAAATGGAGTATAATATTCTTCTGTATTTCTCCTTTAATTTCAGGATCCTGAACGTCAATAACTTGATTGAGCGTATTAAACGCAGAAAAGTATTTTCTTTCGACCTTGTTGATTCATAGCTCGATTTTAGCGATAAATGCCCTGATTTTATCTTTATACGCAAATACATTGCTCATGCCTTGCAACTTCAAATTTCCTGACCCTTGCAGTTGAAAGTTCAATTTATTTAGTTGCGCGAAAAAATCGACCAAATAAGCAAAACGTATTTTTGAAATTCGGACTCACAGAACTGATCCAGCAACTCTTTGATTTCTTTATTACTTAAGAATATTTTTACTTCCTCTTTAAGCTCGTACAACCTCGACAGCATGTTTCTTTTGGATAGCCAACGCATTTTCGTAAGGAAAAGCAGAGTTCTGTGTTCAGAGTTCATATCAGAACACAATTGTTTGAACGGATGAGTATTGCATCCACTCTTTTTAATTAAGTTAACTATTTTTATGGCTGTTGTCATCGTCAAAGAACAGCATTCTGGAAGCGTTTTGGCAAGCAATGCTTGACAATGAATAACGCAGTGTGTCGTAATTGAAGATGGATTTTTGGTTTTTATCAACGCTGCAAGACCAGAGCGGGAACCAAGCATAGCAACCGTACTAAACCCCACAAGCCTTTCCCACATAAGTCCATGTTTCTCCATATATTGACTTATTACATCCATAACATCTGCACCTCGTGACGTCGTTTCAAGTTCTTGAGAAAATAGTAACTCCTTTTTTAAAGGTTTTATTGTCATCCAAAAATCTAATGAAGACTACATTGCGAAACGTCGGTGAATTCATCACTTTGTATTGCAAAATAAGGACCGAGTTTTTTCTTGTAAATAGCTTGTTCTTCAATATCAGTTGAAATTTTTTGAATACGCAACTTCACTGTGTCGTTAGAAAGTGGTATTTCACGAATTTTCTTATGAGCTTCCTGGCCTTAAAGCACTTCTGCAACTTTGAGCATACAAGGCTTCATCAGAGATTCGCTGATTGTATGTGCTTTTTTTCGTTTTAGCAATCAATTTTGAAACTTTAAACTATGCAGATAATGTTTTTTTTCAGAAGTTAATAATTTATTCCACTGGGTACAATTTTTTTTTTTTAAGATTTGCTAGTTTGCTTTCGAAGAATTCTCGCGAACGTTTACGATAGTTCGGATGTACGGCCTACAATTCCTACAAATGACATTCCAAATTTGCCGGATTTAAAGCGTTTTTATTATCGAAAACAGTTGTGCATAATACGCAATGAGGCCTAAAGTCCATTAAAAAAAAGGTTTCTTTCAATGTGCAAAAATTCTTATAATGTGCGGCCGGGCTTAGGATGGCTCCGCGGACCACTTTGGATGCTTCCAGGGACCACCAGTGGTCCGCAGACCACCGTTTAAGAACCAGTGGCCTAGTGGTTAGTGACCCTGACTGTTATGACATAGGTCGTGGGTTCGATTCCCACCCGAGTCTGGGTGTTCTTTGTGTCCGTTATTTGTATGTTTGTAAAGTCCCCCGCGACACAGAAGTAATTCCTAATGCGGGAGTTGTCTTTTTAACCCCCGATGCAAAAAGAGGGGTGTTATAAGTTTGACGTCGTTGTCTGTGTGTGTGCCTGTCTGTGGCATCGTAGCTCTCAAACGGATGGACCGATTTCGATGCGGTTTTTTTTCATTTAAAAGCCAGTTTCCTTGCGGTGGTTCTTAGCTATGTTTGGTTAATATCGGTCCAGTAGTGAAAGATTATCAGCTCTTTTCCAAAATGATGTAAGGCATTTTGTAATCGTTGAAGGGATTTTCGAGTCGGGGGTGTTTTAAATTTTAAATTTATCAATTATTAAACAAAAAAAAAACGAAACATTAGGTCTAAAATTAACCACCATTAAACAGTACTTTGAAAACGTTTATTTCATAAAACTCCTGTATTTATATAGATGCCTAGATATTTTTGAAAAAAACTGAATTAGAAGATGCGTGTAGCGGGAGGACATTTATGGTACTTACTTGCCCACAAATAAAACAGTAAAAATGATAAGGTGCGGTCGGTCAAGAAAGGAATTAGTACTGAGACAGAATGATTAAAACACTTCTCATCTTTTTTTTTATGATATAGGGGGCAAACGAGCAGACAGGTTACCTGATGGTAAGTTCCTACCGCCACCCATGGGCACCTGCAACTCGAAAGTCAAAGAGGGGGACAGGGGAGGGCGGAGAGAAGGGAGGTAGTGGGGGAGAGGGAAGATTTAGGGCCTCCGGTAATCATTGCTTTACTGCCCGCTTTCTGTGAGGCCGTGGTATCACTCCGGTCGAGCCGGCCCATGCGTGCAGAAGCATGGCTCTCCCACGATTAAATCTTACTTTGCTCGTCAAAATGACTTCAACATGCCTAATGGTAAGCTAGATTGAAGTACAAAGATTGAGCCGTCGTAATCGATACTACAGATCAGATAATAATTAATAATAATTAAGTGTTTATCTACACAACGTATCGTTTTGACGTTTAATAAAAAGGAATTGATTTGACTTGACACTCTACAACCGTACTTAGTTTTGTGTTTTGTGTATTCTTAACACAGTTAGAGCTAATTTTTAACATTCATAAAGGCTGAAGCCGAAGGATATAAAAAAAAAATAGGCAGTCATGGGATTGCCGGCAGAAGTGAAAACTTAAACAAAACCACGAACTTTAAACGTCACATTAGCAGGTTGGTGACATTAATTATTATGGAGCTGACAGAACTCAATGTTTAGATTAGCGCCCTCTAGTGGATCCATAAATGTATTATTAGCATGACGGTCACGAATCCAGTGGTTTTTCGCCGTAGCAAAAGTGCACAAACGTGCCTAAAGAAGTTTTCGCTTCAAAAACTTTAATCAAGCAATCATCAAACTTTTTGATTATATACATGTCTATATAATCAAAGATCAAACTATTATTATGATATTAATAAAAAGCAAAACAAAAAAAAACATTTATTCTCCTGTTTTTGAATTTTTTAAATTAAGAAGTATTGAACAATTCGATTAAAGAAGCGGGAACTTTGATAACAAAAAGTTATAAAGTAAAAATTAATTCTTCTTTCTTTCTATAAAAGACAACTCCCGCATTAGGAATTACTAGACTTTACAAACATACAAACAACGGACACAAAGAACACCCAGACTTGGGTGGGAATCGAACCCACGACAAAAAACTTTATGAAATGTATTACGAAGCCATGCTATCCATCTGATTTGCTTAATTGTTTAATAAAAGGTATCGATGAACAGATTTGTCGTCAAGCATTGGAAATCACTTAACTTTCACTCTTCTCGATTACTTTTGTACATTTATTATGTTTTTATTTTCTTTATATCTCGGGTTCTAATTAAAGTTCGTGGAACGAGCTTTTTCATTTGAGCTTTTTTGGCCACTTAAATATGTTGAGTTTGAGAGAAGCTAGGTGTGACCATTCAACTTGCACTTGAACATTAATATGCGTTTCAAAACTTATTTAATTTACATACTATTACAAATAACTGGCCTGTTGGTCTAGTGGTTAGTGACCGTGACTGCTAAGCCAGAGGTCGTGGGTTCGATTCTCAACCAGGACAAATAATTGTGTGATGAGCACGATAATTTGTTCTGTGTCTGGGTGTAATTTATTTAAAATATGTGTGCATTTAGAAATATATAAGTATGTTTATCAGCAGTCTGGTTACCATAGTACAGGCTCTGCCTAGTTTTTAATCAGACGGCCGTGTGTGAGATGAGTGGAGTTATTATTATTATAAATGCGACAGACTGGATGGATGATTTGTTACATAATTACGCTAGAACGGCTGAACGGATCTGGATAAAATTTGGAACTCAAACCATTAAAATTAACTAGCATTATTATGAGCTCAAATCAAATCAAATAAATTAAATTAAAATGTCTGTTTGTAATGTCAAAATAATAGATTTTTTAAGCTCATACAGTTATTTGCACGATACTTATACCTAAAAATCAGTTTTTAAAATTTATATCTGTCGGTTTGTTCCGGCTAATCTTTGGAACGGGTGGACCGATTTATACGGGACTTTTACTGGCCGATAGCTGGTGTTATATGGCCACTTTTATTTTGGAAAAAAAAATGGGGTTCCGCGTAAAATATAGTTCCGCGTGTAAATATGTACACGCGAGCGAAGCCGCGCGAGAACGGCTAGTCTATAATATGTGTGTATTTAGTAATATACTAGCAGCGCCCCGCGGTTTCACCTGCGTAAGTCCCGATCTCGTGAGAATTTTGAGATAAAAAGTCTAGCCTATGCGTTAATCCAGGTCTCCAGCTATCGCCATACCAATTTTCATCGCAATCGGTTCAGTGGTTTTTGCGTGAAAGAGTAACAAACAAACATCCATCCATCCATCCATCTATCTATCCATCCAAACTTTCACATTTATAAAGTGGGATAGTGGGAAAAGTATGTTTATCAGACAGCCAGACTGGTTACCAGTACAGACTGCCTAGTTTGCGATCAGGCCGTGTATGAAGTGTCTCAATTTCTTAACTTATTATTATTATCTTCTTGTTTCGATAAAATATTGACTATTGCAATTACAATATAAATAGGTAAAGACAAACAAAAATCCCGTACATTTTTCAATTCCCGTATCATTTTTTTTTTTGTTTGTTTTCACAAAAAAATGTTAAAATATTTTTTGTTTTCAACCGTCGCACAGTGATCAATTTCCAAAAGTTAGGGTATTAAATGCTAAAATCGTGTTTAAAGGTATATTTATAACATTAAATAGTATCTAAAAATCGTTTTCATATAATTTCACTTGGTAATTAATATTTTATGTACTTTGGTACATCACTCCTCGTGTAACATAACTTCTAGTTCTTGTAAATGATTAAGTACCTCAATTATTGGCATTATATGTTTTTGTTTTAATGGTAATCTTCTGATGTTCAGAAAATACAGGATCTGAAGATATCAGCAAAATTTTCATTAGATCTTCATTAGTTTGTGGTGACTTTCTTGTGCATCTAATCATACCAATCTAAGCATACCAATTGGCAACAAAAAGTTATCGATGGTATCCTTGCCGTGTATGAGAACCTTATGGACTGTTGGTGTCATAGGATACCACCTGTTTAATTCAATATAATAAGCAGCAGTTTCTTTCGCATATTCTGCAAATTTGTCACTGTTAATTTTGTAGAGACAATTCAATGTTTTTAAAATGAAACTAAATCTTTTTATTAAAGTTTTAACTATGTCTCTAAAATTTGATGAAGCCTCAGGATTTGCAAAAAGAAATGTCTGGCCGTATTGCTGTTATTGGTATTTCCAAACTAATAACCCTAGTAAATAGCGAACAAGCTTCTTAAAATGAATAAGATGTACAGTTTAGATATAGCTAGGATAAGTGAAGCTGCACTCCGATTTTCTTCTAAGTGTAACTTCCTCGAAGCAGCAAGACAGAGTTATGTTTAACTTTTCGATTTCACCTCTTTATTTAACCTTCTACGTTTAGTTTTAGCGGATAGGTCACAGAAGCTCATTTTTTAATGTCCTTCTTCCCTAGACGTATACGTAGAGGGTGCACTTTCTTGCCCGCCAGAGGTGATTAGGTACTCCTTGTTCAAGCAATTTCTTAGTTTGATTCCGGAATCTAATAATATTATTATATTTTCGAAAATCTTGAAGTTACTATAGTAAAGGTTTTAATAACATTTTGAATACTGTCCCTGCTTGTAGTAAGCAGTTCTGATACTTCTAATGTCTCCAAAATATAATTAAGTAGTTTATCTTTATTGTCCTTTGATAGCGGCTTCACTGATCAATGTAATGACAAAGTATTGAATAAATCAATATTTTTTTATTAAGGAACCGTTACCTAAAAACTTTTTACACTTTTTTATGCATATTTTATATAGTTAATAGTCCCTGTTACATAATGGAATTAAAATTATAGTTTACAAATTATACTTTTAAACGTAACACAGTTCAAAATTAAAAAAGTTAGTAAATATCAGTACGTTAACATAAATCCACTAAATTTATTTTTTGTTTATATACCAATAAAAGGTACAGGCCTTCCTTAATGTGCACCATTTTTTTCAATTCACAATTTACACTGATAAGATAGCCAACTTAACTTGAATAGGAGCGCAAAACAATGATAAATCAGTCTTGTTATAATAGTTTTGCTTTCGAAATAACCTTTGAAATGGCATATCCATTAAACTGCTGACTACATGATGTTGATGTTTTAGTATAATGTAAACAACTTACCTTCAAGTTTTAATAAAATGATTTTTCGCACAACCGACACATTGACCAAAAATAATTTTAGGACGCCAACTTTTAATAATTGATCAGTGTCCGTCGACGCAGATTTAATGTTAGTATTAAGACAGACCTTAAATAATATCTGCAAGTCACATGGTATGGACATTTTTAACACTAAAATAAGCACAGTACGGCGGGTGCTAAGGGGGCGTTCAGTATTATGTAACGCAATTTGAGCTCCCACCAAATTGCCTTACGTAAAAACGTACGTACGTAGTACGTAGGTACGGAGGGTTTTGTAAAACGTTACCACGGTACAGTTATCTATAACTGTACCGTGACGTTACGATGCGTTACAGGGGCAGGAGGGGGGTTCGAACAACGCGTTACGTAACATTGTTTTTCTTTTTCAAATAATAAAACAGGGAATTAAAATCGCCCAAGTTGGCAACCCTTTTCAGTTTCAGTTCAGTTTATGTTTTACGGGGAATCCCTCGATTGTATTGTACGCAATTTTTATTTGTTTTCGTTATCAGTATTTGTTAGTGTTTGGGGGGAAGGAGGGCCAAAAATCTTTAAAAATTGCGTTACGTAATACTTGAACGCTTCTTAAGCCGAGATTTCTTACTTCACCTAAATTGTCCGTTCGTTTTTGTATGTATTATAAAACAGTGTTTACTAGTGTTTATGAAGTTAATAGTGTATGTGAAGACCTTTAATTGGCTAAATGTTGTAAATATTACTGTTACTATTTCGATGTTGAAGCTGTTGGTTTTCCTTAAAATAAATAAATTGTAATCGCCTGGTATTTAACCCGTAATTCAGTTTTGGTTTGTTTCATTCGCCAGCATAACTTGAACTGTCACTGTATAGACTTACGTAGCATGACAGGTCAAAATATAATCCCACTAATATTATAAATGTGAAAGTTTGGATGGATGGGTGTTTGTTACTCTTTCACGCAAGAACCACTTAACCGATTGCGATGAAACTTGGTATGTACATGGCTGGAGACCTGGATTAACGCATGGGCTACTTTTTATCCCGATATTCCTACGGGATCGGGCCTTAACGGGTAAAACCGCGGGGCACTGCTACTATAAAATAATTTATTAAATTGTAACACATAATATTTAAGCTTTCATCACTTTTTCTATACATAAACATTGAGTATTACAAACACGTTTCTGCGTTAACAAAATATTATTAAAAATGCGTACAAAGACTACTCTTCTCGTTTTAATATATAGATCTATAATTCAATTTATTTAACTAATTATTCAAACCAGTGGTTAAAATAAATCTAATGCAACGTTGTGTTTAATAAAATAATCTCACTAAGTTGAAAAAAGTTATATTTGAAATTGCGAAATCTCAAACCTTTTCAAAAAAAAAATGTGAAAAAGCATAAAAAATCTTTTTTTTACTTTTTGCAAAAAAAAAAAACAAATCAAAAAGCAAAAAACAATAAATAGGTAATAACTGTTTTCATTTTAAATTATACATAATTTTATGTTTTTTTAAGGAGTATTGTTTAATATTGTGAACTAATATTTAATAATATGATGTTTATGTAATATAACATGAAGGAAAATAATACGTAACATACTCACAAAATTAATAACACCCAGAATTAAACAAGCCAAATTTAGTGGTACAAAATAACAACACTTTTGAGACCAACACATTTCGAAAACACTACTTAATGTTGAACAAATTTCGTACTTAATCTTCCCAACACTGTATGGGACTAACTATACACAATACTGGAGTTGTAAGTGTGGGACTACGTGCGGAATAATATTACATGTCATGCTGTTACGCGCTCCCCTCAATCCCCTCCACTCCTGCTGTGCTGTCAGCCACTCATAAGGAATAATTGTTATATTATAAGCAAAAACATTCTTGAAACTAAAACTGTTATGATTACAGTGTCAGAAATTTCTACAGGGATGCATTTAGGTCGCGTAAATTAAATAATATTTTCCATTTATTATTTCTTAAATATTATGGGCTTAGTTTAGGCAGATACAATTAGTTCCCCTTTCAATACCCTTCTACATATAGGAGAATAAGCATCATATAGGAGAACAAGAGTCGGATCAAAATGCAGTTAATGCAATGCAGTTATTTGACAAATCATGTATTCAGGTGGAGCTGATAATTGGATAGGCTAACAACAAACAACGAATCTAATCTAAAACTCACGTAAATATGGTGATTTTTCATGTAATCATTTATAAAAAACTATATATGTATTAGGTCAGGAGTCGACAGCTGATCTGAGAACAGTCTCTACCTGTAGTCAATATTTCTAACATGTACACAAATCCATAGAACGCAGTAATGGCATAATGTTGGCTAAAGAGACTAACATTGTCCTAACCTTACTAATATTATAAATGCGAAAGTAAATCTGTCTGTCTGTTTGTCGCCCTTTCACGCCAAAACTACTGAACCGATTTAAATAAATTTTAGTACACAGGTAGGCTAGAACCTGAGAAAGGACATAGGCTACTTTTTAATTCGAAAAAAGGGGTGTAAAGGTTTGAAAGGTGGGGATGAAAAGTTGTATGGAAGTATCGTCATGTTTAGAGCTAGAAGCTTGAAACTTATTTTTTAGGCTGTTTATTCGATATAAATACACTATTCTACGCGGACGAAGTCGCGGGCACAGCTAGTATTTCATATCATAACACAGCATAGGGCTGTGAGAAACTTTTTTGGTTTAACTATAAATTAACATCGACCTTCAACCAAAAGGGATTTAAGCTAAAATTGCTAAAACCAACACAGATCGTACACATAAACCATATAATATGTACACACTTTTACACACAAAAACTATAGTAAATAAATCTATTATTATCTATAAAACAAACCGAATAAATTATAAGTTGCGTTGAATGCGGCCCTTATTAATAAGTTGTGTTTTTATATCGTCATTCCCTTCAGCAAGCAGTCGAAGATAAGGAAAGATTTGGTCGTATATTTATAACCTCTTGAAATATCCTGTGTCTCAAGGGCATACTTATCTTAGTTATTGGCTATTTATTAGATGCCACTCAAATCTTATGTTCATTTTGTAAAAAGTGCCCCACCGTCCTATCGGGTGTATATTTACCTATACTTTTATCTCCCTGACAACCTACGAAACCGGACAAAAGCTTCAAAAACCCCGGACACATGTGTAAAATATCAATTTTTTCACGGGCACCCAAAAAAAATGATAAAAATGCAAACCATTTACATTTTTTATTAATTTAATCAGCTTGTTTACGACAATCTGGTATATGACAATTATAATTTTCACCTGACACAGAGTGTCCGGGTTTCAACCGGACGGACATCTTTTGAAAACCCCGTCTAGACGCTCTCCGGACGCCCTCTAAACTAGGACAAATCCGGGGAAACCCCGACGAATGGCAGCCCTACGTATATGCCACATTTGAAGATGATCTGTTACGTAGATAAGGAATGAAAACGTAACAAACAAATAGTAAAATAGTATCTTTGATTTTTAACTAAACTGTTTTTTTTTAAGAACACCTAGTAACGTGGATAACACATTACTAGTATTCTTGTTAACCCCTCCATCGAAGCTAAATGCTTGTATTAGGAGGGGGTTCACGTGCACTGGGTGGGGTTCGAACCAGCGACCTCTTGATCACAAGTCCGACGCCTTAGCCATTACCTTACCGACGCTATTTGTGTATATTATGTAGAACGTACAATATTTTTTTATTGTTTTTTTAAGCATGCTATATCACCATAATGGTTGACGTTGTTTTTTTTTTTACTGAATTGCGTATAACTTGAAATCGTTTTGAACTAGGGTGTAAATGAGTTTTGAACGTTAATCTATGAACCCACATAACATAGAAATTCTTAATTAATTGATAAAATAATATATTCCTCCACGGGGTAGCCACAGTCACATTCGCGTAAGCAATAAAAAATTCACAGAACTCGTGCATTACATGACCTTTGAGGTGCATTGAAAATGAATTCAACAAAATAAAAAAAGGTATTACATTTATATATTTTTTAATAAATTTCAAAAACAAAAAAAAAGGTTAAAAAAAACATAACCTTGTTATAGCGTAGTAAAGATTTAAAAAATATTGTTTTCTAAACTATTTATCACTAAATTTAACACAAAATTATAATTGATTATCAGTTGACATAATAATATTGTTTTTAATGCTTATTATTTGTAGGATAAACAAACAACAAAAATATTGTTATCATAAATTCAACGCCATTTCAAAGTTACATCCTATCGGAATGCATTCTCTCAGCAGCAGAGAAACTATAACTCCCTTCCCTGTGCTTGAAATAATAAGCATTAAAAAGTTAAAACTTTGCGCAAGAGATACGCAAGGGTCAGTAGCAGGTACCGGTTAGCGTCCTGGTAAACAGCGAGTACCTCTTTTTTTCTAAACGGACTGCGCTATTAACAATGTGACGCTCAGATTCGTCCGCCAGATGTGAACATGATCAGTATTACCCAAGCCTTACCGTTCGAAAGGACGAAGCGATACAAAGTAATTATAAACAAAGAAATAATAATTTTAGTCGCGGTTTAATTATAACTAGAGATCGCGTGGTGGTCGAATTTCGACCATGGTTTATTTCATTGGGCAATATTACTTGACCTGTCATTGTATAGACTTTTGTACCATGACAGGTCAAAATATATACTGGACACTCATAGCTGTATGTACCCGTTTTTGCATTTTTTTTTAACTTTGTAGCAAATATTGTTCAAAAATTTTAGCATTCGTCACTTCTTCTCTGTATAAATTATAAGTGTGCGAAATTTCATACTCCTCCTTTCGCCCAATTTTCGTAAAGAGGGATCCAAAGTTTTCGCTTCACGTATTAATATATAGATAATATATAGATATTGGTTTGCTTGAGAAAAATTAAAAAGTCCGACACAGGTTGTCGGACTTTTTAATTTTCTAACTACAGAACTTCGATATCGCCTAGTACTTGGGTTGTGGAGGCCTGATCGCAGTCACATCACGTAAAATATCGAAGTTCGGCCGTTTCGTAGTTGGACTCAAAACCGACCCCAATTTAGTTGGGAAAACACGCGGAGGATGAAGAGGATTGATGGCTGTACAACTCTGTACAAAACACAATTGTTTAAGAGTATTCATGTACTAATTAAAGTAACTGACCTATTTAACAGTGCAACATTGTATCTGGCATAAATAAACGTGTAATTCGATAACTGGCCTAACATATTACAAATTAAGTGATTCTATAAATATGACTGCATTATGCTCGTTTTTTTTTTTTTTTTTTATAGCTACGCTACACTGGCGAGGGCCATGGACGTATAAAAACATTGTTTTGTTAGCGAGACTATGTCCGACTTTTTTTCTACATCCATGGCGAGGGCAAAAGAAATCGACAAAGTGGAGAACGAATTTGAATTTGTATTTCCCAAACTAATTCAAATTTCAATTTTGTATTTGAATGAAAAAAAAATGTTTTCGCACTTTTCACGCTCCATGTTAGTACAGCTAAAGGCAAAGATAATTTCCTAAAAAATAAATCAAAAATAGTTGACGCTCGGGTCAAAGTACTGGCGGGCACAGAATACTAACATGATGGAGCATGAAAAATGCTATTAATTTTTTTTTTTCATCAGGATTGAATTTTTTTCTGACCTATCATCAAAGGTACCATTAGTATAAATAATGCATATAGTTTTATTTTATTTTTTAAATTATTGTGGTAATCTACGAGCAATAACGCAAGTTTTGAAAAGTTTTGCCACCCTAGTGTTTACCCACAGCCCTTTTTCAAATGTTGGTTCTTCATAGTTAATTAATCGAATAGATCACAAAATTGCGAGTCAAAGAACATAATAACGGTTCTATTTTAAGACATTTCAAATTACGCACAATGAATGCTTACGCAAAATTGCTTCTTTACGAATGCATTATATAGATATGAAGAATTTGAGGCACAGATAGGGCTGCCATCCGTCCAGGTTTCCCGGGATTTGTCCTAGTTTAGAGGGCGTCCGGGGATCATCCAGGCGGGGTTTTCAAAAAGTGTCCGGGTAAAACCCGGACACCCTATGCCAAGCGACAATTATAATTGTTAGATAAATCGTTAACAAGCTAAAAATTTTAATGGAATCGGCGTTCTATTTTAAGGTGTCCGGGAAAGAATCTCGATTTCACCCGTGTCCGGATTTTTTTAAGTTTTTGTCCGGCGTCAGCAATTTAAGTGATGGCAGGCCTAGGCACAGATAAGATAATAGTTACTTCGTAATTTGAGGTGAGGGCACGCCGATGCATATACGCCACGTTTACAAGGCGGTCAAAGGTCAAGTAAGTAAGTGTTGTGTAAGGATATTCATGTAAATGTATATCTTACATGGATATCCTTTTTTTATATCCATGTACCCACTATCCACAATGATGACGGATCTAAATATAGAATGTAGTCTACATTCTATATTTAGATCCGTCATCATTGTGGTTATGAATCCTGCTGTACTACTGCTACCTACTGTTGGTCTGTTAGTCTATTCGAACTACAGAACACAGAAGGAAGAAAACATAATGATTTTTTAAATTCAAAGGCGACAGTTACACAAAATATAAACCTAGAGATCCTACAAAAATAGTGGTCTCATTTTGTAGAACTATTTGAAATAAAATAAATGTTTACCACATGTGTATATCAATGTTCAATAGATTGCCAAAGAATATAAGGGAACTACCATTCAGATATTTCAGAATTCAATTACCTACGCAAATGGTTAGTAGATAATGGTTTTTATACGATAAAGGAATTTATGCAATACAATATAAAATAATAATTATACTTATTAATAAATATAATGTAAATTAATAATAATATAATGTTAAGTAAGTTAAGTAATACAATGTAAATTAACATAATGTTAAATAATGTAGATACAATTTCTAGTTTTATATAAATTTGCAGCCAAAACAAGGCGGAAAATGGCATTGATCCAAAGCCACCCATGTAATACTGGTAGTACCTGTATTCTATGCAAATAAACATATTTCATTTCATTTCATTTCATTTCATTATTGTTTAAAAATGTTTATTTTCTCAAAAAAACAATAAAATTATATTAGTTTTTCAGAGAAAACAAAAAATAAAAATGTTTATTTGACATAAAAATAAATACATACACATTCGTTTACTCGAACAAATTATAGTTTACACATTTGAAGATGTATTACTCTAACGGTACTGAGAACTGTTTTCCAAACTAGGCTATACAAGATAAATATATCCAGTAACAATGGTAAACGTGGAGAATGACTGTACGGATTGCGCTAGGATTAACTTGGTCGTTTCGCCTCTACAACGCGCCTAGGGTTGTGGGTTCGATTCCCACACAGGACAAAAAATTGTGTGGTCCACAAATAGTTGTCCCGAGTCTGGGTGTTCTTTCTGTCCGTGGTTTGTATGGTTGTAAAAGTCCCCCGCGAGATAGGAATCATTCCTAGTGCGGAAGATGTCTTTTCTTATAGGACAAGCGCCGGAAGGGCTTATGCATTACCTATTTTTATTTTTTAAACGAATTCAAAAAAGGAGGAGGTTCTATGAACTTCTATGTTCCATTGTATGTATTTTCTTTTTTAAGTATGTTCACCGATTACTCAAAGACGCCTAGACCGATTTGGAAAATTCTTCTTTTGTTTGAAAGGGTATACTTCCCAAGTGGTTCCTTGGTCATCAGGTCAGGATCTGATGATGGGATCCTGAAGAAATCGAGGGAACTTATAGGCAAACTTAAAGCGATTTGGGTATTTTGAGGCGCATTGAAGTCGGTGATACTTTTTTAAAAGATATCTAACTAATGTGTTCAGTAATAAAGTAGCTACCACAAAACAAAACCAACGGGGCCCACGCATTCTAAGAATATCAACCTATATTGCAAGTATTGTAAACAACTGTGACCGTATTACGTATTGCAAAGTGATTACTATTTATATTTCTATCCAGTGGCTATTCTGGTTAGCTTTTTGTGACCGTAAGTTCTTTTTTTAACTTTTATGTTTTATAGTATCTTTTTATATATTACGAGCTAAACCCCGCGGTTTCACCCACGTAGGTCCCGTGTATTTATAGCCTATGTGTTAATACAGGTCTCCAGCTATGTACATACCAAGTTTCATCGTAATCGGTTCAGTAGTTTTTGCGTGAAAGAGTAACAAACATCTATACATCCTCACAAACATTTACATTTATAACACTGGTAAACACTGTTTTTGTCACACGAACTTCATGATGATTTTCGTTTATGTTATTGTCCCCTCATTAAAAATATGTAATCATTTTGTTTTAATGACATCCAGTTTTTTTGTGACAGCTACATATTCATTTATGATAATATGATACGTTTCTTTGTTTGAATAACTTCATTTAGACAACAAGTAACTTTTTAGTTGTAACTAACATCGTAAATATGCTGCGAAAGTGTTCTAACAACCCCGACAGTTTTTGTTAGGTGTGTGGAGAATTAACTTTTACACCTCAGCGTCAAAATTTCACATCACTATTTGAACAGTGCTATTTAGACTATTTTGGATTTCCTGTGAGGCATCTAGATGAATCCTGGGTTTCACATATATGTTGTGTAACGTGTGAGACTCCTATTAGGTTGGGGTAAATAAGAACCTAGATATTTGCAACTTGTTATATCAATGATTTGGACGGAACCAAAGGATCATGTAAGTGACTTCTTTTTGTTTGACTCTGAAAAAAAGGTATTACAACCAAGTCCAAATACACTCTCCAGTGTCCAAACTTGTCTTTGGCTAATAGACCCATCTTACATAGTGCCTAACTGCCTGTGCCAAAGCATCCAAAAAGAAAAATTCGCCTAGAAATGTTTTGTAAATGTTGTCCAAAATTGTCTAAGAAACCATAATGCAGAAAATTAAAAAAAAATGAACTTATAATGTCATATAAAGCTTTGGAGTGTAATATGTCCTTAAAAATACATATGCTGGTTTCTAATCTGGATTTCTTTCCGGCAAATTTGGGTGCTGTGAGTGACGAACAAGGTTAGAGGTTCTATCGGGATATTTCCGTAATGGAGTAGTATAGCGCTATCAAGGGAAACGGAGTCCAGGAATGTTAGCAGATTATTGTTGGAGACATAGAAGGTACCTACCAAAAGCTATATATTCAGAAAATTATAAGTATTTATTATGCATTAAGCTATAATTTCACTATGTGTAGCTGATTTTTGTATTTTTTACGAAAAATATATATTTTGATGTCACAAGAAAAGCTGATGTGTTATTTTTTTTTTCATCGATATATTATTGTTTGGTGGCCCTTATACATTCAAAATTTGATAAAAGTTTTCATGTGACAAAAAAAGTTTAAATTTTGTTGACCAGTGTAAGTAATTATTTGCATGCTAGAATTTATGTGCAGGTTACTTTATTTTAAAACATTACATTCAGTAAATTATATTATCAATTACCACTTACAGCAAATGACAGTATTCGAACAGTATAATTATTTTAAAATATTTTGTTCGAATACAGTCAACTTCTTTAAGTGGTAATCGATAATTTTAAGTCTTCCTACGTGACAGGCCATGCTTAGTGTAGGAAGCCTTTATTAAACCTGACATCAACAGGTTCTTATTACTCTTAATTTGTGTTCTATGTAATTGTTCAAATGTAATTATTGTTACGAATATCCCGCGGGCGCTATCTATTGTCGATTGTAGGAAGTCAGAGGGTAACGATTACCTAAAATGAGATGCACGCCATCTTTTGATAAAACACGGAACTAATAAGGCTATGAATAGGAATGTGCCACAATGTATTGGAATGGAATGTGCCAGAATAGTTTCGAGTTTTCGAAAGATGTCGCGATCTCTCAGAAATCACGCCCGGGAATATAAGGCGCATGCATTGCGGTATAAAGAGTTTTTTTTAGTTGAGCAATCAGGGAGTAAACAAAGCGAAAAGTGTGAAGTGCGATAAGTGAATTTAAATAGTGAGAATTAATTGTAATCGTGTTGTTGTGTGTTTCTCTGTGAATTATTGCAATATTTTGTATTGTATATATTTTGGTAATAAATTGGTTTATATTTCTAATCCCGAACCTCAGCTCGTAACATCGTAACATTATTATCAAAAGTAAGTAATTTTGGCAATCAAATTTTTATATAATTTTTGTACATAGCTAAATAGGGGCTTATTTATTTTTAATTGAGCATATTAATATTTCATTTTACCTTCTTTACTTACAAATCGTCCTTGTTTTGAAAGACGTTAGTTTGTAGATAGATGTGTAGGTAATTTTTTTTAAATAAAACCCTTGACTGAATTTCTTTTACATAGTTCGGTAGCTGTTTGTAAAGTTAGGTGCCTTCGTCAGAGATAAGATATAGTTACCTACTTCATAATCTTCGTATGTAATATTTCTGTCATTCCTGAGACTAAATTCATAGATAATACACTATTTAGGGAATAGATAAGCCGCTCTCAATCATTAAAGGGGGACAAAAAGTGTCTGTTGTACTGGTCGTATAAGAGATGGCGCTAGCTCTTCGTTTTAAGTAATGTAGGGACAAACTAGATGGCGCTAATTCTATGTATAACAATACATACCTAGACATATATGTATTTTACTATTGCACAATGCACTTAATCAGCAACGATTTACGTATATTGTGTCCCTACTTCACTCATTAATTTTTCGAAGCCCAGATCCTTAATCCACGAATTAAACCTCTGCATATTCCGAATAGGCAGTGGATTGGAGAAATGATGCAGCCATTCTCAAGTAGGTGCGCTTACAGACGAACAGTTTATCATTTCTATTTACATAGTTGACATATAAAAACTTGTCGATCAAATCGCGATCTCTCTGCATTGTTTTTTTTATTTGTGAAGGTGTTTAAAAAAATAGTCATTACCAGTAAGAATTACGGTAAGTTAAGTAGCTAAAGACGTCCCAATATATAAAAGTCACTAAAGTAATAATTCTTAGTAAAAAACATTGTTTAATTTATACTTACCTTTTTTGATTTTTTAAATACCTACAATTATAATTACCGTAAACTTCGCGCTTCGAGCAAAAAAAAATTCTCGCAGAATTACAAACCCTATGGAGCAATACAAGAGGGTTTTTAGGCCATCAACCGTCTAGAAGGCCATCAGCGGGTATAACGACATTTTTTACATGACTAAATCTAAAAATTCGAATATGAACATACATTTTATACATGAACTGATTCAATAGGATAAATTATAGTAGTAGTAGTGCCGGGATGACTAAACGATTTAAAAAGGTTAGGCTATTTATTAGCACAAGAGGCTGGAATAAATAGAGTAATTACTTAATAAGTAAGGAGATGATTAAAATAAAAATAATATTATGTTTCTTAAAGTGAAAATTCTTTTGAAATACGATAAAACGGAAGCATCACGATAAAGTTCCTACGATAAAGCTCTTATAATCTTTGTCTTTGCGCCTGCGTACTACCAATCTTTGTCTTTGCGCCTGCGTACTATATGTCAATGTCAACGTGGTGTAATTTTTGTGCACTTTTTCTCCATATTTCACTTATACTTAATTGATTCTTTACAAGTTAACATTTAAATCCAACCTTAACCTATATTGACAATGATGTATTGTTTGTTTTGAAAGTTGTGTACAGTTGTATTCAGGTTTGCTTACTGTTTATTATTAAGGTCATTCTTTGTATATCTTGATCTGTTTTTCTGAAGTTTCACTTATGCCGTGTGTGAATTGCACACATACACTTTTTTTTACTAGCGACCCGCCCCGTTTTCGCACGGGTGCAATGTAGGTAAATACTAATGTGGTGAACAATTATCGTCATATCATTATGCATATCAACACAAAACGATATGAAACTATACGTAAACCTTCCCCTTGAATCGCTCTATCTATTGGTGAAAACCGAATTAAAATCCGTTGCGTAGCTTAAAAGATTTAAGCGTACAGACGGAAGCGACTTTGTTTTATACTACGTAGAGATATATTTTCATGGCTGTATAATCTGTGTAGTATTCCAAATCCAATTTTCACGCCAATTGAATAAGACTGCATGTTGTGGATCTGCGCATAATTGTCACTCATGAGCGGACGTATTTAGCACTTAATTTTGTTTTTAATCTACCTCGGCCTTGAGATTATATTGTTTGGTGATACAAATTTATTTTTGGGAATATGTACTTTTTTGTCCTGAAATATTTTTATATAGATATCGGTTTAAGATTTGGGTTAATTAAATATATTTTTATGTGAAACGCGTACAAGTCAAGTAATTATATTAAAGGTCAATTGATAATAGAAAGTGTGCCACATGACAGATTATGTAGAGTGTAGGTATACATCGCACACCCATCTTGTTATCTAAAAAAAACAATATTCTGTTTACAACAATTCAACTCGGCAATAAATTAATTTTTTGTAGGCCACTTCTTTCTTTCTTCTTTTTAGGGTTCCGTACCCCCTGTAAGGGTAAAAACGGGACGCTATTACTAAGACTCCACTGTCTGTCACCAGACTATATCTCATGAACTGTGATAGCTAGACAGTTAAGTTATATATTTCTAGACTTATATATTTCTGTTGCCGCTATAACAACAAATAAATAGGGCTCCCATACAACAAACGTGATTTTTTTGCCGTATTTTGATCGATATTAATAACGGCAGCAGACACTTGAAATATTCACAGAATATTAGTGTCTAATGTTGTATATGTCGAATCCTCTGTCACAGGACTAGGCACAATGTGGGCACAAAGTGGGTACGGGCGATGAGAAAACTCCCTTTTGACATTTAATCACTGATGCATTGTAAACACGCAAAGAAACACTGTACAGTTCCTAGGTTAGTGTTGACTCGCCGGTGACCAAACTGAAAGTGAACTCGTCCGTCCGCAGGCCAACACCCTTCGCCTAGACTCTGTGTAACGCCGATAGATGGCACTTGTGTTCCTTTCCGGTGAATTTATTATAGAGGGCGCTCTAAGCATCCGTACTAATGACCGAAATTCGACATATACATAATGGTACGGAACCCTTCGTGTGCGAGTCGGACTCGCACTTGGCCGGTTTTTATCTTCTTTATTTGGGAAAACCAACAATTGTACAACGAGTATTACATATAGTTAGGTTTACAAGTTACATGGGTTATTGTACAATCCACGATGTTTCCACTTCATCAGCGCGAACCACCCTCCCCGTACGAGCAATAGAGCGGCTAAGACTTACCTGTCTAAAAATACTCGCAAATAGGTAAATATATAAATAAATAAATGAAGACAAAAAGAGTTCAGTACCTTTTCCTCCTCTGCTTGTCAACCGATTTATTTTCTTTTTGTTAAGCAGCTATTGACAAGCTTTAGTGTTATGAATTATATAATGAATATAATGAACTAGCAGCGCCCCTCGGTTTCACCCGCGTAAGTCTCGATCCCGTGGGAATATCGGGATAAAAAGTAGCCTATGCGTTAATGCAGGTCTCCAACTATGTACATACCAAGTTTCATCGCAATCGGTTCAGTGGTTTTTGCGTGAAAGAGTAACAAACATCTATCCATCCATCCAAACTTCCACATTTATAATATTAGTGGGATTACGTTTACCTGCATGATAGCATGATAATTCACTAAATTCGCTTGGGATCATCATTTTATGCAGTCGATATAGATAGTACAGTGAAAAGGTCTTCTGCGCTTATATGGAAATGTCTTTGTCAAAGGCAGATTTATAAATATAAAAATATAATAAAATTCTTCCAAAAAAAAGCCAACTTCAACGAAAAAAACTATTCCATAAACGACTTATATATGGTTTTCTGATGGATGCCATTGTCAGAACTGGACCAAATTGAAATGGGACCACACGGGAAGCACCAGCTTTCAAATAAAAAAGAAGTCGAAAAGTTCTAAGGTAACAAACATAAAAAAAAAACATACAGTCGAATTAAGAACCTCGTCCTTTTTTGAAGTCGGTTAAAAAGGAATTATCAATCAACTGCCAGCACGTAGTTTGCATGTAATTCGCATCAATCAACACAATTAAACGGTCATGCATGCATCACAGCACGTAACGCATGTCATACCGCATGATCGTCAAGGACCGCTTTAAAGCGATGATAACACAAATGCACATACTGTTCCGTGTGATAGGACTGCCAACACTGGCTGATGTGACGTCATCTCGCGTTGGCAATTCATGTAGGATTGTATATTACAGTAATTATGTGGTTGTTAAAAAAAATTGTCATGCCAGGTGATTTATAATATCAGCAGAAAAACGAATGTTATTATATAAAGACATACTTACCTATATATGTATAGATAACCTCTGTATAAGTTACATTACTTAATGCAACTAATAATGTGTTTTTCTTGATAACATCTGTGTTCGTTACTATTACAACTACCCACTTTAGAGGAAGCAAGATAGGGACAATAAATAAAAAGATTATTAAGGCTCATTATTATTGTCATCACCTCGCTGGAGCTAGTGGTTGGTAAGTGTTATGTCAGATTAAACCGAATAAAACCACATGACTTTTCGTCACAGAAATTCACGCTTTCCATTTTATTGTAATTATTCACTAGCATTACGATCGTTGGTTCATTCAGGCCCAGATACCTTATGTGGGCCCGAACCGGTAAGAGGATCGAGTTGACCACGATAGAGGTGCCTGGGGGTGGACTACGCTGTGGCCCATGGAATAAAAGGGCTTCCGTCTTTTCCAGAGCCAAATCGTCTCGATGCCCTCGACCACCACAGAGACGACCCTGACCCCACCGTTCACCCTCTGGGCTGTGACCAACGTATCATCGGCGTAACAGATTACGCCGAGTCCGGGGGAAATTTGCCTCGAACGGCCCAGTCGTACCCTACCGTAAATAGTCTGCCACTAGCCGTACCCCGCACCCCGTGATAGAGGAGTGCTTCCCTGATGCAGCTGAATGCCAGACTATTGAATTGGTCGCCAACAGCACGCCTCCACAGCTCACCACCTCTTCGATCCCGGCCCTCAATCAAACGCCCACTCGAAAACAAAATTGGGCGTCAAACAAATCGGGGCCGACCTCACACTGGTTCAAGACGATGCGGGTAGACCCTCTCAAACAATTTACCCGCCACGTCCAGCAACTCGATGAGCCCGTAGGGTGTGACCGAGACGGTAGGCCGTCCCGGATTCATTAAAAGAACCAGCTTCCTGCTTTTCCAGAGGTCGGGGAAGTGTCCGCATGCTGAGCTAACGTCGTAAATTTCCCTGAGGTGGGCGCGATATGTGGTCGAGGGATAGGGTCGGCATTCGGATATTATTCTTGGAGCGAATCCATAGAATAGCCGCCCCTACCTCCGCCTCCGTGACGGGTGAAACACCTTCATAGTCGACCCCCCCCCCCCTCATCGGCCAAGGGGGCCGTCGTCTGGGGTGTGTGCACCACCAGTTGCGGGAAAAACCCATTAACCACTTCATGTAAAAAGCTGGACCTAGGTCTCTTACTGTGTCAACCGCGAATTAACGCGGTCACGAATTTAAAAGGTATTACATACCTTACATTTGCCTGGCGTTTCGACCAGGTTGCACTGGCCAAGGTCAACGTCAAGCATTTAAATACGTAATCGCGTTAATTCCCGTTAACATAACCTCCCGTTAACATTAACATAACCCATAGTCCTGTATGCATGTCTTGAGTCTTGTTCAACCGCAGTTTAATAGTAATTACTACTTGAATAAAGGCCATCAGTTACGTATTATTTATTGGTAGGCATTGTTGAATAACTTTTCTCTTTTCAAGTTGACCGGCTCACAATGTTTTGCAAGCAGTTTACTTTTTGTTTTACGTGAACAATGTTTCGGTTGGCTGGAACTAGAAAGTTAGTGAAGAAAAATTAACTTACTCTGTATTGGTTGTTCAGACCTTTTTCCTTTTATTGGACACAATGTATTCATGTTTAATTATACCCAGAGGGTTGTAAAACGAGAAATTGAAGACGCGTGTCAATATTAGGTAGCTAGCTTTTGCACGCGGCTTCGCTCGTGTTGTTTATCAAGAGTTATTTTTCAAACCGTCAAGCACATATATACCTAAACCTTCCTCATGAATCACTCTATCTATAAGTGGAAACCGCATGAAAATCCGTTCAGTAGTTTTTGAGTTTATCGCGAACAGACAGACAGACCTACAGACGCGGCGGGGGACTTTGTTTTATAATATGTAGTGATTAGTTTAGATTATATTAAAGTAAGGATTACTATAGGTATCTCTAACTATTAAATATACAATAAGACCTTGTACTTGTAAACATTATGGTGCAATAAATATTTTGAATTTGAATTTCCTGGAGGCCAGAATCCATACGAACCTACATTAAAACGCGACGGCCGGACCGAATGACTGTCGCGCGCGTAATTATTTTGTCGCGCGTAATTATTTTGCCGTAATTATTTTGTCGCGCCAATATTTTTTATATTGCGATATCTTCTAATATATTCGTTTAAACTATATAGAGTTAATTGAACAAATATTCTATATTAAATTTCCGTTCTAACAGATATATTTATTTAGATATAAATTAATACCATATGGGTTAAAAAAGCTTCGCAAAAAAACATTATTTTTAATCTAAAATTTTAATTGTAAAAGCAGTTACTGTGAGTTATCCGTCGGAGATAGCCATATCCTATCGCGGAATTTTTATAGACATTGATATGTTCTTTAATATAATAGTACATTGTTTGGCCTCTTTTGTTCTATCATCAATAGTTTTCACAGCGCATGCGATGAGAGACATTTTATGACAAAAAAATTTACACCTTGGGTCATATTATTCAAGTTTTAGTAGGGATCCCTAATTATTTCTGTAAATAAATATAGCCTATGTTACTCGGTGAAGATGTAGCTTTCTAACGGTAAAAGAATTTTTAAAATCAGTCGAGTAGATTTTGAGTTAAATCGTAACAAACAAATATTTCCTCTTTATAATATTAGTTTAGATGTATGTAAATGTCTGTAAAAATAAGGCAAACAGACAAATAAAACCAAATCATTATCAATCCGAATTGAAAATATCGATAAATAGGCTTCACGATATTTAAGCTAAACACAAAGGTTGTCACTAAAATAAATTAAAAAGTCTAATAAAACAAAAAATTGAAGTATCGTGCTTGTAAGGGTCCTTCGGCACTGCTGTGCGGCATAAATAAATATATCCTGTTTTGATTAATTTATATGTCAACGACCTTAAGCAGCGTTCACATACCAGACCTTGGCATTAATATATGTAGGTACTAAATGTTGTAAACTAGTGAACCAGGAAGTCTTGTTGACATTTTTTTTAGAAAAGCCTCCTTATATGTTTTGTTATTATATCCGTAACTACGAGTATATCCGTAAATCCATAATTACGCACTTCATTGAGACTGAAAGAGTTTTTGAATCTAAAACTATTTTATTACATGATGTTTAAAAGAAATAAGTATTTAAAAAATGTTAAAAAAAAAGAAAAAGAGTCGGAGGTTTGATTTTTATTGAGGAATTTGATTGATTTGTTAATTTTTAAATTTAATACTACAATCAGATGTAGGTTAAAATTAATTTCCAAGATTTTTTCATACCACCACTGATGTTCTGATAAAGTTAGTTATTGTAAACCTTCCCTCTAACTAACTGAGTTCAGTAGAATAGAAAAAAATAGGACTGAACAAACTTGATTGTACTCCAATTAAAAGGAGATATTAAAAAATGATATTGTATTCTTAAAAAAAAATCCAACAGAGATTGAAAACATTTTTATTTTTTAGTTTACTAATTCTCAATTACATTTTAAGCTGCTCTTTTATCAGTGTAATTTGATCCATGTTGAATTTTACTCGGAATAAAAAACCATCTCACAAAGAAGGGACATCTTATTTGCTTTTTAAAACCTTACAAGGAATACATCAAATGGATATATACAAAATGCGTCGGTAAGCGTTAAGTAATGATAATATTTTGTGTTGAAAAGAGAAAACAATAAATTAATCAAATCATAGGCGCTTTTGGTGTCTTGTCGGATACATTTTAAGTAGGCATCTAAATCATTAATACATACCAATAAATAAAATTGAAGTGTCTGTAATGTCAAAGTAATAGTTTTTTAAACGCATCCAGTTATCTGCACGATACCTTTGAAAAAATATCAGTTTAATTTTATTTTTGTCTGTCTGTTTGTTCCGGTTAATCCAACACGGATTTCCACGGGACTTTCAGTGCCAGATAGCTGGTGTTATAAGGAGTAACTTAGACTACTTTTAGTTTGGAAATAGATTTAGGGTTCCGCGCAAAATATTTAAATATGTACACTCGAGCGAAGCCGCGTGAGAACTGCTAGTATTTTAATAACATAAATTTCATCGCGTAATAATTGGCTTTCTTCTATATAAAAAACTATTTATTCAAGTCTCGTCCTGTAATGTATGAAGGTCAGAGTGCCAAGTTCATAATCCGAAACGCAGTTTGTGACTACGTAACAAACCAGTAAAGTTCACATACATACCCTGTTTCTTTTTTACGTTTTACGTTTACAACTGCTTCAGAAAATAACACGTTATAAGCCTCCAAGCACACTATGTGCTAAGAAACAAGTATCTACATACTCGTAATATTGTAGCACTTCGCTAGGGCGCAATGAGAAAGTTGTCAGGGATGTGTGTGTGAAGAGGCAAGCATGGAATCAAACACTGGGAGCTGTGTATTATTGTATTGTAGGTACGTTGTAGGGGTAGTTTCCCTTACAATTATATTGATAGCTTGATAATGAGTAGACAAGTTTACCGGATGATGATTTTATTGCTACTAAATTATGTACAAAAATAAGTAAGTAAAGTTATTGCATATGTAATGTGAGTATAATACAAATACGTGGACGCAAGCTAATTTCGTTAACTACTATTAATGTACGGGTTTACTCGCACATACGTTATAATAAATACTTTCACATTCAAATACAACAAAGACTTCTTCAAAGACGAGGTACGTCCAGGTTCAGACTCTTTCCTTCATAAATACTGGAATAGACTGGCAACTTCTTTTGTGTAGGTCAGCGCCTCTGAACGTCAAGCAAAGGAACTACATTTAGTTTTCTACTTCTCCTATAGAGGCACTGACTAGATACAGGTATAAACATATATTATTATTATAGTTATAATGTATAATTATGAGAACAGGGTAAATACACAAATGTGTAATGTTATTAGTTCATTAATAACATATTTTATTATCATTTCATTTACAAGACTATAATGTTTTCAAGCATATTATAGGAACTGTCACTGTCACCACGTTCATTTTTATAAAATTTAGAACAGCTTTTGACTGTGAGAACATTGTTCACTTATTTGCACCAATTCATAACGAAAACTGCTATACTATTACAATAATTAATAACACTTTTATTATTACAACAATTAATTTAAATTATTTATGATATAACAAACCGGTGAAACCGTCGAATTTTTTTCTGACATTTGACATTTAGACAGAGTTGCCAGCATGTTATACTGGTTAACTACTTTATGGTCTCGAGTAATAATTTATTTAATTTCGAATCAATTATTGATTATCTTAAATATGAATTAATAAAAGTTTTAAACTTTTTTTTTACTTAATGTTAATCAAGGAATTATTACAAACGACAAACCTGGTGAAATGATGGTACAAACTTGACAAGTTATATAAAATACCTTAAATGTGTGACAGTAAAATATGGTAACCTAGAATAACACTTTTATGTATAAGGTAAACATGGCTCTTTTAAAAAAAAATATTGTTCTCTAGTTGCCAGGGCATGCTTTCCTTCCTATTTTTTATATAAATTTAATTAGATAAAGCTATTCGACTCGACTTAGACTTTATATTAGCAGCCAGCTATTAGCCAGTTCCAAAGAGGTTTGAACACTACAATTTGTATGTATTAAAAAAAATGGGCGGTCTTATTGCAGTTTGCGATTTCTTACAACTGCAGATCGCGGCTCGCAGTGTTGCCAAACGTGCCAAGTCGGGCTAGGAGCAAAATTTCGAACTGGTTTGATCACCGACAAAACTGCTCTACGCCTTTAAAGTAAGTACGCGTACTTTAACTGACACGCTGGTGAAAAAGGTCATCGAGACACAAGTACGCGTACTTACTTACGTACGAGTAAGTACGCTGAAGTAATAAATTATGTTAAAGAATATATGTATACACATATTCTTTATGAACAACTTTAGGTGTATAATGTCTATTTTAATTGACCTCGTCAATGAATGCTTACCATTATATGTTCATATTACAAACACTTCGCTGATTTTTTGCTTAATCGCTCTGTTCGTATAACACAGTTCAAACTACTGTGTTCGCTCATTCTAAAATGAACTTTTTTTTACGCATTGTTTTATTGTTATCTGATATATATACATATTTTATCTTTAAAAGTTATTATCTGTTAAAGCTACTAAAAAAACTCTTAAAGCAAAACTCTCTTAGCGTATGAGTAAACTACGCCCATTGGCTTAATTGTAGTGCGTCATATTAAAAGTCCATATAAAAAAAACCTTTTTTTTTCATGCATAGACAAATGACTATATTTTTCTAGCAAAATTTTCTAGCCTATTGCCGTCTATTAGGCACGTTTTGGGCCTCGGTACTCCCATAAATATTATCTTATCTGTGGTTCGTGGTACCTACTGGGTCTAAGAGTTTCATAACAAAAGTTCATAAAAAATTGTTTGACCCGAATTTATACTATATTTTTTACTGCAACAGTTTACTTTTAAAAGTGTTATCCTGGACCAAAAACCAAATTCTTTAGGTCGAACTGTTGTGAACAGACCTTAATTTATCAAGAGCGATAAACAGCGTTTTGTGTCCACTGCTGTTCAGTACATATCGCGTCTTATGGTGATAAAGTCTTGTCTTCGCTTACTTGCTTGACCGCCTAAATGATACGTTTTTGTTAAGTGACGCTGTGGCGGTTAAAACAACAACAAAAAAATATGGCTAGGATATCGTTTACTGTGAATGGAGAACTGTATACACTGAGTAAGTTTGATTTGATTTATATAAATTAAAATTAAGTGATTTGTAAGCACGTCACTGGAGAGCGACTGGACCATTTTGTTTTTTTTTTTTAATGTTTGTAACAGTCCGTGTCACGTTTCTAAGCATAGAAAGCATAGAAAATTAGACCGAGAAATTGGTAAATTGGGGAAAAAATCTAATAATGCTCTTTTCCATAGGAATTTCGTAATTAGTAAACTAAGGAATAGTTCTTTCTTGTTCTTTATTATGAGAATAAAATTGGTAATAAGTAAATTTAAGTGTCACAAATTAACACGAATGTTATTTGTGTTGTTTTCCTTCTAATTTTTTGTGTGTCTATGATTGTTGTATTTATACGTTTGCGTTGTGAAATTATAAAGCTAAAGGTACGTTTGTTTGAAAGCTCTAACCTCAGTTTTACCTGTTCAAATTGTATTTTTTTATGTTGGATAATGGGTTAAATGAGTAATTTAGTTAATTAAAATGTAATAGATAATATTTGTGCTTAATAATCCATGTCCATCCATCCATCCATCCATACACTATAGATACTACATAATCCTAAAAACGGAACATTAAAAAAGTTCATGATAGGCTTTTTTACTTTCGTTCGTATCACTTTTTCCGGATCCAAA
This sequence comes from Euplagia quadripunctaria, assembly GCA_963859945.1. Lineage (NCBI taxonomy): Eukaryota > Metazoa > Arthropoda > Insecta > Lepidoptera > Erebidae > Euplagia > Euplagia quadripunctaria. The sequence goes on from OY982573.1 coordinate 3,973,704, forward strand.
TTTGTCATATTTTTTCAAGCAACTGTGTTAAGGACACTAAGCCTTTTTCAATACCAATTAAAATTTTCTGGATAAATTAAAGTCCAAACATAACCTTGACTTTTAATTACCCGAAGATTTGACAAAATAAAAGAAGATTCAATTTCTTTTATTTTGTATAAATAGTTTATAATTCTTTTAGGTTATGTATAAATATAAAAAAACCAAATCAAAGAAGATTATTTTCCCTCTTTTTTCCTTTTTTATCCTTAATTTATATAATTATAAGGATTACATTGACCTTATCTGAATTATTGAAATAAGTAGATTACTTATATAAACCCTTAATTTAGTAAACCTAATTTGAAGTCACTGCTAAACATTTTCATGGCGGAATCTGTAAAAAACAATGATAACCTCATTTATACTTTACATAATTTCTTTACTTCTTTGTTTGTTTGTCTCCTCGCCCTATAAAAACTAGTAAACCGGTAGGGTTGTCGCAAGTTGCTTGGCTATGAGTCATGAGTTCATGACATTTGAAACGCACTGTTTATGTTTGGTTAAATTCTTCATTCATTCTTCAAGAAAAGAGCGTACTCCCACCTCAAAGGCCGTCAACGCACTTGTGACTCTTGAGTTGCAGGTGTCCATCGGCGGCGGTAGTTACTTACAGGGCTGCCATGCTGTATAATTGGATACAAAATTCGGATAATTCGGTAATCTTATGCGTCCTGTTTGTATAGTGGATTTGCATTGTATAATTGGATACAATGTCATTACTGATGTTATAGCGTAATAAGTACTTACATACACATAGAGATACTTAAAACAAATCATGTCTGTGGTAAACTGTTAAATCTTTAAACGTTAAAGTTAAAACACCTTTTATGAATATCCCCAAAGAGTGAAGTACTATTGTTGTAAAACATTGATTTTGAATAATAGTACGTGATTTTGTACAAGTTCTGAGACGCGGCGGTATAGAATAAGGTATCCATACTGGCAGCCCTGGTCACTTACCATCACGTGACCCATCTGCTCGTTTACCCTGTATACCATAAATGTACATATTAATATTTGGAAAACAAATAAAAAACAACTACTAACAAAAATAAACACGATTTGAGCCATTTTTCATTGTAAATAATGCTGTTAATGTTCCCTATTATTAACATAATTCATTTAACAGTCCTAATGAAACAATTCCTTATACAAATAAGACTTCGTAAAAATAATTTCCTTACTATTTTAAGGATTGTTATTCATTTTGACTGTTAACCAAATGTTAGAAGTCGAATGATTTGGCGATTGCAAAATATGGCGTAACAATTTGTTATTTCAAACAAGTGTTATATAGAACGAACCGTTTTGATTTCACTAGGTATCATAACCCGCGCGCCTTAACCATTTTTTTAACTTGCTGTTTTTATAAGTAACTAATGTGGACTTCAAATAACTGGGCTTGCAGTCGCTATGATTGATACCTAAAAACGTGCAGAAAAATAAACATGGAGACGCAATAAAACCGGTTGATTAGGATTTAAAGTTTATGTTTTGTTCATGTGTGCATTTTTTGCATGGTAAATTGATAATATTAAGTTATTTTTACAATAATTGGCTTCTAGAATGCATATCAGTTCGTAATAGCGTGCTAGTCCGTACATTAATGCATGTAGGGTACCGAGGGAAGGTATGCTGCTGAGGATTGGGCACGTTGTAACAATGAGTGCGGAACGAATGATAAAACAAGTTTTTTAAGGTAAAGGTGAGTGATAATGCCGGTAGGGGTCACCGACACCGAACATACTCAGACCAAATTGGAAATGTTCTGAAAAAAGTGCAGCTCAGAGTTACCCGAAACTGGTAGGCTTTTTTGAAAAGTTTGATACCAATAGATAAAGTTCGTGAGGTATGTAAGGACATAAGCTGGTATCCGGCTGTCGTCTCTTCTTATCGCGAAGGGAAAGAGATGCAAGCATATGTACCTATATATGTATGTATGTGTATAAAAAAGCTGAAGGAGTTTGTTTTTTGTTTATTTTATAACAGCTAAAATTATTTTAGATTATCCATGACCATAATCGGTTTAAATCGATCTCAACGTCAACGAGTTTTTGTGTTTTTTTTTGTACTGCGATTGAATACAGCAATCGAAATCGTTAAGAACTTGATGTTTTAATTTGAGAAAATAATAATAATAATCTTTATTATTCTGAAAATGTACACAGTTTACAATATAGTTATAATTCTGATTATCTAATGTGCAGTACCTTGCAACGCTTTCGATGTTGAAATAACGAGTTACTCCCAGACCACGTTATCTGATCCACATCCTTATCGAAAAATGCTGAATTTTTTATAGGCTCACGTATAAAATAACTTTGACAATGTTTACTTTTTAAAATTGAAGATGACATTCAAGTGCAGCATGGCCTACTATTGTGGCTGGTAGGCCATCCATACCCTATAATCACAGAAGCCCGATTTGCCAACCCTAGTCAGTAACAGATCCAAAGGAGTTAGAAAACCCTACCACAGTATAAGGTATAATAGAGTACCATACTTATCTTATATTATTATCTTCATACAAACGGTTGGATCGCGAGACATACCTCTACACGCTTTGCGTTTGGTATACACTCGGTACACAAACAGTCGCGACTGCTCCGCAGTGACGAACGAATGTAGTGATCGTTTTTTAAGCAGTAAGCGTGCGATTTGTGTATTTCATTGAAATAAATACAAATAATTAAGTACTTAATATGGCAAAGAGAAATTATAGACTATATTGTGCTGTTTTTGGTTACTTGAATTCTTTAAAAACGCACCCAAAGATAACATTTTTTAAATTACCTAGAAACTCCGAAAGGTAAGACTTTAAAATAATTTTTATTTAGGTACCTACGTATACGTACGTACGTATACTACGTGTACGTAACTTGTTTCTTTTTTGATAGGTAGGTATTTCACCTTTTCCACCGAGTAAAATACCTGGATTAATAAATAAATAAGTAGATAGGGTGACAAAAGTGACGAACGAGTGACTTACCCACGCTCGCGTTAAAAAAAACTAGTAGGTAGTTTCCTAGGCTAAGCTAACTGTTTACTTATGTATTTAGCTACTTACATGTATTATTGAATTAGACGAAATATCATTATGAAATGATTATAAAGGTAAAAAATGGTAGGTACCTACCTACTACTTATTTCATTCACAACAAACTTTCATATTTTTTAATAAAAAATAAATTATAATATTTACAATCACAAAACTAGAAAGAAACTCAAGTAGGTAGATGAAATTATGGGCAGCCCCATCGCGTGTTTACGTACCGTCCGGCTGTAGGTAATTATTTCAAGGAAAGGGCCGAGGCACAATACTGTATATACATACAAAGTATACTGTGACCCTACTCACTACAGTAAAATTATTTGCTGCGTACTCGGTCATAAACACTGATGCTCCACAAATCAGTGTCCCGTGTATGTGGCGGCAGCGCAAGCAAGTTATCGATAAAAGAGAATTTGAAGACGATGAATCTGTCGTAGAATTATTTAATTAAAATTTCATATTATTATTAATTATTATTATTATGATTTATTTAACAAATATGTTTTATTCTATTTCAATTCATTATTTAACTGTTAAAAAATTACATCATCTATATCGATAGTATTTATCGACTATTTGTAAATATGGTAATTCTCATCGCGTCACAAACACAAAATAACCATAACCTATCCATAAGTGCAAGACAGCGCAATATTCTTAGCCCCCTTCGATGATTTATGATGGAGTCTGTAGCAAGTATTTTTTTTACTATGAGGTAGCCTGCAGTTCTACTGAACTACCGGCTATCACCGACTTCAATGCGCCTCAAAATACCCAAATCGCATCTAGTGTGCCTATAAAATTTTAAGAGTTCCCTCGATTTCTCCAGGATCCCATCATCAGATCCTGACCTGATGCCGCACGACATACGAATAGGTTCGACATCAACATATACTCTACTCCGCTACTACTCCATATCATTCTATTCCGCTTCATATAATGCAGCTAAATAATCCAGGACTTGTCAGCTTTTGAACATACGTCGTTGCCTGACATAAATCAAGGGCCGTGATTTGTTTCATTTTTTAGAGTTATATTTTCAATGACACGAACAATGAACTCTAACAACTTGAAAATCCACTATTCTTCTAATTCATGACTACTAATTATTTATTTACATATAGTTAAGGTTATTAGTAAGAAGTTACGAGGTCACCACACACGTCAGATGTAGTACAAATGATTACGTTCAACAATATTTTTATTTCCAATTTTTTTTTGTCACAATTTAAAAATAATAATAAGTGAAGGATAATTATGTCGTTTGGCTGTGATTACATACTAAAAGTATCGGGAATGGAATATTTCCACTATTCCTATCATATTAAAATCTTTTTAATTGAAAACTCCTTGGTTTTAAAAATCGAATACCATTTATTTATTTAAAAAAAGATTCTCGGTCTTCTCACAAGGTCTTCTCAAACTTGTTTAGTCGTTGAGAAAATGGTATTGACTCGAGAAAATTCAAGGGCGATGATTTATTATGACTTTCGAAGCGGTTTAACACAAAAACAGTGTGTTGATGCTTTCTGCATTTGGTGATGAAGCCCCATCCAAAATCACAATTTATCGCTGGTTTGCTGAATTTCAACGTGGACGTGTCAAGCTCAGTGATGATCCCCGTCAAGGTCGTCCAAAAACTGTAGTCACTCAAGAAAACGTTGATGCTGTGCGTAAGCTGATTGAGGAAGATCGACATGTGATATACCGCGAAATTCAGGCAAATTTAGACATTGGTATGAGTCAAATACAAATAATCTTGCATGAACAATTAGGTGTAAAAAAGTTGTTTTCCCGATGGATACCGCATTTGCTCTGTGAAGAGCAAAAAGCGGCTCGCGTTACTTGGTGCGTCAGAACTCTCGAAAGATTCCACGCAGGATCCTCAAATGTTGTATACAACATTGTATCAGGTGACGAATCCTGGATATACGCGTACGAACCCGAAACAAAAAACCAGTCACGAGTTTGGGTGTTCGAAAATGAGTTAAAGCCAACTAAAATTGTTCGTTCACGGAGTGTTGCAAAAAAAATGGTGGCCACGTTTGTCTCCAAAACCGGCCATGTTGCGACTATTCCTCTTGAGGGACAAAGAACGGTTAATGCAGAATGGTATGCTAGCATTTGTTTGCCAAAGGTCGTTTCCGAACTCCATAAAGAGAACAGCAACCGCCGCATCATCCTCCATCACGACAATGCGAGTTCTCACACCGCGCACAGAACAAAAGAGCTTTTAGAGCAAGAAAACATAGAATTATTAGACCATCCGCCGTACAGCCCCGACCTAAGCCCTAATGATTTCTATACTTTCCCTAAAATAAAGAATAAATTGCGTGGTTAGAGATTTTCATCACCTGAAGAAGCTGTGGACGCCTACAAAACGGTCATTTTGGAGACCCCAACTTCCGAATGGAATGGTTGCTTCAATGATTGGTTCCATCGTATGGAAAATGTGTCAAATTTCGCGGAGAATACTTCGAAAAGCAATAAATACATTTTTAAATAGTAATGTTGTGTCACTTCCTTGATTCCCGAAATTTTCAGTGTAGCTCTCGTAAGAAGTAATTGTTCGACATCTCAGAGAAGCAAGAAGTAAATTACTTTATAAATGTTAAAAAAAGCAATGATACGGTGTTAAGAATGTATGTGTATAAAACGATTTTAATGTGGACACTTTTTATAGTTGGAGTAAGAGCCCGCGATCGTCAAAAGTTCGTCATTTTAATTAAGCTGAAAGTTTTTTTAATAATGTACTGTTGTCGCCACATCAAAATCTTTTATTTATTTTATCCAAAATCCTACTAATATTATGAACGTGAAAGCTTGTGAGGATGTATGGATGTATGTATGTATGGATGTTTGTGACTCTTACACGCTAAAACTACTAAACCGATTGCGATGAAACTTGGTATGTAGATAGCTGGAAACCTGGATTAACATATAGGCTACTTTTTATCCCGATATTCCCACAGGATCGGGACTTAGGCGGGTGAAATCGTGGGGCGCTGCTAGTAGTTGATAAATATTGATGAATAGTGGGGTTATTAAAGGGTAGGAATACAAGTTGATAACAATCACATGAGATTTTTCTTTTTAGGGTTAGGGGGCAAACGAGCAGACGGGTCACCTGGTGATAAATGACCACCACCGCCCATAAGCACCTCCAACTCAAGAGTCACAAGTGCGTTACCGGCCTTTACGGTGGGAAGCGTGGAAGGGGGGAGGGGTGGAGGGAATGGTGGAAGAGATGGAGGGGGGGAAGGGTTAGGGTATCTGGTAACCTCACTCACTCGGCGAAAAGCAATGCAACATTGCTTCACTGCCGGTTTTCTGTGAGGCCGTGGTATCACTCCGGTCGAACCGGCCCATACGTGGCCCGAAGTATGGCTCTTCCACGATAAAGTTAGTGATTTTCATAGTTTATAGCAGTGGTTGTGAGACGGTTTCTAACAGTAGGTACCCAACTGAGGTAGGAACCGTGGCCGAGTATAAACTTTGGACCATGCTGTCTTTGGCAGCCATGGGATTAATTATACCTCAAAGTGTGATTCGAAATAAAACGATTTCGAATTACAAGGCTGATTTTTATAAACCAATTATTTGGTTCCCTTTCAAGTTACATACAACCCCCTTTTCTCTTTGACTGTAGAAAAACTGAATGCAAAATAATTTCAATGTTTTTTATGTAGTGGGCCGAATCGACGAATAAAAAAAAACGTTTTATTAAGTTCGTCATTTGTAAAACCAAACCGGGCCAAAACGACGAACGACCCGTTTTAACAAGTTTTTTTAATTTTAGATTTACTTGTAAACAAACTTTGGAAGTAAATTTAACCTACTTCTAAATGTCGTATCGAAATGAAACATTTTATGTATGTGTACTTTGGATGACAATACTTTAATTTTGGCATCTTGGAGCTGATCTGATGATGGAGCCAGGAGGTGGATGGTAGAACTCATCGGTGGCTACTAGTAAACCCCTCGAGTTTGGGCTCATATGATTCGTTTTGACAAGTCCAACAGATTATATCTATATATTAATACGTGAAGCGAAAACTTTGGATCCCTTTTTACGAAAATTGGGCCGACGGAGGAGTATGAAATTTCGCACACTTATAGTTTATACAGAGAAGAAGTGACGAATGCTAAAATTTTTGAACAATATTTGCTACAAAGTTAAAAAAAAAATGCAAAAACGGGTACATACAGCTATGAGTGTCCAGTATATATATTTTGACCTGTCATGGTACAAAAGTCTATACAATGACAGATCAAGTAATATTGGCCAATAAAATAAACCATGGTCGAAATTCGACCACCACGCGATCTCTAGTATATATATAATAGGCTTGTTAACGATAATATAATAGTGAAGCCATTAAAGCGTGTTTCTTTTTAGTTTTACTGAACTAAAATTATTTTAATGTATTTTACAGTATGTACTAGAGAATTTTCGTAGGCCCTAAATATGATTTAAAGCTGATAAAAACAAGCGTAAATTTTATTTAGTTACTTACGGTACTTTTGAAAGTTTTATAAATCAGACCAGCTAGATCAACTTGAAGGTAGCACCGATGGATGAAAAGCTGAGGAGCTAGAATGAGGAGCTAGAGGTTATCGTAGTATAAACTTGTGATGCGAAGGCATGAGCAAAATGTGGTGAAAAGAGTTTCTGTATGGATGTTGTCGGGTACAATTAGGAAATTGGTCTTTCGGATTAATCTTTCTGTTTAAACACAAATTATAAAAGTTCTATGCATATGAATAATGTTAATAGTAGTGTTTGTAGTTTGTATACTCTTTGGCTAATAGCTTCTTCTTCTTCTTATTTTGGCACTTAGAGGGAGTTGTGGCACTTTATAATGGTCTAATTTCTGGTCCCTAATTTTTTGTGTTTTTAATGTATTTGGCAGAAGCTAGGGCCAAATGATTGAGCGATAATGAATGAAGTTTTCGGAAAAATTGTGCAAAACCTATTTAAAAAACCGCTCCTGTGCTTTAAGACAAATTAGTTAATTTTTTTGTCATATATTTGCAAAAGGATCCACTCCCAAACAGTCAAGGCAACATTCAAACTATAAAACGAAAAAACAAATAATTATGCTAAAATGACGTAAGTCTGATGATATACAAAAGATAAACAAAATAAGTGGTGCTAAAATGACGTAAGTCTGATGATTCTACAAGTTTACTCCATAGGTATTATGTTCAGTAATTATCTGACTTTAAAACGATGACTTAAGTGGTGTCTCTCTTCGGGATATGTACAGTGATTATAGATTTAATTTGATCATGTGTTATATGTACCCTGTATTAAGTGCCATACTTACAAAACTTGGCATATAGCTGGCTGACCCTAAGATAGAATACCATTTGATTTGCACTACAAAATTAAGAGCACTAAATATACTGAGAAAAAAAAAATTGGTTGCCTGTAAAGTCGGTATACGGGCGAAAGTTTTACGTGACAACGACTTTGAGTGGTAAAATAATTTTAATGTGAATATTCATTCGTATAGTAGGAAGAAGGATGAAATAATAGTAACAATTTAAAACATTTATTTATACAAAGAATTATATTTAAAACGCGTGCCTCTCACTCGCTCTCATTGTGAGCGCATAACGTGAGCGGAGCGTAACGCAGTTTCTTGAAGTGTCACCCGGCAAACCAATTTATAAGACGTTGTCACGTCAAAAAGAAAAAAAAACGATTATGCATATATTACCTATTATGTTTATCTATCTACATATCGCCGCCCGGCAAAAAGCGTCAAAAACAGCTATTTCGAGAAGACACTACTTTTATGCCTGTGAATTGACATCACACTTTTTTGCCGGGAGGCGATATATAAAAATGAATCCCTATTTCCCTTGGTCACGGCATCACGCGTGAACGGCTAAACCGATTTCGCTACTTCTTTTTTTTTGAGTTCGTTATTGTCAGGAGAACTTTCTATTGAAAGAAAAAAATTAAGATAGTTTCGGGGAAAATTAGAAAATTTAAGAAAACTTAACGACTATATTAACTTTTATAAAGTAACCTTAGCGCTTTTGACATAACTGTCAGTCGTTTGATAGTTGGTGCGATTGACAGAATGCGCGCTGCAAATATCGTTTAAAACAGATGCATCGGTCGGAACTATGTTATTGGAATATATTTGTTTTTTTTTATTAATTATACCAATTCGAATTCAATATTCATAGTTAAGACAGGACAACGTCTGTCGGGTCAGCTAGTCGCTAGTATATATAAAAAGCTCATTTAAATTCAGTGCCAAGTTCGTTATCTGTTCGGCAGAGGTTACGAACCTAGGTAATACAAGTTATCTTATTTAAAAATCATATTAGGAAGCAAAGATCTAGTATACCGTATACAGGTATCAACATATTAATTAAAATGATAAAACCTTGATAAAGCAATAAAAAAGTGATAAATGTAATATACAGAGTGTTACAGAAAGATGTAGTTATATTTTAGATTAAAATAACCAAACCGCTAACAATTTTTGGAAAATTCGTGATTTTTAATACAGAAGTCTTATTTTGAAACTGAAAAATTGAATTCGAAAATAGACCGAATGGTCATATTACGCATGAAAAGCTGATATGAATGAAACGGGTGGTATTAAATGGGTATTTATTACCAAGGATGTTGATGGAATGGCTTTTTCTGAAAATATCTTCAAAAAAAAAAAGAACAAAATCATTGAAATTTCGAAAACGCATAATATGATGTTTAGAAATGTACCTACACTAGGAAAAGCATTCCCCGAAGAAAAAAAATCTAAATAATTTTTTTCCAAAATCCTTTTTTCCCCAAGCTAAATCAACTATTTGTAGGCTACACATAACGCTGCTAAAATTTAACCATACTTTTCTCTATCACCTGTATTCTGAAATTGTCAAATTCCGCTTAATTATCAAATATCTTTGTTTTGGAATTAAACCTGTGCTGGTCGATAGTCGTCCAAAAATCTATTATTTTCTGACAGTGCCTAATTATGCCAGGGTTGGATAGATACTCCATACTTAATATAAGAATATATAGTACTAGCTGCGCACCATATGCCGTGGGAGTATCGGGATAAATAGCCTATGTGTTAATCCAGGTTTCCAGCTATCTACATACCAAGTTTCATAGTAATCGGTTTCGTAGTTTTTGCGTGAAAGAGCAACAAACATCCATACATCCTCACAAACTTTCACGTTTATAATATTAGTAGAATTTACGGTAAAAAGTAACAATATAGCACCCACGGGTGTGATTGTGGTAGAGCTGACTCTAATTTTTTAACTAGTAAGTCATTACTATAAATGATATAGTTCTTATTACATCGTATCGTTTGAAACTTAATTTTGTAGTGAAATCAAAAGCAAAATATAATTACATCCTAAAATCTATTATTATTAGCTATAGTTTTTGCGTGAAAGAGCAACTAACATCCATACACCTATACATCCATACATTCTCACAAACTTTCGCGTTTATAATAATTAGTAGGATTATTTATTATTTTTAGATTTTAATTCTAAATTAGCTCAATATATGCCATCGTTACGGTAAAGGGCACTATCCGCAAATGTATGTATTGAGAGATCGAAAAGTTCACGTAAATTATAAAACTCAAACTAGAGTCTAGGATTACTTCCAGACTCACAGACTATCTACAGTAGGCATTACAAATCTGGCAATAAAGACAATTTGTATACTACATGAACCTAAAATACGTATTGTTATTGATATTGTAGAAATTTTAACCCCTTAGGGCCGGCGCTTATAGCGAAGGGTAGTGTAGTTTTACTGCAAAAGCATTATAGTCTTTGTGAGGGCTGAACGAAGCGGTACACGTCTGCTTGTACGTACACGCATGCTACCCCGCACGCATCTGCATTCGGTCCACAGAGCTGCCATTTTGTCTCCGTCAATGTCTTTTTAATTGCTCTTGAATCCAGTATTTTATATATTACTTAATCAAATTAAATACATTATTTGCAAGAATGTAGGTTTACAATGAAGGTATGATTTAAAATCAATCAATCAGTTAACACTTTTGCACTCTCGAACAATTGCAAAAGGAATTTCGATGATGGTGGTGTGTTGAACTGTGAGGCAGGCGCGGATCCAACCATCAAAAAAAGTCGTGGCCTCGGTCACCCGAAAATTGGCTAATTTTGAATCGGACTACAGATTCCCTTACAATCGATATAGGTACATATTTCAGAGTTGCGTACATGTCCTCTGTGCCACAATGGTGGATCTGCGCTAGCTGTTCAAATGAACAACAAGCTCATGCATACACTGGATCGCGCGCAGACTCGCGCATCTGCGTGCAAGCTCGCGCTTACTCATGTAGATACATAATTTTATTCGCCTAATGTGTGACGCGTTTAGTAAAGTGGGCATACTCTGCGCTGCTCTGCGCTGCGCCATATTTGCACTGGCCCTTCACAAGGCCCTTCATTATTATGTTGTTACCGCTATGATAAGTACATTTGCACATTATTTTGTGCTCCAACCGTGGAAACAAGACGTAACATACACACACAGTTAATGAGACATTATAATTGCTATAAAATCTTGATAATTACCGGGTGGTACTATAGTGTAAAGATCAGCATGGGTTTGACACGATGACTGAAGAACGGGAGTAAATGTAAAACAACTGAGAAAAATTGGCGGCGTTAATTTTATCAGTTTTGAAGTGAAACTTCTTTAAAATCGTTGCGATTTGAAATTCGATGAAACGAAAAAGCGACAGTAAAAGAGATAAACATATTCATAAATAGGATTTAGCCTGCGAGAGAATGAGATAGAATACCAGTTTACAGTGTTTCCTATAATCTTTGTCTGTGCGCTTGCGTACTGCCAAGCCTTCAGAAAATGTGTCAATGTCAACGTGGTGTCATTTTTGTGCATTTGCGTATTAAAATTCGTTGGTTAATTCATTTATGTTCACTATTTAGCACACCTGTGTTAATTTGACAAATAACTTTAAATAAATTATGTAAAATTAAATTTATTAACATTAGTAAATTATTTATTTGTGTGGTTTTTATATTTTATTTCTCATTCTCTCGTAGAACTTTTCTGAAGTTTCACTTCTGCCGTGTGTGAATTGCACACACACACACACTTTTTTTATATATTTGTTATTGAACTGTTGTTTTGTATGCTCTTTTTAGTAGACTAGCCGTACCATTCCAAATAAAAAATCTTTTGATGAACAAATCAGCACGATTTTTGTCTTAACATTTATAAGGTACCATTTTGTTTTGTTTACTCGATGTTTCAGTCGAATTGTGTCTATCACCGTCTTAAAACACATTGTCTTTTTTAATAGACAAAAATATATATAAATATCAACATATAATAATATTAACTTCAATATTAGATTGGATGTTATACTTATATACACGATACATAAAAAATAAGAAAATACACCGTTATAAATTACTCAAAACTGATTATAAATAACAGAACTGAGTGTCAGCACAAACGCGATCATATGTTTCTTAAACCAAAATGCATAAAACTCAAATTTGATTGTCCTTATATTTTAATCAATTTTATACCAAAGAAAGAAAGAGAGAGAGAGAAAGCAACACAATAATATGACAAGATAGTTAGATAGATAACACTTTTTTCGTACACTATAGTTACAGTACAGTAGAAGTATCATACATTCATGTGTGAAACAGATAATGTACAAAGGGCGGCCTTATTGCTAGATGCAATCTCTTCCAGGCAACCTTAAAAAGTAATAAGTACATTTTGACCAAGTCTAGTACAAAATATCTTAAATTATTATTAAGTAAGTAATGTAAAGAGATTGTTCTACAGACCTTTGTTTCCCAACCGCTAACCTTCGCTCGTTATTGAGTGCAATTAATTATTCTGGCGCAATTATTGTAGGGTGAAAGATATAATACAAGATAAGGCATATTTGCGTCTTAATCAAATGCATTTAAGGGTCAAGATATAATTTCATAATATATTATTTCGTGTGAGATTGTTAAACATTTATCTGAAAACAGAGAGATAAAATAAAACCACTTTAAAGTTTAACATCAATCTCTGAAACAAAGAGGCTGAGTCCTCCTGTGATTCATAAGGTATTTTTTTATGGGATATGGGCTAACGAGCAGACGGATCACCTGATGGAAAGTGACTACCGCCGCCCATGGGCAACTGCAACTCAAGAGTCACAAGTGCGTTGCCAGCGTTTAAGGTGGGAGTAGGGGAAGAGGGGAGGGGGGAGAGGAGAGGGAAGGGTAAGGGGCTGCGGTAACCTCACTCACTCGGCGAAACACAACGAAGAATCGCTTGCCTGCCGGTTTTCTGTGAGGTGGTATCACTCCGGTCGAGCCAGCCCATACGTGGCGAAGCATGGCTCTCCCAAATTGTCTCAAGTCGTATCTAAACACCTCACTACGAACACACGTTTGGTTTAGACTTCGCCGGGTCTAAACGAGCTTAAATCTAACCTATAGAATTAAAAAATACTCGTAAGTACACCGAATGTTTTTCATTTACGGTGTGCCGCTTCTATTTTTTCTAAATACCACTTGTAACAAGGGTCACACGTAGCCAGTATTCTTGTTAATGCCAACTATAATTGTGTTAGGTGGAGAAGGTACTCTCGAGGTACATTCGAGTGCTAGTCCGATGCCTGGAAAAGGATTAATGACGGCAACAGAATAGAGAAGTTGACATTAATTTTTTTTTTTTTATTTATTCTTTCAACATTTTAACAATATATTTACAATTTTGATTATGGATAGCAATTCCAAAAACCACGTCCATAGAATTCAGTATAAACCTATATTGAATTCTATGGACACTTAAGTCTAGATCGATAACTCGCAAATAACTTAACTAATAAACACAGTAACTTAATCATTTAAAAATTTGGATCCAAAGTAAAAAGACAAGTAACAGTAGATACAAGGATAAACAATATAAATAAAATAATTACAAATGTATGTTACGTCGTAATAGTAACTAAATGATTGTGATATTTCAATACCTTTTAAATGTAAAAAAGATAAAATAAATTTATAAAAAATTATTGAGAATACTCACCCAAGCACTCTACGCTGCTTCAGAAACAAAAAAATATTTTTCACTTTTTACTTCGGTTTGCTGTTAAATCTTGTTTTTTTTCACTTATTATTTTCTTATTTTTAGTGTAAAGTTTCAAGTTAATCGAACGTCTTAAAGTTTAAGAAAACCACGTTCAAATCTTCCGTTACTTATATTATTCTAAAGGTGTAACAAGCAATATTAGAAATTTTCAATTCTTTATTTCTTTGAAGTTCGTGTATGTATTTGGTACTTACTAATTAAATTTTAACTAACACTGGATGGCACATATATATATATATATTTTTAAATCTGCGATCGACGGAGTCATAATCAGATGTGATAGATATGGCACATATTATACTTATTTCTTTATAATTTATGTATCCCTAACATTATAGGGGTACACCATGAAGACCCACACATTTACCGAAACAAAAAAAGAAGTTTAGTGGATCTAAAACAACGTGCGTTAATGGTGAATTGAATTAAAAAGTAAAAACGAGTTCCACTATCTCCTGGCTTCATCATCAGACTCATCAACAGACTGTTTGTTGGACTCGTCAAAACAAATCACATGGCCAAGCTCGAGGGGGTTTATAGTAGCAAACCCCTCGAGTTTGGGCTCAAATGATTTGTTTTTTAGATAATGTGTTTTAAAAACAGTGATCGACACAATTCGACTGAAACATCGGGTAAACAAAACGAAATGGTACCTTATAAATATTAAGACAATATCGTCCTGATTTGTTGATCGAAAGATTTTTTATTTGCTCGTTCAAACACGCTTATCTCTGGACCTCGAGTTTGGGATCATATGATTTGTGGTTGCTTTGCTCGGTAGGGCGCTGTATCGGTATCGAATCAACAAACATCCACATGGTACGCCATACTGTGCTTAAAATATGAGAGGAAAATACCGTATAAGCTGCTTTAAGAAATGGACTATCAAATTTTTAAATATTTTTTCTAATCCGTTTGGTACCTTACTAATATTGTAAAGGCGAAAGTTAGTGGAGATGGATGGGTGAATGTTTGTTCCTCTTTCACGCAAAAACGGCTGAAAGGATCTGGATGAAATTTTTCACAGAGATAGATTGTAGTTTGCAATAGCACATATACTACTTT
Source organism: Euplagia quadripunctaria (assembly GCA_963859945.1). Classification (NCBI taxonomy): domain Eukaryota; kingdom Metazoa; phylum Arthropoda; class Insecta; order Lepidoptera; family Erebidae; genus Euplagia; species Euplagia quadripunctaria. The sequence goes on from OY982573.1 coordinate 3,989,009, forward strand.
TCATCCCGAAAGAAATTACATAAAGTAATCTAAATATTTGTTATTTTTCTCCAGCGGAATCCGAAGTGAGTCCGAGCACAAGCCTGAACGAGTATCTGCGCAACCACTTGCAACTCTATGGCACAAAGGCCATGTGCCACGAAGGCGGTTGTGGCGCTTGCGTTGTGTCTGTCTCAAAAACTCACCCTGTAACGAAAGAGATGCATGTGTTTGCTGTTAATTCTGTAAGTATAAATTTATTGGTGTATAATCCGAATCTGCCAACCCCTTCGACGATCCAGGAGTGAGTATATGTAATTATGTATTTCTTACTACCTGTTGCACGCAGCTTCACCTACTTGAAAGTGTACTGATAAATAAGAATTCTGTTTATTTGTTTTTCTGTTCCTGACAGACACGTAGACAGAAAGACAGAGAGACAGTAGGACAACATATATGAATATATATATTTAATGTATTGAATAAATTGTATATTGTATCTTATAAAGTGTATGTGGCATATAGTTATGTATTTAAACGGGAATTAAGGCGATCACGGAAAGGCATTGCATACCTCTGAATTGCCTGACGTTTCGACCAGGTTGCACTGGCCGTGGTCACAGGCTGACTGGCTCAGCGGTGCACGCCCTCCGTCGCGTCGTCGAGATCGTGAGGTAGAAGGTTCTCCATCCACCCGCACATTTCGATATTTTTGATATTTTGGTTTCACCATGTACCGTCACATACCTACTATACTAACAGTGTCCCAATTCTGTAAGCAAACCGATGTGTCCCTATTTTGGTGTTCACCCAACTGCGCATAAAAGTGAGGTGGCATGTTTTTACAAATGGTCACGCTCATTTACAAATGGTGCCCATTGATGTTACAACTTATATAAAATATTAAAGACTAGCTGCGTTTAAATATTAAAGAAAAGCTCGGTTCTCCTCCCTTACAGATGTAATGCTCAGATTTGTAACGTTACATTACAGACGAATCCTCCCGGCGAGGGAGCACCTTAATCGATAGAACTCCATATTCGTAGTAGAAGACCACTTCTGGGAATTAAAGCAGTTTCCCTTCAAGTGGAAATCTCTGTAACCTTCTTTAAAACCATCTATTTGACGATTTATTACACAGAGTAATTAGTTCTACATACTAACTTTTCTACACACATTGCACATACGTCGCACTAAATCATCGCTCTCTCCTCTCTGGCCTATTATCAGGTAGTAATATGCCTTCTTAAAATTGTTTAAAAATAAAATATAGGGGACAAATTACAAGACTAGAATTTTTTAATAAAGAGGACTTTGTTCCCCAAGAATACTAAATTTCAAATTCAAATTCAATATTTTTATTTCATAAAATTGGTCATGAATTATTCGAAATCGTTAATTTATAAAATTATTACTATAATTAATATTATGGATGAACACGCACAGAGTCACCGCAACAAGACTTGATCGATTGAGAACAGTAATTCTTTTCTATTTCGATTGAGAACAGCAAAGGTTTTCACAAATGTATTGGCACGCTACCGTCATTATATTAATTTCTTTAATTTTCTGCCTCAGTGAATCACGATTGCCTAAGTTATAAATTGCTCGAAGAGCCCTCTTCAGCACGAAGATAAATTCGACAGTAAGTTATTAAATTTTATATGACATTAAAACTCTTCAATGGATACTAAACAAAAAAAAGAGTAGGTACTCCAAAAGTATAAATGTCTCATTAATAATCCAACCGGCCAGCTATGTATACGATAAGTGTATAAGGTCTGCAAAAAATATCAACGGGTCGTTGTCACGGAGTTCATGTTCTGTGTAAGTTCAAGGAGATTGTTACCACCTTTGTCTTTATTTATTATTTGATTATACACTCAGTATATTATAAATAAAGATAGAATAATGATTTGCCTACCAAACCAGTTGTAACAAAAGCAAAAAGTTGCAGTTTTCTTATAAAAGTTGGAGTGTCACGGCCGACATGTTTGATAAAGTCATGACTTATTTCATTAATAATTAATCAAATTTAAGTGTCTCTATCAGTTCATCTCCCTGTCTCTGTCAATGTAGACAGAAGATCAAAGTCCCGTCTGGGGTTCCTCAGGGATCATTACTAGGTCCCCTTTTATTTGTAATTTTTATTAATGATGTTGGTTCTTGCTTTTTGCATTCTAACTTCCTTTTATTTGCTGATGATGTAAAAATCTTTAAAGTTGTTAATAATGAGCTAGACGCCTTAATGTTGCAGGTTGATTTGGACAGATTAGGGGAGTACTGCGTAGCTAACAAACTTGATCTTAATGTTTCCAAATGTTTTTCTATGCATTTCACCCGCAAACGTACTATTTTTGATTACACTTATCAAATTAAAAATCAACCCCTAAAATGTGTTATATCTAGCAGAGACCTGGGAGTTATCCATGACGTCAAGCTTTTGGTTGATCAACATGTTTTTGCTTTTGTCAATAAAGCTTATAAGGCATTGGGATTTGTGATTAGAGCATCTAAGAACTTTAAAAAGATGAAAACAATAAAAAATATTGTATTGTGCGTATGTGCGTAGTCACTTAGAATACGCGTCTCAGGTTTGGAACCCATGTTATGGTGTCTATATGGACTGTATTGAAAAAATTCAAAGGAAATTTACCCGCTTCTTAACGTTTAAATTTAAATTACCATACCTAGACTACACAGAACGTTGTAAAAAATTTCACTTATTGCCGCTGCATCTTAAACGGGATATTTCCAATGTTAGCTTTTTAATGAGGATCGCGTAGGGTATTGTTGACAGTCCGGATCTCTTCGGCAAGATTGCTCTTACAACTCCCACACGAAGAATAAGGAAAAGAACACTTCTTTACATCCCACTCAGCCACACTCAGTATAGAAAAAAATTGCTTCCTACCACGCTGTTGCCATCGATTTAATCATTTAAATTTAGACAACCGCTTTGATTTATTTGCAGGTAGTATTAGAGCCACTAAGAGTGCACTCACTAGAGATTTTATGAACAGTTAAACGAAGATCTTTTATATTATGTACTGGGTAAATCTATCTACATTATATATATCTTAAGACGATTAGTTTAAGCATTTTGGTTTTAAATGTGGAAGCTTGTAATTGGCATCTGCTATTACGTATTTCATTTTAATACTGTTTAAGCCGTAAGCATCAAAAAATAAAATAAAATAAATAAAATAAAATAAGAAAGAATAATAGTCTTATTCTATCTACCATTCATTATTGTGACATTATCTCGTTTGATATATCGCAATAAAATCTCGCCAGTATTGTGTGAATGCGTGTCCTTCAGTAGGCATAATCGGCAATTAGGCACAGGGATTTGTCATTTCTATTGAAAGTGTGTTCATAGTGGTGAGTGCAAAATTATTGACTGTTTAAAATGGTACAAGGTTGATATTTCAATATCCCGGATCTTACAAAAAAGGTCTTTGCTATATGCAAATAATTGACGATTTCTTTCTATGAGCTCATCTGTCGAGAACTACGCCATAGCAGCACTAAATTCGCACTCAAGTTTTGTGGTTTACGTAGGTATAGTAGAATATCGTCAACCTTCGATTGTTATATTTGATCTAAGTCGTACAAGTCGTACAATAATACCAACTATGGAAAAAAGTTTTTTCAAATTTTTAAACGGTAGAAATTATCAACAAAATTTTGTCCCTAGATGAAGTTACTGCTCTTTAACACTAACCAATACTGCTTACTTCTGCACAAGCTGTTTAATATAAAGTTGTGATTAGAATTTTTATCACCTGTGTTTGTTAAATATCTATTTTGTTAACTGTGCCTACTTAAAATTATTGTCACGTAAGGTCATTTTAAAATGTTACACATATAAATACTGATGGTTGATCGCCCATGGTTTTTTATTTACCAACTTACTTACTTACTCAATACCTTAATAACCTTAATTAAAAAATTCTGTAAAAAAGTATCTTTCTGTATCAGATATTCCCTCAAGAGGTAGTCCTCAAGTTCTCATAGATAGTTAGTAGCAAGCAATCTACAATCGTACACCTTGTTATCTAACTTAAGTTTCTTATAACCATTAGTGTAATTATATAATTAAGTAAAATACGATAAGTAGTGGCGATATCCACAAACAATATAAAATATTCTTTAGCACCATCTAGCGAAGACGAGCTCAACTACACATACCAATTGGCGAGTTTTCATAATGACTGGACTTAACCTGAAGAATTGCATTTATCGTCAAGACAACGAATACAGTTTATGAAAAACGGTGTGAAATGTAACGTTAGCCTGTAGATTTTAGTCCTCATTTTGTCACTAACGGACACAAAAGGGAGAGCCATGATAGAGCTAAAATAAGCATAAACTAAAATGAATATGATAACAACAATAGTGGCGTCCAAAATAAAAAGTCATTCCATATAATTAACTAAAAAAAAAGTATCACCGCCTTCAAATCATGATAAATTGTAATAATATGTATTCTTCATCCCTTAATTTTCAATCTTTAAAGGTGGATAGTGGTGGTTTTTTTATTAATTTAAATGGTACCAACTTTGAGTACAACCAATTCAATTAAAAAAAGATTGATTGAAATCGGTTCACAATAATAATTGGCGAAGATATCGCGTAACATACACACGACAAGAAACAGTCGAATTTAGAACCACCCTCCTCTTTTTTGAAGTCGGTTAAAAATTAATAATTGGAAATGACCCCATTTCATAATTTTGTAATGATGATAGGTAAACCTAGTTGTATTAACATTCCGCATTATATCTAAACTTGAGTATTAGGTTAGTTAAACGTTGCGCAATGGCAATCCAGATGAACGTCGCCATTGTTCAGCTGTTTTACATAACACAGCTGTTTTGTAAAACAGCTAGCGGTTTTGTAAAACAATCCAACAATCACAATCCAACAATACAACTTCAAAACATCAACCGTTGGGCCGTCAGATAGGTATGATCACCTAACCTGATCAGAGGATCTTCATTTTGTCTTTGAGGGACATAAACCCCATTCTACCTCACATTAATTAAGATTTATGCAATGCACATTCATCTTATCAGAAATTCAGTATTAATGGAGACGCATGACTGTCCCTAACAGATTTTTGAGTAGGTTTTCATTCAGACTAAACAATGGTAGTATTGTTGTACTTCTGCCGGTAAAAACCGCAACATATTGATTTTTATACAAACAACAAAATGTATTCTTACTTTTCAGTGTCTTGTCTATATACTATCATGCCACGAATGGGACATAAAAACGGTAGAAGGCATCGGGAACCGCAAGGATGGTTATGACCCTATCCAGGTCATTCTCGCAGGGTTTAATGGCAGCCAATGCGGGTACTGCACACCTGGATGGGTCATGAATATGTACAGGTAACTTTATCGTTGTTTGTTTTTTTGCACGATGAGGACCAGAGGTTATAATAATAAATAGGATAGGGTCGTAGTTAGGATAAAGGATAGGTTACAGTTCAGCTTACTGCAGTCATCGCCGGCTCCATGGCCGGTAGCGACAGGAAGTTTACCGCGGTCGCAACCTTCTGTGAGGAAGTCATCTTGCAGAAGATGTGAGGAGGCGTCTGCGTGTGCCTAGATATCGCCTAATTGAGAGATTTCTACCCTTCTTAATAAGTACAACATTATTTGTAGTAAGATGAAAGACCCTGCGGGCCGTTAGTCAATCTTTTGTTAAATAATTTGAGTGATACCAAAGTGGTCCAATAGTCAGCTGTCTTTACGCCAAGGGTTGTGGGTTAGATGAGAGACATGGGACCTTTGACCTGAGTTTAGGTTTTCTTTGTGGCTCTGGGTTTCAGGGTTCTGTGATGGTTGGCTTCTTCTATGGAACTAGTTACCACCCGTTCCCTTATACTGCCTTTTTAGGCAATGAATTCCCATATCTCTATTAGCAGGAAGGTATCAAGAGGTTACATTCATGACATTGTTTAAATACTAAAGACAAATACCTTTACTAATTACATCCTTTTATTATTTCCACAGCCTCAGGGAATCAAACGACAAGTTGACAACGAAGCAAGTAGAAAATTCATTCGGCGGCAACATGTGTCGTTGTACCGGGTACCGGCCTATACTCGATAGCTTCAAAACATTTGCCACGGAAGTGGAACCTGCGCTACAGAATAAACTCCAGGTTTGTCAACTTGCATAATGTGCGATTCAGCCAAGAAAGTAATGTGCGATTCGATTTTGAAAATATATCGTTTCCGTGGGATAGATCTTACCAAGATTTTCACGCGAACGAAGTCGCGGGCAACAGCTAGACACTTTCATAAAAATTATTTCATGTTTTTATTTCAAATTTTTTTACAATAATAAAACTTATAAATAAAATGAGCATAAGATAATAAAACAGTTCATTGTGATTTGTTGATCTCTTGCATCAGAGTAGTAAAGACCCATTTTGTATACCTACTTTGGAAGTTAAATATTTGTAAAGAAGCCGGTTAAAAAATTAATAATTTATCTGTGCTGCACTTGGAACTAACAGATGACTCTACATAGGCCAGTTTAAAATTGGGCCACTTCTGAAGGTCGTATAGTAGATATTTTCTATTGAAATTTGTTCTTCTTCTTCCAGACCTCTTTATGTCAGAAATAATGGAAAACATCGCATATTAGCAGCATTCGGATGTAAAGAATATAATACATTAAATTATAGAAAGGAATAAAACCACTAATATAATAATAATAATAACTTCACACATCTCACACACGGCCGTCTGATTCCAAAACTAGGCAGAGCCTGTACTGATGTATGTTTATCATACTTATATATTTCTAAATACATACATATTATAGATAAATTACACCCAGACACAGAACAAATGGTCATGCTCATCACACAATAATTTGTCCTGAGTGGGAATCGAACCCACGACCTGTGGGTCAGCAGTCAGGGTCACTAACCACTAGACCAACAGGCCAGTCATCATTTATTTAAATCTTTACAGGACCTTGAAGATTTACATTTATCAAAATGTGCGAAAAAATGCGGCCGCAAGTGCAGCATTATTGAAGATGGATGGTGCCTTATAGATGATAAACCAGGATCCTTGATAGAAGTTGGTACTGCTGGGGGTCGGTGGTATAGGCCTAATACAGTACAAGACGTCTTCACAGTAAGCTGTATACGTTTATATTTCGAAGAAGCGCGACTAATTTTGGCCCTAACTACCAACCAAAAGTATCTATGTCTCGTGGGATGCCGGAATCAAAGGCGTCTTAATCCTTTATTAGTACCACAAAATAATTGAGCTAACCGGAATACATGTTTAAATACAACCATTTATATCCTTTCCTAAAAAAAACAAGAAGAGATAAACAATTTCTGAGGCTTTCTCCAAACGTGTTAAAGTGGACTTTTGCAACACCAAGGGATTTTATGCTACCTAAAAACAAAAATATCTTGGCCGGCGTTGAGGTTTCCATGACATGTACAACTTGAACAATATTTGTAGCTACTCTGGCCTTGCTTTTCACCTGTCAACTATTATAAGTGGGTTACAAGAGTTACTAGCCGCGCATATTAAGTTTGCTGATTGCCTTTCCGCCTTCAAAGACCGCGTCCCGTGCAGCATCGACGAGCGACGTCATGACGTCATTGACAAACTTGATGCATGCGGCTAGTATGTTAATTTCTTTAGTTTTTTTAAGATTTCTTGGTTGCTGCAGTCGCCGGATCATAGTCAGTTGAGCAACTTTAAATCTCTGAAGTCTCTGAAATCCCGAATTAATTATATTAATAGTTAATAGCGAAAATATTATCATGTTCATAACTTAATCCACTTGTTTTAGGTACTATCAAATGAACGTACTGAAAACTACAAGCTAATATCAGGGAATACAGGCAAAGGTAAGTTTCACTCTCATTGCTCCTAATTGACAAACTGTGCTAATTTAAAACCCCATGGTCAACTATCATGACTTGCTCAAATATGAGCAATCAAATTGGGGTCAGAGAGATGGGGTTTTGTCTGTATACCCTGCGGATGATCACGTCATAAATGATTATAAATGACAAGTAGTCAGTTGTCAATTAGCCTCCTTTTAGCTTGAGGACGGCTAGTCATTTAGCCGCCTGTCAGTACTCATTGCAAGAGCTAATCACTATAGAGTACAATTTCTGTTTCAGGGGTATATCCAGAAAGCATAGAACCACAAATCTTCATCGACATTTCCTCAATAGAGTCCCTCAAAACAGTGTACAGTGACCAGAATCTGGTGTTGGGTGCTGGCATGACGCTCACGGACGTCATGAAAACTTTCAAGGACAGGAGTAAGAAGGATGGAGATTTTAGTTATTTGGATAAACTGTTTAAGCATTTGGATTTGGTAGCACATGTACCTGTTAGAAATGTAAGTATTTCTCTATTCCTAAAGCTGAATAGCCAAAAAAAAGAATCTGGCAAAAAAACTCTTTTTAAACTATATCAAAAAGTATCACATATGAAGATGCTGCAACTATTGAAACGTACATTACCATTACACCAATATTAGGTAAAATAAATAAATGTTTTATACACTGTGCAAGGTATACCTACACCGCTGTAAAGACGGCTGGTTATAGAAGAATCCAGTCTTTTATTTAAAGAAAACCACGAAAGATAGAAACTTCTACCCTTCGTGGTTTTCTTACAGTACTTTTTGAAATGCTAACTAGCTGACCCGACAGACGTTCTCCTGTCAATATTTCATGGAAAAAAACTGCCAGTTTTCACCGAAATTCCCCATATTGCTCTTTTTTTTTTGAACTCTAAAAGCCCTTAATCCAACAATTGTATATATTAAACTTCCTGCGCATCGTCGTCAGTAGACCACCAGAAGGTAGCGTCCCCAGAAGGCTGTCTGTATCTCAGTGCAAGAAAAAGGCCCGCCTTCTAGTCACGAGAAGTGTAATCAGTCGCTAATTCCTTATAAACGGAACGAGCACTCGTAGTCTAGTGCTCCGACCTCGATCATCTCAAAAACATTATTACCTATTAAATTACTCTACTATATTTATCCCGTTTGAGATCTTTTGCGGATGCAGCAGCAAATTGTACAATATTGAATTGACTTCATTGTATAGACGAAAACCAATTGTTATTTTCAGGTTGGCACAATAGGGGGTAATTTAGCTCTCAAGAATCAACATCACGAATTTCCATCGGACGTATTTTTATTATTGGAGACCGTTGGTGCCACTGTTACTGTAGGTAAGTAACTTTCATTTACTTAATGTGTATAAAAATCTAAGTATATATATGTTTATCCGTTTACCCATAGTACAAACTGCTTAGTTTGGCGATGTGTCTGTGTTGATTAAGTGTCAGAATTTATTACGTAATTGTACACCCTTGGAGCTATTGTAGGAACAGTCCATAAAAATTAGGATACAAGTATTGAAACAGTGTGTACTAGGCAAACATGGATGGTACTTTTTGTTTGCTTTGAAAGAACAAGTTTAAGGGGCGCAGGTATGTAAATGTAGATGGTGATGTATGCACAGTAGATGAAGTCGTATGTCGACGCTTCTCGAAATACCGCAGGAGTTAACAAAAGTGTTTTTTATTTATTAAATTATTATATAATAGATTTTGCTATCTTAAAAGTATTTTTCTATCCCTCGGGAACAAAACCTTTTTTCAGGGTGAACCGTATCCTATAAAAAAATTTGTACCTCTACGTCAGAGGTACAAAAAATTATATAGGATACGGTTCACCCTGAAAAAAGTTTTGTTCCCGAGGGATAGAAAAAGTGTATGCAAAATATCATGATGATTGGTTGAGTAGTTAATGTTTAAATGCGTACAAACAAACAAACAAATTCCACTTTGGCATTTATAATATTAGTCAGCATCATTATTTTTATTTTTCAGTAAACAAAGACCTACGGAAGAACGAATTAAGACTGCACGATTTTCTAACTGCCGACATCAAAGACAGCTTAATAACTGAAGTGAAATTGCCGCCACTAAGCAGTAACTGTCTACTACGTACGTACAAGGTACTATAAACAATTACAAGCACAAAAAATTGGCTATTTTAGGTTTTACCCCCTACTAAAAAAATTGTTATTTAATTTTCATGAGATATTCATTTATAAACTGTTCACTCTAGAAGACAGGCCAATTAAATACCCTTTGCGCATGATATCCTTATGCTACTTAATTATGTTTGCATATAAAATTTATCAAATAATAATTTTAAACAGAAACACCGTTTGGCACTCAAGTACGTACTTTCGATGGCTTGACGAGTTAGTTCCGTCATCAGATCTGCCTGAGTCGCAACACTCCATTCATTACATTTAAATGGTCATGTCAGGTTTATAAGTAACTCACAACTGAAACCGTTAAAGTATTTGGTCTGGTGTACCAGAAACTGGTCACCCTCTCACTGCTTGGACTAGACGAAATCACAATAAATAGCACAATTGCGTAACTAAAAAGCGAAAGTTTAAATTATATATATTTAGATACACTAAAAAGTTCTCTAATTTGTAACATAATAATAAAATTAATCTTTTTATTTTTCAGATAATGCCTCGCGCTCAAAACGCACACGCCATAGTAAACTCTGGTTTTCTCTTTAAACTGAATGCTTCAGAAATGATAACATCTGCAAACTTAGTCTTTGGAAACATCAGCCGTTCATTTGTTAGGGCATCGAGAACTGAATCGGCGCTTGTAGGGATGACGTTTGATAATGTTGGACTCCAGACTGGTCTTAGAAAACTGAATGAAGAATTAGTACCTGAAGATAATCCGCCTGAATCTTCTCCAGAATGCAGGAAGATGATTGCATTGGGACTCTTTTATAAAGTATGTCAATTAGAGGTTTATTGCTTCAAAGGAGCTGTTTCCAAGCTTCTAACTTATACACACTGCTGACTAAAACTAGAAATCAAGTCGTGAGACTCTATTTCCTTCAGAGACAAGACACGTCTATTTTTGAGTATAAATATTTTCACTACTTTGTGGCAAAAATACTTGCCCAGTTAGACTTTGAGAGTTCGAATGCAAATGAGCCAAAAAAATTATTCGTGAGTTTAAAAAAATCATTCAAATATGTTTGAAGTAGGTTGATTTACTACTCAGGCTACTATGTTGGACGACCGGTTGGTTTCATTAAGACACAGTTTTTAAGTGGGAGAACCCTGCTTCGGCACGTCTGGGCGGCTCGGTCGGAGTGATACCACGGCCTCACAGAAAACCGGCAGTGAAGCAATGCTTGAATTGCTTTTCGCCGAGTGAGTGAGGTTACCGGTGACCCTAACCCTTTCCCCCCATCAACCCCTTCTACCCTTCCCCCATTTCCACCTTAAAGGCCGGCAACGCACTTGTGACTCTTGAGTTGCAGGTGCCCATGGGTGGCGGTAGTCACTTACCATCAGGTGACCCGTCTGCTCGTTTGCCCCCTATACAATAAAAAAAATTAAATATCAATCATGAAAAAATCCAAACAAACCTAAACTACGTCCGTAAGTACATTAATATATACTGGATCAAAAACGGTTACGTTTAAAACTTGTTATTCAATATAGATCCAACGCTATTTTAAAGTATAGTCAGCAATGAACGCAGCAAATGTATTATTACAAGCTGAGGTTCGGGATTAGAAAGTTACACCAATTTATTACCAAAATAGACATAAATTTCACAATTAACACAATTACAATTAATTCTCACTATTTAAATAATCACTTTTACTTCGCACTTATATTTTCACTTGTTTACTTCGTTGTTACTTGCAGTATCGCTCAACTAAAGCTCAATCTATACCGCAATGCAACTGCCCTTCTATACTCGAATGTTATTTCGTAGAGATCGTGATATTTCTCGAAAACTCAAAGCCCTTCTGGAATTTTCTAATTTAAAGTGCGACATTCTTTAAATAGGTAACTAGTTCCACTCAAAAGATGGCGTGCATCTCAATTTAGGAAATCGTGACCCTCTTTGATTTCATCTACTCGATAATAGATGGCGCCCGCGGGTTAAACTTTCGTAACAGTATCAACAGGTATTATGCTGCAAATTTTCAGGCGATGCTGTCACTGGCCAAGAATGTGAGCCTGCGCTTCCAGTCTGGAGGTACATTACTATCACGAGGCATATCTCACGGTACACAAATTTATGAAACTGACAAGACATTATGGCCGCTAAACAAGCCAGTTTCAAAACTTGAAGGGCTCATACAGGTTAGTAGTAACTATACTAACTTAACGCGTACCTATTACACGATCGGTTTAATTCCCGTACATAATTATAGTAGTATCTAGTTTGTATAACTTCCTCCATATTCTTGGCCAAATGTCCCTATTCTAGAAAGCAAAGAACCACATTTCTAGCCAAATACTCAAAGTTCTACCGTAATCAATACAAAAATATACATTGCAGATTTTTGTCCCGAATTGAGTCCACAATTGTATATCTTGGTAACTAAAAACCGCTTGGTAGTGGTTTAATGAGATCAAAAGATTATCTTTTTTATTGCTGAAAATTGTATGGATCCAGTTAATTCGGTTCATGATTTTGTGTCTAAATTTTAAAAGGATATCCATCGTCTTTTCTTCACATACAGTGCTCAGGTGAGGCTCAATACGTGTGCGATATAAATTCTGGCCCACGGGAAGTGCACGTTGCTCTCGTTCTATCTAAGGTGTGTCGAGCTGAGCTCTTGGGTTTTGAAGAATCTGAAGCTACGGTAAGCATTTTAAGACAAATAATCTTACTCATATCATAAGGGTGAAAGTTCGAGAGGATGGACGGATGGATGTTTGTTACTGATAATCTGGATGAAATTTGCTACAGAGAAGGATTATAGTCTAGAATAGCATATTTTACAATAGTATAGTATATCTACTATATATCTACTTGTGTGGGATTGATTTCACCAAAACATCCAGCGAACGAAATCGAAGGCAACAGCTAGTGTTAGAAATGTGAATGTAAGTTTGTTTGTTCGTCATGCTTTCACGCCTTGCCTACTCAACCAATCATCAGGAAATTTTGGCTAGACGTTATCAGGGGTGCAGAAGGACATAGCATATTGATTGACAAAATAGATATAAACGAAAGTGAAGCTGCGGGCAAAAGCTAGTCACTAAATATCCACAGAAGCAGCAAAATGTAATCTCAAAGCCATTGCTGTAATAGTCAGAACAAGAAGCGTCTTGTCTTGATTTAATTTTTTTATAAAATTTATGTTTTCCAGAAAATTCCAGGCGTCATCGGTTTCTTTGCCGCCAAAGATATTCCTGGCCAAAATTCCTACACTCCAACCAGTGTTCCCTCAGTAACAGACAATGAAGAGATTTTCGCATCTTCTTCTATCTCCTACTATGGCCAGCCTGTAGGAATGGTGGTTGCTATCACTAAGAACTTGGCATTAACGGCAGCTGAATTGGTTAAAGTGAAGTATAAGAAGCTGGATGTGACGCCAGTGCTTAATACCCGAGATGCGTTGGTGGCTCCAGATAAGGATAGGCGTGTAAGAGCATTTGTTTTTATTTTAATTTGCAATAATGTAACCACCAAGCACTAATGGAGGTTAAGCGGTTGCTTAAATTTATTTAATATGGATTAGGTTTAAAACCCACAAGAGCATGTTTAATGATGTATTTGTAACTGGATCTACAGAACTCAATGGAGATGTTTCTCGTTTCGTTATCGACTTTGTAGACAAACGTCTAGAGACCCGTTATGGAACAAGTCGTCCTTTCAACAGATATATGGTTCGATGCCGATATACACTCACATACAAGCGTGGGTTTCTGCTGTCCAAAAATCTATAATTTTGAATTTTGTTGCAGTTTAAAGAAACCGTAGCGAATATTTACTACCAAGTAGTTAATAATATTGCTCTTGTAAGGGTCAATAGCGTAGCAATAATCGATAATCGCCCAAGACTACGATAGTAATTTTAAGAAGAATCTGCATTTTTTTTTCTCAATATATTCAGTAACTTACTTTAAACATTTTCATTAATAACTTTGTTACTTCATTGGCAGGTTCGCCAAGATATCAAAGTAAATGCCTCAAGAAGAGGTACAGACATCAAGCACACATTCTCTGGCAGCTTCAGCGTACCTTCACAATACCACTACTCTATGGAGACTCAGAGCTGTCACGTTCACTGCAATGACTCAACCATAGTTGTGAGATCTGCTACACAATGGATGGACTTGATTCAAGTTGCTGTGGCTAAAGCTCTTGGTGTTGACGAAAATAGGTTCGAGATTTGTCTTTTTTTGCAGGTTTAAATATTTCAAAAAAATAAGCAGTGTTTTTTTTTTCAAAAGAATACAGGCACTGTTTAAGGCTTTGTCAGTGCGTAGGATTCGATGTTTTTCATAACACTGATTTTCAAATTCGTAGCTTAATATAATATGTTAATTAATATGTTTTATATGTTAAAAACTTTATAGTAATTTGAGTTTAAACATTGCCATTCAAATTTACCAATATTTCTTGTTCTTTTGTATGAAGAAGTGTATTAACAAAATCATTTAGATACTTAGAACAGAAAATAGCCGACTTGACGAATTTACCACCTCCTTCTTTTTTTGAATTAATTTAAAGAATAGTGGTTCTGCAGACAGTAGGTCTCAAAAGATGTAGTATATTCTACAAGGTTACTGCTGAAACCGGAATACTAGGGTTGGAGTATTCTATCACGTTGGTGGGAGTCTTAAATTCCTATTGAAGTTCATCTTTTTTGTTTTTATGTATGTTTAATTATTTATCTTCCAGAATTCTGGTTGAAGTGCCCCGTGTAGGTGGCAGCTACGGCGGTAAAGCCTCGCGTTCAGCCCTAGTAGCGTGCGCATGCGCAGTTGCCGCCCACAAACTTAACAGACCAGCTTCTCTCGTACTACCAATCACAGACAACATGAACGCTATAGGCAAAAGACATCATTGTGACTTTGATTATGAGGTATTGTTGCTTAATCATTTGGAACTTTTTCGTGGCAATGTTTATAGGGTACAATTTGAACAAATTGCGCTGATCGTGACCACGGTTGGATTGATCTTAGTGAAGCTTTCGTAAACTTTCGGCAACAATGTACTATCGGTTTTCACACACTTTTTTCGTAGGTACTCTCGGTACTTAAACTTCCTCACGAAATTTTACGAATTATATACTATACTGCTCTACTCCTGTGGGTCGTAGCGTGATGTTACCTTTTTCATTGAATACTCTATCCAATACAAGAGGAATTATTAAAATCTGATTGATTACAGAGATTAGCGCGTTAAACAAACATACAATAGAACCAAAAATCTACTAGACATGCCCTTTCATTTGATATCCATATTGAGGTTGTGAAAATATATGTAATCCGAAATTTGTGGCAGTGGCCATCTTGGATTTACAATGATGCTAAATACACATAATTGTACTGTCATCAGAACTAAAGGGGTTTTCACCAAATTCCAGATCAATCAGTTAACAGGAAGGAGGTCAAACTTCAATTACTAAATTTTACCCAAAAAACAAACAGGGCAAGCTCAGTAAAACTGTTTAAAAAATAACTATTCCTAAAGGGATAAAAAAAACCTTTTATGCTATGACCGAAGCAATATTCTGTTTCAGTGTGCTGTAAACAACGATGGCGTAATTCAGTATTTGAATATGACTTATTACTCTGATAATGGCTGTACATTCAATGATTCTCCAGCCCTTGGTATAGCGTCCATAATTGGAATACTGTACTTGAGCGATAGTTTTAGCTATACTGGATACAGCGTACTTACTGATAAACCCAGCGAAACTTGGTGTAGAGCGCCTGGTAAGTCTACTTTACAAAATTCTTCAACATCTTCATAAGTCGTGAAAAGGGCCATGACCCACAAGTCAATCGTCTTTTGTACTAGAGGTTTACGTTTTTGTGTTAATGTGTGTAAGCCCCCATGGGTCTAAATGGCTAGGTGGTACGTCGAACTCGAACTGAGGAAATGGCTGGGGTGTCAGGTGTACCCTAGAAAGGAAATGCCTGTGAATCCTGATAGACTTGGCCAAGTTCAGCAAGGCGATCCCACTATTGTATTTGAATTGTCTTATCCCGTCTAATTAAGATAGGCGTGCGCGAATCACGTCACGTCTTTGCTTCTAAGGGGGATAATTGGCAAAAAAAATAAGCGATGCTTTTTCCTTTGTTCTGGTGCATCATCGCTCCTATCTCAAATAGTTAAATATGCTAATTACTTTGAAAATAAATATACAAATAAAAATACCTAGTACTACACAACTCTAAGGACCTTATATTGAATTGTGTAATTCTTTTAAACGATGTTCTGTTGTTAAATTGACGTTAAAGACAATCTTCGTCAAACCTCTGAGCCTTACACAAAAGTATTACAAAATCACGAGTCATAGTAGAGATACTATTACTCCTGATTTTGTAATACTTTCGATTAATTGTTTCATTGTTTTTACCTTGATGCTTGGCGGCACTTTGCATAAATTGCTTATCTATTTTATTTTAATGTTGTATTAAAATGAATCTAAATATGTAGAATTCAAAGTTGTGCACGTATGTGATTTGTTAACGTGTTTTCTTATCTTTCAGGCACTACAGAAGCCATAGCCTTCACAGAACACATCATGGAACGAATCTCACTCATCACTGGCAAAGACCATATCGACGTTCGGATAGCTAACCTTCATCCAGATCATGACGCCTTCAAAGACTTAATAACATCTTTTAAAACAGAAACCGAATTCGAAGACCGAATAAGTGCGGTAACAAAATTCAACCGAGACAATGCATGGAAGAAAAAAAGTCTAAAGCTCTCCTTAATGTCTTATCCTATAGAATATGCTTGGAACTTTCCTGTAACGATATCCGTTTACCATGGTGATGGTACAATAGCCATAGCACATGGCGGAATAGAGATGGGGCAAGGAATTCATACAAAAATTGCACAAGTCTGCGCTTACTCCTTAAAAGTTCCTTTAGAAAAGGTGGTAGTTAGAGGTAGTGACAATTTTGTATCCCCAAATGCTATGGCTTCAAATGGAAGTATAACTAGTGATTCTATAGCTTATGCTACAGTGAAGGCTTGTGAAAACCTTTTAAAAGCATTAGAACCTACAAAGAAACAATTGAATGAACCTACGTGGGAGGAACTTGTAAAAAAGGCATACGAAAATGGTAAGGCTTTTACTTATTAAATACATACATACACTCACACCGGTATCCCCAAAAGGGGAAGGCAGACACGTATTACATACCTACGTTTTTACCAACTGTAATTTTGGCCCACTTACGTAAAAGGGGGCAAGGCTGTATTTAGGTAATATGGCGCATTATGTAGCTCAGATTCTTCTAACAGATAGGAAAAGAAGAATGAAGTAAAGATTAGATATCTATAGTTATTAGTTGTTTAGTTTAAATCACTCCATTATTATTATGGTCCTGTTTGACGCAGCAGAAAACATTTTACTAATGAAATGAATAAAATACTTATAAAAACAAAATGAAGATGGTCGAATGCTTTTCAGTGTTATCAAAGATAGCGGAATTAATACTAAATTAGAATAAACAAAACTTACAAGTAAACAGAAAAAGATCAATGTGCACTTTATTGAAGTGGTTCGTATGCGAAGTATTTTCAAATTGATTTTAAAGAGCACAAACCATAAGCTATAATGTTCTATTTTGACTTGTTTTGTGCAACGATCTAGGGTTATTTGTCGCGATAATCTAGGACAAAGTATGAATTATGGTACAAGTGATTGTAATTAAAACCACGATCAAAATTTAAAACATTCTTGGTGTTTTCTTTAGGTATAAATCTCCAAGCTACATATATGATGTCACCCAATGATAAACTGGAAGGATATAATGTATACGGTATATGTGCGGCTGAAGTAGAATTGGATGTATTGACTGGGAATCATATTATTAGAAGGTTAGACATATTTGAAGATACTGGAATCAGTATGAGTCCCGAAATTGACATAGGACAGGTAAGATTTTGCAATTGTAAAACTAACGTTAAGTCGTCAGTAGTAAACATCAGCACAAATAGTTTTTCGCCACTTGCTGCTTTTAATATTAATATATCTCTGGTTTAAATATAAAAATATATCTGCTCAAAAATATTGCGGCTAAAAAATTAACGATATTACAATTAGTACAAATCGGAAAAAAAAATTCTAACAAATGCAGCTGTTTGGTTAAAATATAGTAGCTGTATCTAACAACAGTTCCAAAAAACATTGTTGTTACCTAAACCGGTTAAACTGCTTTCAAATTTAAATGTAAATTCAAAATGTACTAGTGTTTGTCCAATTATCAAAATTCAACCAAAAATTGAATAATTACCTAATGATAGTGGGAGAGCCATGCTTCTGCACGTATGGATCGGCTTGGCCGGAGTAATACCACGTCTTACAGAAAACCGGCAGTGAAGCAATGTTGTGTTTCACCGAGTGAGTGAGGTTACCGGGGTCCCCTAAATCTTCCCTCTCCCTCTCTCCCCTTCCCTCTCCCCCTCTTCTTCCCTTCCCCTACTCCTTAAAGGCCGGCAACGCACTTGTGACTTTCGAGTTACAGGTGCCTATGGGCGGCACTTACCATCAGCTGACCCGTTTGCTCGTTTGCCTCCTATAGCATAAAAAGCCCATATTTAGAAATAAAAAAATATTCTAATTTTTTTCTTGGTATCACTAAAGCTATTCTATAAAAATCGGTTGACACATATCGTAAAAACGGTTTTTAACTGATTTTTCTTTGCCTATTTATCTGTAGAAGATGTATGTATATGTTCTACCAGACTTAAAAACCAGTATTACTTTGAATTTATTCAGATTGAAGGTGCTTTCATCATGGGTTTAGGTCTCTGGACGTCAGAGCAGCTGAAATACGACAAATTAAGTGGAAAACTGTTGACTGACAGAACATGGTCATACAAACCACCGGGTGCCAAAGATATTCCTGAAGACTTCAGAGTCAAGTTTAGACCAAATGCTTCTAATTCTGCTGGGGTTTTAAGGTCTAAAGGTGAGTACCGTATTAATTTTTGAAATATAATTTGCTAGTCGTGTGAAGCCTGCTTTTATCGTCATCTCCGTATCATAATTAGCTTAAAAAAAATCTATTTTAGTATAAAGACTTCATCCTTAAACTTCGAACAGTGAGGTCTCCCAGATCCACCTCCCCCCCCCCCACAGGCAGACTTTGTAACTGTTTGCTACTATAACTAGGCATGCCTTATTTAGTGACTTTGTATTATAATGTGACTAATGAGATTTGAGATTCTTCATTCGTAATTTCAATTATAATTGAAAATCAAATTAATTTGTCAGGACTAATTTGAAGAATGCACTTCTGGTTTCATTTTAAATAATTTGAAAGAAAGATCTTTAATTTTTCAAATTCATCTTTTCTAAAGTTTGTGTGGATGTTAGCTACTCTTTCACGCAAAAAATACTGAACCGATTGCGATGAAACTTGGTATGTAGATAGCTAGAGACCTGGATTAATACATAGGTAAATTTTTATCCCAATTTTTCTACAGCATCAGGACTTACGCGGGTGAAACCGCGGGGTGCAGGTAGTGTAATATTAATATCTGTCCTTTTCACAGGAACCGGAGAGCCAGCGCTAACGTTAGCGGTAGTTGTGACCCATGCGTTACACGACACTATATTAGAAGCTCGGAAGGAGTTTGGATACGTTGATAAAGACTGGGTGTTTGTAGGTAAGGATTTGGTAAAGGCAGTACATTGTCTTAAGTATACAGCGCTGGCCCATGAGTAGAGCAAGTGAAGCGGTCGCTCTAGGCGCCAGGTCGAAAGAGGTGCCAAAAAGCACAGGTAACGCGACAGACAAGCTAAAGAAAATAATTGTTGGCACCTTTTGAAAGGGGTTGGGGTGCGCGGTTAGCCTTTAATAACTTATTACAACACCTACAGTCCTCCATAAGTAGGTAATTTTTTTTATTAGTTAGTGACTGATTGAAATTAAAACCAATAGCTGTAGAAACCTTCTTAATGTTAAGTGAAGCAGGAGTAAAATAATAAGAGCTACTTAATTTAATTTAAATTTAATCCAAGGGTTGATATTTTTAATAAAATTTGAGTTTTGAAAATTTGGTAATAATAACTTGAGATACTTCACACACGGCCGTCAGATTCCAAACTAGGCAAGCTGTATTATGGTAACCAGACTCCTGATAAACATACTTATATATCACTAGATAAATTATAATATTTATTTAATATAATATTTATTTTACATACATACAACTGAAATATAATGTTTGTAAAATGAAAGATAAATGGGCACTAAAATACAATCTCGCTCAACCCTGATCAAGAGCTAGGGCCGGCGCTGTAAGTATATATATCCTGAATAAGGTTTTAAGGTAGGTCAAATAAAAACAAAATGGGCACTGAAATACAATCTCGCTCAACCCTGATCAAGAGCTAGGGCCGGCGCTGTAAGTATATATATCCTGAATAAGGTTTTAAGGTATGTCAAATAAAAACGAAATGGGCACTGAAATACAATCTCGCTCAACCCTGATCAAGAGCTAGGGCCGGCGCTGTAAGTATATATATCCTGAATAAACTTTTACTGTTTTGCGCAAAAAATAAAGCACTCCTACAAAAAATTAAATTAGAGGAAGAACGGTAGAATGCCAACAGCCATTTCCCAGTCTTCCCGTTTCCCTTTCCCGTTTGGTTGTGGTCGGTTCGATTCTGACTACCCCACCTAAAATTAAAACAAACTTAAAAAAAACTTATCATGTTATGAACTTGGTATTGACATAGTTTAAAGAATACTGCCCTCATAATACGAAAGATACTTCATTAGCTGTTGCGGGAAAACACGCCATTATGTGTTTATTCCTAATCATGTTTTTCCTGTGCTCAATTACTCTTGTTACATCAATATAGTAGTTCCACTCAATCACACAAGTCTCACAAGTACGGAATAGGCTAATTCGCAAGATTAACATATAGTCTATTGTTATATACCCAATCACTCATCTTTATTATAGGAAAGACAGAGATAGTCAACCAACAAATCAACTCATCTATGACGTCACTGTAGACGTATAAAATTTGACGCAAATGAAACCATAAACTAAAACATATTTTCTCTTGCAGGATCACCGTACACCGTAGAAAATATTGTGAAAGCAATTGCACCTAAAACAGAAAGCTTTCTATTGACAGCGTAATAATTATGATTTTGTATTTAGAATAATGAAAGCCATTCCAATAATAAAATTATTATTTAAATTAAATTATTTTATTTACCATGTGGCCAGGAACTTATTATGTAATGGAGAAATAAGACAGTGGAGGTTCGGGTGCTATTTCTCTCCAACATAAAAGGAAGATCCTCCGATGAGGATAGGTGATCATGCCTGGTGGACCGCATCCCGACGTTTGATGTTATATTACGGGTATATGGGAAATATTCAATAATAAATACTACTTTATTTTTAGTAAATCAGAGTGATGAAAACAGTTTGTTTTTCAGAAAGATAACAGTCATTAACCAATGCTTTGTTTTAAACTGGCTACATTAGAAATTAATGAGATAAAGAAGGGTAGAGACGCAGCATCGTGATTTTTTATAGAGGTTTTCTTTCTCATAGCTCCGAAGAGTCAACAGAGAAATCACGGCAAAAGCGCCTGCTGAGGTGGACTACTTGTATAATTTACCTCGAGTTGTATTCTTCTTAACATGGGTTTGTGCTTCTACGTGAATGAACTTAAAGAGATTATTATTCTTTTTTTCAGCGTAGTTTTTTATCAACTTCAAAAAGGAGGTTTCGAAATCAACTGTTTTATTTGTGAACCGACTTTTTTTTTCTTTTTTTTTTTTTAAAGGCAACTCCCGCATTAGGAATTACTCCTTCTTACTTACTTTAATCATGCTTTTAAATGAAATGGTTGTACTCAAAGTTGGTCCTATTTAAATTTGAAAAATAAAATCCACATTTAAGGGTGGAATATCAAGGGATAAAGAATTATACCAATTTATCAAAATTTCCCATTGATTTTCACAATTTATAACGATTTAGACGCATTGAAGTCTTTTATTTAAATAGAAAAAAAAAATAGATGATAAATACTTTTTAACGATGACGTCAGCCGTCCTTATATATTGTTAATTAGGCGAACAGTATTGTAGTATTCATTCTTTAGTTCTTTCTATTGCAATGTATCGGTCGTGACAACGTGAAAATTTTTGTTCCAACATCGAGTTAGATCGAAGCAAAAATATAGGATGAAGAAACGTCATTTGTCACAAGTAATTTACTCAGCAAGGTCCTCCTAACTTGAATTCAATTCGAGTTATGTGAATTTCAACTCAAGCTATCTCGAGTCGTATTTTTTCCGCATTGTTAACTCTATTTAAAGTAAATTAGCCATGGCTGGTGTTCCTGTCCTTGTGACCTATCCGATAACAGGAAATGCAGGACATTAGGGTACTACGTGTACACAATGTATGTGGGAGAGCCATGCTTCGGCACGTATGGGCCGGCTCGATCCGCTCGTTACCACGGCCTCACAGAAAACCGGCCGTGAAGCAATGCTTGCATTGCATTTCGCCGCGTGAGTGAGGTTACCGGAGGCCCTAACCCTTCCCTCTCCCTTATTCCCGTCCTTCCCCTCTCATTACACTTTTCCCCCATCCCCCTCTTCTCCTACTCCCACCTTAAAAGGCGGCAACGCACTTGTGACTCTCGAGTTACAGGTGCCAATGGGCAGCGATAGTCATTTACCATCAGGGGACCCGTCTGCTCGTTTGCCCCCTATACCATAAAAAAAAAACTCGAGTCGTGTTTTTCCGCATTGTTAACTCTATTTAAAGTAAATTAGCCATGGCTGGTGTTCCTGTCTTCGTGACCTCTCCGATAACAGGAAATGCAGGACATTAGGGTACTGCAGTCTCAGTCCCGTTTCCAATACGAGACTTGCGGTATCCCTAGGTTCCTCTCCCTGCCCATTTCTTAAAACGACCACATTCCCAATGGCGGGTTGGTGTCAGGCTGGCGGTCGGCCATAAAAGAAACCAGGCAACACCCTTTGCAATGTTACACATACCCCCATGGAAATTGGGAAAAGGGAAGGAAGATGATGATGAGCTATTGGCGAGACCTAAAATTTTGCAGAAATGTAGGTTATAGGAGCACACTTCAAGAACGGGTTTACGATAGGGCTGGGTGAAGAGAATCTAAGGGCTTTCGCAACTTTATGTGAAAGTGCCTAATTTTTGTTACTAGTTACATAAGCTTGAGTTATTCTGGTTTACTCGTTACTACATAATAGTAAAGGTATCCGATAAATCCAAAAAAAACATTTTAACTCGCTAAATTAACTTTAGTGCTTGCATCTAGGGCTGACGTCATCACATCAATCAACAATCGAAAGGTCTGGCTACTTGGAAAATATCGGTTAATGGTTACCCAAATATCACATACGAATTTCAGCATGTACGCTTTATACTATGACGAAAGTAGGTCACAATTTTTTTGCACTTTTGGTGCCTAATAGCTGCCAAAGCCACCATGATCCAAACTATAGAGAGTCTCTAGAACATCAAAAATTGCTGAAACGGGACATCGTAGTCTCGTTTACGAAGCTGAAGCAGAAATATCGAAAGCTATTCAAAACTTACGGAGTGAGCGCAATATTGCAGAAATATAATGTTCAAGTTTTAAATTGCATCTTGTGTAATACTATTTGTAAATTAGTTTATGCGTGTACAATACACACATCATATGTAATGGGCATTTCATTGGAACTTGTCCTGCCACGCAACATTATAACGTGTCCAATTACCAGCCGAGAATGGCCGAGTTATTGTTGCTCTGACCACAGCTCGTCGTCGGGAAAAGGAACATAATTTGCTCATTGAGCGGAATGTACTAGCTGTCGCCCTAAGATAAATAAAAGATACGACACTCGACTGATACTACTGATTTTCATACGCCATAAAATGTCTATGCATGACATTCTTATTATTAATACCGTTAGAACAGAGAGTTATTATTAATAATATCTTAATAATAAGAAAACTTTGGTACCCTCATTCCGCCAAAGTCAAGTTGAGCACGCCGAAAAGAATTCAGCAAATAGCGCTTGCGCTCGACCGTCGTCTTTAAAGTTATGATTTAGCTTAACCGGCTTTTGTTTTTCTTAATAATTTCTACTCCGTTTCATAACAAAAAATATTATGTTTTAACGTGATTTTAATTTCTCCCTATCCAAAGATGTAACTTAACCTGAGCGTCACTTTGGCCTGTTTTATTTACTGACAGGAATTATTAATTGTTATTTATTTTATTAATACTAACATACAACTACACTACAACAACAAAGGATCAGCATTTAGTTAGGATTCCTTAGTAATATCATAAAACAAATAAAGTATTATCAAAAACAATGATTTTTAAACTGGTATTGGACTGAACTGGAGTAGGTCTCTACTTTACCGATGCTTTTTGGCTTACTTAATTACCTTTAAAAAAAATATTAGTATTTTTTTTTTGTGATATGGTTACACCAGATATATATATTTATATTACACGACTGCGCAAAAAAGGAGTGTAAAGTTTTCAGTGTTCATTTATGTATGTTATTTATTGGCCCATAATTTCCAGAATTTTCTAGATCCCTGAACATATTTACATGTACGGTATGTACGGGGTATCGTTGGAAGTATTCTAACGATATGTCGTCGTCTGCCAAATCACACATGCTAAAATAATTTTGAAAAAAAAATACGGCGACTGTTTGGCGCCATTTTCAAATGTAATTAGAATTTCGACGCATTGGGTTTATTATTTCATTTAACAATTTCTTGTTTTCTGTAATTTTTCTCTTGAAATTCATATGTATTATGTTCAAAGGGTAAACCTTAGATAACCTTTCCTTGCGTTCCACGCATCACGCATCACGCATTCCTGTTGTTGAGCAGGTGGCCAAGTCTACCGGGGTTCACAGGGATTTCCTTTCTAGGGTACACCTGAGTCCCCGGCATTAATCCCGTGACGGAACACCGTGTGGTTTTAGTCGATTCGAGTCTGACATTCCAACTTGCCGTTGACCCCGGTGAGGTGATGACCCGTGGGGGTGACCAAACAAAAAAAAAAGATAACCTTTCCTTCGTATTTTATACTCGCCATGAGTCATGTTACTTCGTCTTGCTACGGATTTGTAAGGATTAGTTGAAGTCAGTGTGCGTTGGTGCTATGTGGTGTTGAATAAATAAATGATTTTAGATCGTTTAAAAATCTATATTTTCATACTAAGCTTAGCAGACTTTTCAACAAAAATAAAACAAAAAATATTACTACGAAATAGAATTGGGTCGCGCTTGAAACTTGACATTTGATAAGTACAACGAAACACATGACAAGCAGTGCAACGCGGATCACGTCGTGCATATTTGAAACAGCTGATCGTGAGATAGCTCACCTGGAGTTGGTTGACGAACCTAATAGTAAGTGCAACTTTGGTATTTAATTTAATTAATTAAGCGAAGGATATTATGAAAAAGAGTGGTCGTGAGGTTTTCTTGACAGCGCCAGTGATAGAATTATAATATGATTTAGTAGTGTGACCAGATTATTTTTACAATAGCTTTATGCAGGGCATTGACCAGGCACTAAATATACACATATATGAGGAAGAATAAAGTTTGGTATTTAAAAGATTTGTGACTTTAAACGAATGTTACGTTGTTCTAAATTTTGCAATACTCCTAATACTTCAATAGTCTACAAGTTATTGGTACTCAAAGTATTGAACTTTTTTTTGCGGAATTATTCAAGTAGAACTTCTTGAGTAAATTTATCTCTAAAATATACAAATACATTTTAAATAATCATAGTCTTTTTGGCCAAATTTCTACTGGTTATGACAAACTATCTTTGTATTTCACTAACTACCAACACTCTAGGTATATTAGGGGTATGGCAGGTCCAGGCAATCGATTTGAAGCTGAATGTTTCGACTTTACAAAAGCATTTTATTAATTATGGATAAATAAATATTGATACTCAGTTATTAAAGTGGAGATATCAGAGATCGTAAACTGTGGGAAAGGTGTAAAATTATTATTCGGAAATGTGATGGATAATTTTCTAAATTCTAGCTCGTAAGGATAGAAACAAATGTAGGTTTGCTAAATCGCGCATTTCTGAGATTAGTTACATCTACCACGTACCTACTCAAAGAGGAGCGATGCCCACGCATACACTAGTAAAGGTAATCATCATGCACTTAGAAATATTAAAGTATATTGTGCTTGTATGACTCTATGATTATACACACGTCATCCTGCATGCACTCACAATTAGAAACATCCTGGATGTTCTAGAATAATATCAGATGACCTGCTAGCAAAATTCGTAAGTTAAATAAAATGGAGGCCTCAGAAAAAAATACGTGAGTGACAAATTAAACTTGTACTAAACACCCCCGATTATAAGATCGGGGGAAGATAAAAAAAGAATGCCCATTTTCCCCAACTCTGGGGCAGGTATTCGGGGAAGATGGGAATAGATCAAAAAAAATATTTGAGTGACAAATTAAATTTGTACTAAACACCCCCGATTATAAGATCGGGGGAAGATAAAAAAATAATGCCCATTTTCCCCCATTTTGGGGCAGGTATTCGGGGAAGATGGGAATAGATCTCTATTAGCGCGGAAATTTGCGGGAACTACACTTTTTTCTCTTCTTTTTTGTCTGTTACTCTTTTCTTCCTATTACTTACCTTCGTTTAATTTGTTCATTCTCTTCATTCTTCACTTCACAGTGGAAGTTAATGATAAAGATAATTAACGTTTACTGTCATTGATCGTATATATTTTTACTACTACTGCTACGGTGTCTACCTAAATACTTATTTAATTAAACGTTGGTTAAGTATTATTATTTTATTATATTAAGTTAAGTGGTTAAGTAACACGGTGTAGATAAGTTTTGTATATCTGTCTTAATAGAAGTCGGCACAAAATCAAAATCAAAATTTATTTTAATTACACCAATTATATGTATTTTTTTACTATCAGGAGTAGGAGTTAGCATAAGTAAGTCGTGAAGCTAGTTCTCTGTTCCAATACGTAGATCCTATAGAGAAGAACAGGTAAGAAACTCAAAGGACACTGTTTCAACATGTTTTTTACAAGCTTCTTGTTGCATTGCTTATAAACGCAAATTAAATGTGAGGACAACGTACCTTATTATACTAAAATATAAACAGTCGCTCAAATTACTACTTTGTTTAAATTTAAATAATAGCAGTTCGAAGAGGACCAGCCCCGACCTATGGCACTCGTTAACGAACATGACGCATGCGCCATCCAACCATATTGGAGGGAACCCAACGACGCGACCCATACGCCACCTAATTTGTTTCTATTGTTTAGGGTACCGTACCCAAAGGGTAAAACGAGACCCTATTACTAAGACTCCGCTGTCCGTCCGTCTGTCTGTCCGTCTGTCACCAGGCTGTATCTCATAATCCGTAATAGGTAGATAGTTGAAATTTTCACAGAATGTTGTTGGCGCTATAAAAACAAATAATAAAAATAAATTAAAAACTAGTAAAGGTTTGCAGTATTAAATCTTGTACGATGGTGCGGAAACCTTCATGCGCGAGTCCGACTCGCATTTGGCCGGTTTTATTTAAACTTAAACTACTAAAAATTTATCTTGGTAGTATTCTATGATAAATATACGCATTACGTTCAGTTGTTTACAAACTAACTAGGTCAGATTAAACTTTTTTTTTCATTTCTTTTCAGATTGAGAAAAACAAAATGCGTACAGAAATTCCAACGTTTCAAAGATGTTGTATATGCTTACCTTTGCGATATGGTTTGATCGTTTGGGGATATTTTAGATTGGTAAGTAAAATTAGAAACTTAAAAAGTAAAGGTTGAAAAATAAAAGCTGACAAATCATATCCTTAAAGTGATAACAATTTTTGTCCTACGTCTACGTAATAGAAAATTTAAGGGTAAGTCAAAAATCTGACTGGCCTGTTGGTCTAGTGGTTAGTGATCCTGACTGCTGAACCAGAGGTCGTGGGTTCGATTCCCACCCAGGACCAATAATTGTGTGATGAGCATGATCATTTTGTTCTGTGCCTGTGTGTAATTTATCTCTCTGTTCGCCCAAATATAATTATGATAGTTCTAAATTTTTACAGCTCTTCGCCGGCTTGCTATTAGTCAGTGTTGGCTTCGATTTAAGCCGATGCGCACAACTCTCACAATCAGAAGATGAGAAAAATAAAGTCACCACATCAAACGTAGTTATATTATGTTTAACTATTCTTGTACTAATAGCAGATATTATTTTGGGAATTCTATTTATCATCGGGTGTCATAAGGTAAGGAGATAAGGCATATCTAAACTTAATTTATATAGTTGCACATATTTAAGCAAGCTAAATTGCACTTTATTGTCTGACTGTCAGAGCACCTATTTATTTTAATATATTTTTAAAGTAAGCCTTTAGTACTTCATAGCCTTAGCACAAAGAAAAACATAAATTTGGTGATCTCCAATACTTGCAAATCTAAGTATTTTATTGTAGAATACTTCCTTACAATCCATGTTTTTATAACTAAAAAAAACTATTTGTTATCACCTTATTTATGAAAATATACACTGGTAAGACAATATCTGCCGGGATGTAATAATTTTACATATAAAACATAACTATGATTTCGTTCTATAAATAAACTAGCAACCCGCCCCGGCTTCGCAGGGTAGCAAAGACATATTCAACAATCAACAACATATTTCAATCAATTTACACAAAACCTTAACAAATTATAC
This sequence comes from Euplagia quadripunctaria, assembly GCA_963859945.1. Taxonomy (NCBI): domain Eukaryota; kingdom Metazoa; phylum Arthropoda; class Insecta; order Lepidoptera; family Erebidae; genus Euplagia; species Euplagia quadripunctaria. The sequence continues at coordinate 4,017,847 of OY982573.1, forward strand.
ACCTAAACCTTCCCCATGAATTACTCTGTCTATTAGTGAAAACCGCATGAACATCCGTTCAGTAGTTTTTCAGTTTATTGCGAACAGACAGACAGATAGACGCAGCGTGGGACTTTGTTTTATAATATGTAGTGATGTGCTAGACCAAAAATAAGGATACTCACTCAAATATAGTTTTGTATTCTTTCATTACTTTTATATTTTTTTATAAATAGCTTTTCTCGCGTTTCTATTCCTCGGGTACACTACTTTTTTTTTTGGTAAAAAGTATCCTACGTCATTTTCTGCAGTCCTGAACAACGTGTATGTAATTTCATAATGATCGCTTGAGCAGTTAAGGCGTGAAATCGAAATAAACAAACTTACTTTCACATTTATAATTAGGTAGGATGCAAAAAAAAACAGTAAAGTACGATTCACACCGAACGGGCCACGCCGGAGCGCGTCAAGTCGCTCCTCCAACCGCCTGCGGTGGCAAGGTGTGCCATGCAAAAATGAATTTTAAGTAATAAGTATAAACTTTAAATATCTATCACCGTACTAAAAATGCGCTCCGGCGCGGCCCGTTCGGTGTGAATCATAAATATTATACTTAATATATTACTTATTATTATCATCATCAATCGTAATTATCTTTCTTTTTTCAGAAAAACTTATCTTTAATTGGGAGGTATTATCACTACAGTCTAGTGTTGTTGGCATTACTTATACCATTATGCCTATACAATTTCGGCCGGACCTTAATTCATATGATCAGATTCAGTATGCCGTTGACGAACTTGTTTTTCTTAGTTATTCCGGAATTAATTGCATCACTCTCCTATGTATGTAAGTATTCTTGATACTTAAAATGTGCTACGAATAAATTCAATTTCAATCTTTTAATTGTTAAATACTACCCATTATATAACTACCTTACTAACCCTATCTAATACATAAATAATTTAATGTTTTTGTCTTCACGGGAATGGTCTATGTATTTAAATATATTATTATCAAATAACATTAGAAGGGTCGGGTTTTCCTAGGCCTGCCATCACTTAAATTGCCGACACCGGACAAAAATTTAAAAAAATCCGGACACATGGGTAAAATCGAGATTCTTTGCCGGACACCTAAAAAAGAACGCCGATTCCATTAAAATTTTTAACTTTTTAATCTAACAATTATAATTGTCCTTTGGCACAGAGACTAGGACAAATCCGGGGAACCCCGGATGGATGGCAGCCCTAGGTTTTCCAAAAGCAGCCTATGCAACCTTGAACTACTCGAGCTTACACTCAACTATCCATCCGCATAAGCAATATCTTTTTCCTTCCATTGTCTATCTTTCCCTTTGAATGTGCTCCCAATTTTGCCATGTTCAATTCCCAAATTTCCCGGTTGGGGGCAATTATAGCTTGGCTCCTATTATGTGAGTGAGATCAAATTATAATAGGCAAAAATGGGTGTTTATGCCTCTGTCTACTCCTTTGGGGTAATGGCGTGATTATTACTAACATTACTAGGTATTATTACTAAGATTATTTAAAGTCAAATACAGTTTAACGCCAGTAAAGAGTCGTCGAGTAGATTGGCGAGATGGTCACTTAAACTTTAATACTAGCACTGTCATTGCGATATTTATTATATTTATTGTAAATTATTTTTCATTTTTTAAGATTAAGTCAGTAAGTAAGTAAAAATATTTACTTTTGCTTAAATTTACTATGCTTATTCTTACGTTTTAATGTTCGACTTTGTTCCAGTCATACAAATTTATATCGTGCTCTTAGTAAGAAGTGAGATCTTGAAACTAAACAGCGAATATCAGTTCAGATTTGAAAATAAAGTGACTGAAGGGGAATGTTTTCTGAATAATGAAGACACGATTGAAGGAAAGCTGCCAGAGAACATGAAAGCGATAGACGACGATGATTAAAATAGAATCATAAATGTACTTTTGATTTGAAATAAATATTTCAAATAATAAAAGCAAAAAAAGTTAATTTGAAAATGAACTCTTATTTCTTGAAAATAAAATCTAAACTTAATATTTTCATATGAAGTATAGATGAGTAGTGGTATTGGTTGGCTCTGTTTCCACATCTAGCCTCATAGGCGGTCCATTATGCGTTCAGATAAGCTGACTAGTTGAGCCAGCCTAGCTCCTTCCAGAAGCATAGAATAGTATAATAGATGAGTAGATATATTTAGTAAAGAAGCTGCAGTTTTTTGTTAACTGATGAAAAAAGAAGGTTCGACCGTATATATATTTTTTTTTTGTTTGTTTAAACGCCCGAACCTCTAGAACTATAACTCAGATTCGAAAAATGCTTTTTGTATTGGATAGGGTATGAGGAGGTTCATGGGCTAATAAACATCAGGCTATGACCATAAGGAGAAGAGCTGTGAGAGAGAAGTGACCATAAACGTGGGTGAATTAGCGGGCAAGCGGCTAATGCTTGCCCGCTATAAAAATTATTGATGGCACTTATTTATTCTTTCATGCACAAGGATGACGTCAGCAATGTGACAATATGATCCTTATAGTATATATATATAAATATATATATATATATATATATATATATATATATATATATATATATATATATATATATATATATATCGCTTTCCCTTTCCTCTTTAAGCTGGATACTTTGTAGTCTGATTCTTCTCATACAACTTCTAAACACGTTCACTGTAATTTAATTAATTGTTATTTTTTTACAGACCTTGCCTTTTACTAAAAATGTACGTCATGTTGCTAGTAAGAAGTGTTATTATCAAACTAAAAACGGCTGCCAATTTAGATTTGAAAAGAAAATGACTGATTAAGAATTCCCGTTAAATGTTGTAAACTCAAATGGAGGAAAAGTGACTGAGAACAAAAAATGAGGATAAATTAATTTTAAGATAAACTTTTTTGCGATAAAACTAGCTGCAGCCGGCATGCGTTGCAATGCCTTTTTTTCTTTTTTTTTTAAATGGAGGCCGGAGGCAGGACAGTGAAAATACTTTACGACCTATTCTCATATTTACCAAATTTACCAAAAAAAATATTTATTAAAGTCGTTTTGGAGGAGTTCGACCACAAACACCATGATACGAGATCTTTATATATTAAAAGAAGATTATTTCTTTACTCTACCCTAATACTGATAACTTCAATCAAAAACTATCTGCTAATAGAATGAAAACATGAAAATTAATACAAAAATAGTGTATTATACGTTTTACTTAGTTTCCTACATGCCCGTAACATCAACAGGGGTTGCCGATTTCATTGCAAACAATACATTATTAAATTGTGTACACTCTAATTCTACTTGGATTTCGATACAACGAAACTACATACAAATAGCTTCCCGAGACACTATTAAATCTACTCGCTTGTCACCAATATCTGTTCCACCCAGTGTTTAACGAGAAAATATGATTTCAAAGCCACCCATATTATAATAAAATATATTAAACTCTTTATCGGTAAACAACGCAATATTATTTTATCATTGCACCACACGGCCCATGTGTTGTGTATCTATACTATTATAATGAAGCTGATGAGTTTTTTTCGTTTGTTTGTTTGTTTAAGCGCGCTAATCTCTCAAATTTCCATTCCATGTCGGATTTGAAAGTTATATTTGTATATGATAGCTTGATCCATGAGGAATAGTAAAGGCTATCTAGCAATCTGTCACGAGCTGCTTTATCTGCGTGCGCTGGCATAAGGGTTATAGAAACGTTAGTTCAATGTTCTGTAAAAATATTGGTGTTCAGTACATTTAAAAAAAGTCCGTCGATTATGTGAGAAACAAAATTAAAAAGTGATTAATAAGCATTATAATTAGGCATGGCATATTAATCCTTACGAACGAAAGGTACTTCACCATCAAGACAATTCCACAAAGGTCAACTTTGCCCTTTATAGCATGTTATTTGGACGCATAACTTAAGAGCACTATCTCTTAAATTAAAAAAAAAAATTAAAATAATTCAACACTCGGCTTAGTCCTAAGATCATAGTATAGTAGTGGCGTGAACGAGCCGTGTGACGCATAACCCGTTTTTATCGTGAGGAAACCCCCGCGGGTCATAATCTCACCGAGGCTAGTGGTGAAGTGGTATGTCGAAATCAAACCCACTAAAACTACACGGTGTTCCGTCACAAGCGAATCTTGCGAGGGACTCGCGTACACCCTAGGGTTCCTAAAAATGAAGTGCCTGAGAACCCCCACCTGACCTTAGCCGCCTCTTAAACAGTAGAGAGCCACATAATTACGTGAGGCTGAGAGCTTTGGCCCCCTTCCGGTTCAGAGAGGCGCACACAAAACACGTTGCGCCACCGTCTCAGTCCTGCTTCTGCTAGGGTAACGGGCAGGCGACACATAACCCTGGCCAACCGACTAGAAACGAGCATTGCCAGGAAGAGACGAACTGTGAACGCCTCCATGCCAAGAAAATGTTACTAAAATATTGTCTACTGGTTATTGTCCGTGACTTCGGTGGCGTGGGAATTGGAAACTGTAAATTTTTTCTAATATATTTAATTTCTAATATATTAATTTCTTTCTAATATACCTCTATGCCAAATTATCCAGATCCGTTCGGCCGTTTGTGCGTGAAAGCGTAACAAACATTCATCCATTCATCCATCTTCACAAATTTTCGCCTTCATATTATTAGTAAAATATTCAAGTATTCTAAAACACCAATCAGTGGTTTATTTTAAATTAAACACGGGTGAAACCAGGGGTACAGCTAGTGAATAATAAGTACGTATTTGTAATCTAATAGTTATGGCAGATAAATATAATATTTTGTTCAACAATCGTAGCAAAGTTTTTGCGACAATAACATATTAGGTTAGTTAGTTGCGTATATGTTGATTAGGCTTCAAAGTTATTTGTAATTAAGCTGCGACGCCTTTATTGTTTCATTATATATAAATATATATTATTAATATTTCAAAACGGGTCTGTAATAGCACTTCGGTACATAATCGGTGTTATACAAAATGCGTACAGAAGTAATAGTGTGTCAAAGGTGTTGCATCTGCATACCTTTGCGATATGGTTTAATTGTTTGGGGATATGTTAGACTGGTAAGTAAAGTTTATGATTTTAAATAAATTTACGTAAAATAAATCCCACTAATATTATAAATGTGAAAGTTTGGTTCAATGGATGGATGAATGGATGGATGTTTGTTACTCTTTCACGCAAAAACCACTGAACCGATTCCCACGGGACGGCACGGGATTCCAAGACACCGCGGGGTGCTGCTAGTGTAAAATAAATGCTGTTGAGATCAGATTACTGCGAAGTATGTGCGGAGTAAGATTGCAATAGGCCTATGTATCTAAGTAAGAATTAAATAAAATCTTGAAATTTATTTTAATGGAAGCAAAAGTATTATTTCCTTAATGATCTCACAATTAAGAAGTAATGGAATAGGGCAGATATATTTGCAGACATCGCATTAAAATAAAATACAAAACCTATAGGGATGTATGCATGTCTTATGCCCTGCCTCAGCCGAATAAAAAACATAATAAGTGTCCCAATAACACGGATGGCGTAATGCTTTAAGTGGTACGCCGCGCCGCGTGTTGTGGTTTCAAATCCCACACGGGACAAAAATTTGTGTGATCTACAAATAGTTGTCTTGAATCTGGGTTTTCTTTGTGCCTGTTGTGTGAATGTTCGTGAAGCCCCGTGACCTAGGAATATTCCTCAGCCTGGAGTTGTCTTTTAAAAATAAGAAGAAGAAATAACAAAATAAATTACGCATTATTTTACAGGCATTAGCCGGCGTAGTTTTGTTCGGCGTGTCCTTCGCTATGAACCGATATATACAGTACCCGAGACCGAGCAGAACAACTGACATAGTAATTGCAAGTTTGGTTATAATTTTAGTGATCGCAGATATTATACTGGGTACCATATTTATCATTGGATGTCATACGGTAAGCTTTTTATACTAACTAAACTAGCAGTTTATGGTCCCAGCTCTGCTCCTTGTGTTGTGGTTATGTTGTTGTTAGATAGCTTCATAGATAGATAACCTTCCTCGATGAATTCTCTATATCGAATGTAAAAATAATTATTTAAATCTGACTGATAGTTTTAGAGATTAGCGCATTTAAACAAACAAACAATCAAAGAAAGAATTATTCGGCTCTAAATATTATAGTGTTTGTCCTCGAGCTATGCAGTTCAAGGACTTGTGTGTGTGGGACAAGGTTTAGGGAAAGGAGTGTCTTTGTCTAGAGGAGAATAATTAAAAAATCTGAAAGGCAAGAGACTTAATATAATGTAAACTGAACTTTATCACATTCCACAAATCGTCGTTGCTACTTTAAAATCTCCTATGTGTAAAAATGACAATTACGAGAAAATAAAAAAAAACAGTCTACTGAAAAAAAATCAAAGATATCACTCAAAGTTAAAAACGTAACTTATTACAATGTATAATTATTCATTTAATTATGTTGATTTGAAAAATAAATAAACAGCTACTTTTGTATAAAAAATGATTATAACTATCTTTGGTCACATAAGATATTTTGATTGAGCATTTTATATCACATGAGAGATTTTGATTTAAGACGAGTTATAAAATAAATGAAATAAAATGTATGTATTTTTTAATGTTTATTATAAGAAATAGTTTTTAATCATAATGACAACTTTAGAATAGTAGGTACGAGTCAAAATTTCAAGACGATTATACAAAAAAAAAACCTTAATGGCTACCTTTTTAAGTACCCGGATTGTATGCCAAAGAATCGTAAAATGGATGATAATCTCGATCAACAACCGTTTTCAATTCCTGTAAATGTTTAAATTTGCTTTCAGTAATCTTTAATGGAGTCATGTATAATCGGTTTGGTACTAGTATGCCTTGGTTACATCTTCGCTGTGGGAGTATGGTCCACTGATCGATATGTCTTAATCTATAAAATATAGATCCATCCGGCGAATACTTTAGACCCCTTATATCAACCACGACAGGGTCTCCCTTCTTTTTACCTGGGCGTATAGATTTCAGATTCGATTCCAATTCTTCATAATTCAGGAAAAAATCGAAATGAATTGATTTAACGTCATAGGGCTGCTGTGGTCTAGCTTGTCTCATCCGGGTTATGTAGTCACTAGGTGAGTATATTGGGGGCTTAATGTATTGTTCAATGGTGGAATGAACACTATCAACTTCCATCATAGTATGCCCTTTTTCTAAATACAGCTGTTCAATATTAATTTTCTTGTTTTGGGCCAAATCACTGAGGGCACTAGACAAAATTCGGTTTCGGTTTTGACGTGCGCATCCGTCAGAAATAATAATAATGCGTTTCGTCGAAGTTGGTAAATTTTGGCAGTAATTTATTAAGCAAGATGTAAACTCGTTTGCAGTCACATTGCCGTCTGCTTCATGCCAAAAATAAATTGTAACGTCTTTTGATATTGCATTATAAACTGTGAAGTTATGGCACTGTAATTTCATTTTGTAATACAGTGAACTTGCTAACAGCTTCGGAGCTAGCAAAACGCTTTGCACGTCTACTGTTATAACAATCGTTTCTTCGTCTGCACTATCTATCGCGTTTTTTTTCGCCTCTCTAGCTTCATTTTTCTTCTTAATATGATTTTCATATTCTTGTTGTGAAATGTTACCTGTTTTATAGCTGCAGCAGGTATCGCATTGATCTTTACGCGGTTGGTGAATACCAATTCTTTCTTGGGCAAGTACCCTCGTAAAAACCATTCGTGAGGCTGCCCTGTACTTGTTTTCAATGCACCATTCTTTATAAACTTGATGCATGTGGAGTGTAGACCGAAATGTGGATTCAACGTAGATTTTTGTGGATGTAGAACGACAGTAATGGCTAGGTACTTTAGGTAAAATATCGAGCCAAGTTTTGACAGTTTTTTTCAGCTCTGAATTCCGCCTTGGGCGTACTGTACTTGAAGTTGCCTCAAGTTGAAGGTTATCTTGCTCTGTATTTTCTTCATTGAGGTTATCAGTATCTCTCGTCCAACGCCGAAAACTATCTTCTCCAATACAAATGGTATTAAGAAAAAATTGTCGACAAACTCTCACTCTAGTGCAATTTGCATCAGATTTGTTTAAGTAGATGTCATGACCACTTTGTTTTTTACTCAAAGAAGTTTGTTGGGATTTACGTCGTCGTCTTATGCACCTTCTCACAGCTGAAGTTTTAATAAAAGCTATCTTTTCAGCCCATGTTTTTAGCCCCCAAAACTTTTCGTGAATATGTTTTCGTTCATCATCCGACACTAGACCGCAAAGAAAGGAATTTTTTGATTTAGAAGTCGTATTAGTATGCAAACAACGTGACTTTAAAATTCTCTCCGGCTTTTCAACACAAGGTATCCACTTGTCAGACATTTTTTTGTAGCCAAGATATGGTTTACCAGCAACTCGAGCAGCTTTATTCCGTTTAACAGTGCATGGCAGTTCTTTTCGCACATGAGCAACATTAGGTTCAATATTTTCATCACTCTCTGAAAAACTAAAGATTCTACGTCTTTTTCTTAAAAACAAATGTGTGTTTCTGTGTAAATCTTGCACAGTTAATTGAGAATCTTCTGAACTGAGCGACCTTCGGCGAGGATAAAGTGGTCTTCTCCGCCGTGAAATATCAGGAGCCCAATCTGGATCATCGTCACTATTGTCACTTAAATTTTCAAAGACTGGTAAGGGCGATAACACTTGCCTTGATCCGCACATAACATCGACGTTTTCAGTAGGAAGAAGGATGCTCACACTGTCATCGCAAAACACTATTTTATCTTCAACATTTAACTCAGAAGATTTTATGCCTAAATCTTCTGGACTAATAAGCGATAAACACGGCGAGTCGTTTTTCATAGTCTGAGTGTCTTCGGAGTATTGTAACATACCCAATTCAAAGTCCTCGGTATTTTGTTCATTAACTAATGACTCTAACTCACTAAGATTCAGTGATTTACTCATATTGCACGTTTTTAAACTTATTTATACAAATAATAATCAAATATGCACGCGAACTCGTAAAAATAGTCTAAAACAAGTCACGACCTGCAACGAACTAAATAGACAATAACAATCGCATCATAACTGCATCGATTGGCTAATAAAAAACACCTGACTAGCTGTCCCTTTTTCTCTGTTACTATTGGTTATAAAACGACCAATAATATTAAATTAAATAAGTTCTTACCCGCGCTTTCACCGTGTGATTGTATTAACTAAAATCTCTTATGTGTGCCTGTCTTATTACACTGCCGCACAAAAACTAAAGTTTGAGACAGCAAAACCTCTTATGTGTAGCATTAGCACATAGGATATTTTATATAGCATTTTTTATTGAGTCGTCACACAGGAGATTTTGAATCTCGTAAATAATATACGATTTTAACGCTCTAAGCACATGAGAGTTTTTGTATACGGTACATCTTCAAATTTCGAATTGATTGCTATTAAAAAGTCCGTTTCACTAAAAGTGACACATAGGAGGTTTTAAAGTAGCAACGACGAAATATTATAGCTTTTATAATCTCTTCATCAAAGCGTCGCTTCTTGAAAGACGGTCTGCTCTCCCAGCCGTCTGCGACGCGACTCTTCTTTTCCTAAGTTTGAACTACAGACACATTAGACAATTAGACAATTAGAGAACGCTTTTTCTTGGCTCGAGTTTGATGGTACCAGCCAGGACCTACGTGCCTTGAATGAGTATTCGCCCCGCTAGAAGGAGGTTGAATCATCGCAGGAGGTCTCGATGTCAACAATATACTAGAGACCGCCTATACAGGCATACTTGTTTAATTAAAACTCTGAGATATTGGACGATATAATCTTGTCATAAAAGTTTTGTGCGAGTGAAAATAACGCTGCTGGTATCTTTAGACATATAAAGGCTTTTATTGCCTATATTTTAAAAATTAACAAATACAATGCTAGAAAATAAAAAGCATGGTCCATCCAACCTAAAATGGTATTCATTTAAACTCATGCGGAAACATTAGATATAATAATATTCTCGCCTTGTGAAAACTTTTAGCATTTAAGTACAACTGAGGTAGACAATGTAGCGACTTTAGCGACATCTATATTTAGCAAAAAAACATACTTCAGTGCCATCTAGCGAAAATAAGTTAAAATAAACAAGGACTACTGACCCTTTCACGTGCAATGAAAGTTCTCAAGTGGATTAGTACCTATATGCACACACATAACTTCCTAACACCAACCATTAGGCGTCCATTACACGGTAGATTTTGCTGTCAGTCTTACCACAAGACGGTGATTGTCGAATAACCTATTGTCTAATACAGTGATTGATGGTTGCATCATATTATTGATAGTCCAAAATTTGGATATTCATCGCACAATCATCAATCATGACTTTGAACGTGTAATGGCACGGTACATTTTTTTGGGGACGGTAAATTTTTTTGTTTAACCCTTTTCTTTTTCAGTACCCCACAACGTTTCTGTTTGTATGTTTTATGATGATCAGTTGAGTAGTTAGGGCGTAAGAGCATAACAAACACACAAACAAACTCACTTCGATATTTATAATATTAGTTAGGATTTAAGTTTTCATTATGGACTCGCTAACAATGTTTAAATTACTTTGACGACGTGACTGTAGGTAATAGTGTTTTTAAGTTAAAATGTATAATAAGTATGGGTATCAAGATTGATTACACGCTTCTTTTATAAATATTTTGAGCGAACACCTGAATTCTCTGCAAAATCTCTGGTATCATTATTTCATCAATTACCGACAAACATTCGTCAATCATGACTTTTGGAATTGATTGACGTTTGCATGAGCATGCAGGCCGCGATCCGCTAGCTTGGTTATTGGCCTATCCTTTCTTTGTTTATACGAATTTTTGTTTTTGTTTCTTAACTTGCAACACTATCTTTTTTCTGTTGTAAATGTAGCAACTCAATTCAAAAGCAAGATAACATTACATTAATAGGACTGTATAACACAATATGTTTTATATCAGATGGAGTAAAAATTGTTTGTGCATTACCTATTGCTGACACTGATATACCAAAAGCGGTCTTTTTTTTCAGAAAAACGCCGCCTTAATCAAGCAGTATTATTATCATAATCTGTTTTTGGTGTCTCTGCTGGTACCCTTTTGCTTATACATATTCAGTGTGTCCTTATATTTTATGATCAAATACACTATACCGTTTGTAAACTTCGCCATGTATATGCTATCAGATCTTATTGGAATGCTCACATATGTTAGTAAGTATTGTATAGATTTTATTACTTAATATTTAGTTAATAATTATAATTTAGTCAATAATGATAATAAAATATGTGTACAATCAAAAAATGAAATCAATTAATTAAAAATAAACTCTAAAGAAAAAGAAAAAGTTCTATTACCTAATTTAAATTTACGCTATGTAATTACAATAGTCGGCTTGCCTCATCATCACAGGCCACAGTTAATTAATGAATTTGTTTTTTTTATATCGAAAATAATCATAGCAAAATGTTTTAATTTTGCGGTTTTGTTTTAATTTTAAACATTTGATTTTGTTCCAGTAATACAAATATACGTGATACTACTTATAAGAAGTCAGTTTATTAAACTAAATAGTGGTTGTCAATTCAAATTTCAAAATAATTTGGCTGAAGCTGAGTGTTCTCTGAATATTGAAGTCATGAATGCTGAAAAGAATATAGACGACACGAAAGCTAGAGAAACAAATGACGATGACGAAATAAGAAATTATGTGTAAATGTAATTCTCCAAAAAAGACATGTATGAAGTAATAATAATAGAGAAAACATGTTTTGTTTAGTTTATGTTAAAGTAATGGTAATTAAACAGAGTAAATTAAAAAAGTGAATGCTAAATAACAGTATTATTAACAACAAAATGTACCAGTTTGTTCTGTTCTACGAAGTGTCTGAACATTCAAAGACTTCAGGCTTCGTCAAACGCCTATAATCTATCTGGTTTAAGGTTTGTTGAAAGACTTAATATCTGAATGACGTGTTGAGCAGCCCATGTCTTGTAGTACTAACTACGCTTTCTTGGTTTTGATCTTGACTGGATAATGATTGGTCTTTATCTCTCCTGAACTCCGGAACAGCTGTATCCCCGAAGTGGTAGGCAGTGGCGTATTAAACACTACCATTTTGCGTACATTAAAAAAAGTAATATTGTCTGCTCCCGACACTACTGTCTCTTTCTATTGGGCACGCGGCCATGACACACGGAATAAAGTATTATATAGAAAACCATCCTTGGACTTTAAATTATGCAATATTACAGGGGAAAGCCAATTGCTGACGAGAAGTGCCGACCTGGCACCTTAAGAATTAGAGATGAGAAAATTGTGAATATATTGAAAGAGAAAATTAGGCAAGAAGGGAAGGCAATGTCAGTTAAAGTATATAGTAATATAGAAGATCAGCGTCGCATACCTGTATACTTGAACTGGCTATTGCCGGGAGTTCGAGTTCTCTAACTACTTTACACGATTTCATTAGAAATTGCCTTCTTTTTTATTATGATCTACTACTTTTTCAAAAGAAATCGATGGCTCGCACCCAACTCTAAGTGTCCTGGACGAATTTTGAATAAGTATATGTACATTTTATTTGTAAGTTTTATAATGGTAATTCACAATAATGCATTGGAAGGTCTTCTATCAGATAGAATGTTTACAGTCCATGTAGACAAACAAATGGAAAAATTCTGGAAATGGACACAAATTGTAACCACTGACCGAATACCCCGGGGTTTACTGGCAATTCCGGAGAATCCACTCTTCCTCTTGATGCAGGGGCAGGTAGTTTCACGTATCTAGGGACAGGGGGTGGGTTCAATTTGAGTCGAGAGGAGGCGACAGTACTCACCACAAGTCACGCCGAAACCTTTCAGTTCGGTTGTTTCCGACCATGAACATGGCAGCAAAGCTATAGGTATCATACTTTCCGAGCAAATGACAGACTGTATAAACTGCATGAGAGAGTATGAGTGTATTAACTCCAGTCTTCCCTGGGTCCATTTAAAAGTGCGACTTATTTTAGGTATCTTTTCTCCGGCCTTGTTACCCAACCAGGCATGTAATATACAGAGATGGATTCTGGGAGCAACTATGAGCAGTTTTTTTATTGCGTAGGTCGAATGAACGAATTGTCAGGTCCAGTGAAACTGGACAGGGACGAGAGTGTACCCGAAGTATTTGGAGACTGGAAGAAATAAGAATGGTATGTATTTGTTAGATATATGCATGTGCGAAAGTGTGTATGTGATGGACTAGTTTAAGCACAAGCTAAAATAAGGCAGAGCATGATTGATTTTCTAATTGTTGGTAAAATAATCGAGACGAAAGTTATGGATGCTGAATCTTACCGTGGGCCTAGAATAGAACGAATAAAAGTAGAACGACTGGAACGACGAAAAGACTGGAACAAGAAGAGAGTGATCTCAGCCGAGAGAATGTGAATGTAGTATAGGCGGTATTTAAAAGAAATTATGACTAAATTGGTGATGTTCTGCAGAAAGGACAGGGGAAAGTACCTGCTCTTTCGAAAACCGGTGGCTTTGTAGGGTTTAATGACAGTAGAGCAAGCTCGTAGGTTTGTAAGAATAGAAGCAAGTAGTGCGCTATTGCTTCTGCCTGCCTCGGAGGGAGAAGGACGTGAGCGTATGTATGCAAAAATTACATTCTATTATTAGTAAACCGTAAACGCAATAAAATAAGCTATATCCACGTCAAGATCTCTTAATGGTTACTTGAACTGGTTTTATACTATGACGAAAGTAGAATTACAATTTATCACACTTTAAGGGTATTTGGCAAGGCTCTTAGTTGCCACCATACAAAGTGTACCGCAAGGAAAGATTACAACGAAGTTAAAAAAATGCACTTTATGCTATGATGAAAGTAGGTCTCAAGCTTTTGCAGCTTTGGTGCCTCATAGTCGCCAAAGCCACCATGATCTTAACGATCGACAACGATCTGATCTTGACGTTCCTGCCTCGTTTGGGCACATAAATTGAAAAGCGTAGGTCTAGTGGTCGTGAACTCTTACTCTAAGGAGAGTCTGTGGAACATAAAAAATTGCTGCGTTTACGAAGCGCAAGCAGCTAAGCAAAGCTATTCAAAAGTTACTCACGGAGTAGTTTGAGCGCAATACTGCACTGTATTGTGTTTATGTTTTAAATTGAACCTTTGTGCAATTCTATTTTTTAAATTAGTTATAATACATACGTTACATACAATGGGCATTTCATTGAAACTTGTTCTGGCACGTAACATTATAACGTGTCCAATTACCAGCTAAGAATGACCGAGTTATTGTTGCTCTAACTGCAGCTCGTCGTCAGGAAAAGGAACATAATTTGCTCATTGAGCGGGATGTACTAGTTGTCGCCCTAAGATAGATAAAAGATACGACACTCCACTGATACTAGTATGATTTTCATAAGCATGATAATGTTTATGCATGATATTCATACGGTTAATACCGTAAGAACAAAGACATAGTAATATATTGTTAAGATATAACAAGTTGGTAGGTACCCTCACTCTACAAAAGTTAAAAGGAGTGCGCGGAAAAAGATTCAACAGCCATTCTGCGCAATAAAATGACTGATGAAATAAATGTAACGTGATTGTCGTCGTCGAGCAAAAACACGTTTTATTTATTTACACACATATGTTATTTTTATTGGAAATCATTCAAAGTTATGATTAAGCTTAACCGACTTTTGTTTTGCTTCATAATTTCTACTTAGTTTCATAACAATACATGTTTTTAACGTGATTTTAATTCCACCTTAACCAAGAATGTAACTTAACCTGAACATCACTTTGGCCTGTTTTATTGGCTTTGACAGGAATTATGAATTGTGTTTTATTCTATATTACTACCCCATAAAGTGTCAGCATTACTATTTAACGCAATACGTACTTATACCATAAAGTAAATAAAATATTATTAAAGTCAACGGACTGAAGGACTGAAGTGGAGTAGGTCCGATGCTTATTGGCTGATTTTGGAAACTGGTGACAGCTGGTGACACCAGAAATGTATCCTGTTGAAAGGTGTCTTGAGATAGATATTTAAAAAATTCTACTTGAAACCGTCATAAAATATCTGAATACAATTTGGGAGAGGTAAGAAAAAGAGAAGTAATAACAGTAGCGCCTTACTCTGTTTTTTTTATTACGCGATTGCCCAAAAAAGCAGTGTAATGTTGTATGTATGTATGTATATTCTTTATTCATCTATAACTTCTAGATGCCTGAACAAATTTGGATATATGCGATATCCCGAGTAACATTGGCTATAATTGAATTTATAATTTAAAAAAATTGAGGCTATGGCGCCCTTTTAAAACGCAATTAGAATGATCACGCTTTCGGTTTTTTTTTTCAGTAAGCAATTTCTTTCTCGTTTTCGGTCATTTTTATCGTAATTCATACGTAGATATGTTCAAAGGATTAATCTTAGATAACCTTTTCTTCATATTTTATACTCACCGTGAGTCATGTTACTTCGCCTTGCAACGAATTTGTAGCGATTAGTTGAAGTCAGTATGTGTTGGTGTTGTGTGGTGTTGGATAAATAAATGATTTTAGATCATTTAAAATTCTATATGTTGATACTTAATCTATTAAGGAGTTCCATTATATAGCAACGGTGATTTGTCAAGAAAAATAACACGAATATTTTTATAACGAAATAGAAATGGGTTATGGGCTACGCCCGAAACTTGAAATATTATTAAGTTCAATAAAGAAAATTACAAATACAAGAAACACGTAGCAAGCAGTGAAGACCAGGTTACGTCGTGTATATTCTAAACAGCTGATTGTGAGACAGCTCGCGTGGAATCTATTGACGAACCTAATAGTAGGTAAGTACAATTTAGTATTTAATTAAATTGAGCGTCAAGCGAAAAGAGTGGTCGTCAGTTTTTATGGCCAGACGTAGCCTTATACGTAAATTATATAGTACCTATGGCCAGATTATTTTCTCAGTAGCTTTAGGCGGGGTATCGAACGGCTGGCAGTAAATATAAAATATATAAATAATACATCATGTAGAAGTGTAAGTTTGGTATTTAAAAGTTTAGTGGTTGACGTAAAAAGGGTTATTTTCATTTTCATTTTTGAAATGCACTTCTTCTTGCAATCAGAAAGTCTCCAAACCGTGATATCTTAGACTCAGTTTGAGCAAAATTTCATTCGAACAACTAATATATAATTTGGTGTTTTTCAATTCAATTCAAATTATTTATTTCGGACTAAATCCATATTATGTTAGTAGCAGTGTCTCTTAAACTAGTGTTAGTGTTAATATTGAATAAATTTATTTAACAAACAAACTATATACATTGTACATGAATGGAAATCCACCTGTGAATAAGGGGGGAGTCCCATCTATCTGAAGAAACCTTCAGTATGCTGTTGGAGGAGGAGCGCAAACGCGTGAGCATGGAAGCGCAACGTTTCCGCATTATAGCGGTGAACCCGTCGACTTGCGCCTCCGCGAACGTTTGCGTTTTGCAACAACACAGAATTAAATGCAAATCATTTTGATAAAAACTCAATGCAACACTACTAACAGTCTATAAGTTGTTAGTACTCTCAGTTTTAATAATTTACCTTTTTTCCGAAATTACTCAAATAGGACTTCTTGAGTAAATCGATCTTCAAAATTTTCGAATACGTTCTAAATAATCATATCTTTGTCATTGTTATGACTAACAATTTCTAACTGTAATAATCCGGGGTGAAGACTTGAAGCTAAATGTCTCGACTATACAAAAGCATTTTATTAATTCTTTTGTAAAGTCTAGCCTAGTCTTTTTTCTGATACTCGGTTCTTAAATTTATGGCGGATTACATGAAAGATCGTAAAGACTGGGAAAAGGTGGATCAGTATAAGTTGGAATCTTGAGGTGAATAATTTTCTATGTTCTAACTTGTAATGTAGTGGTGCTGAATAGCGCATTTCTGAAACTAGTTACATCTTCCACTTACCTACTTAAAGAGTAATGATGCCCACGCATACACTTGTAAAGGTACTCATTATGCAGTTAGAAATATTAAAGTATATTTTGCTTGCATGACTCCACTCTACTATTATAAACACGTCATCCTTCATACTCACAATTAGAAACATCCTGGATGATCAAGAACAATGTTAGATGACCTGCAATAATTCTAGCAAAGTCAAAACTTTCAAATGTTTCATCATTGTTTTTCATTTTCCCACAGTCAGGGGCAGGCATTCAAGTTTATTAAATATTTCAGTGACAAATTAATTTTTTACATCTCATCTACCCTCGATTATAAAATTGGAGCAAAAGTGAAACAAAAATTTCCATTTTTGGACGGC
Organism: Euplagia quadripunctaria; assembly: GCA_963859945.1. Lineage (NCBI taxonomy): Eukaryota > Metazoa > Arthropoda > Insecta > Lepidoptera > Erebidae > Euplagia > Euplagia quadripunctaria. Next base: position 4,035,236 of record OY982573.1, read on the forward strand.
AGGCATATTTGGGGGAAGATGAAAATAAACCTCTGTTAGCTCGGAAATATGGAGGAACTGCTCTTTTCTTCCTTCCTGTATTTCCATACTGTTCTTTTCTTCCTCTTGCTTGCCTTTATTTAATATGTTCATCCTCTTTTCCCTTCGCTTCACATTGGATGTTTACTACCATTGGTCGTAAAGGAATTAATAAAATTGATTCGTAAATGGCGAAGATATCTCGTAACATACACAGAACTGACACAGAACATAATATGTTAGAAATGCGATGTGGGCAGGGCACGGCACGCGCTCCGATGTTACGAGTATGATCCAACGCTCACAACTAATGGAAACACGTGCAAACATTTTCGTACTCGCATATATACTTTCACCGAGGACGTAGCTGATACAAAAAACGATAATTATGCCGAATATAATTACGTAAGAGTTCTGTATATGTGTAAAATGTGATTATCGTCTAAGTGTGTACAACTGACGACACATGATTTCGAACAGAATACAGTTGATGGCGTTTCTAAATACGTATTCTCAGTTCTGTGGTAACATAAACCCAAAAAAAACAATATTCAGTCTACCTCCTCCTTTTTGAAGTCAGTTAAAAATGCAGTCTATGACAATAACTATATATAACCGACTTTGAATAACATATAATGGCTAGAAATACACCTTTATAAAGGGCTATGATAATAAATTATCCAAAGTACTTTTGGAGCTCAAAAGATACAAAACCTGTGCAGTAACAAGAGTCCTCACCGGACACTGCAAACTGAACAAACATATGTTCACCCTAAAGTTGGGCGAGAAGACAATATGCAGATTCTGTCAAGGCGCAAAAGAAACTGCAATGCATATTCTATGCTCTTGTGAGCCACTAATGCGGCACCGAAGTGTTAACCTAGGGTTACACATCATGCAACCGCAGGAAATACAAACAATCACTGCTGAAAGGATCTGGAGGTTTCTCGAAGGCATAAGTCTGAGCAGTGAACTGTAAAGCAAAAAGTGCGCTACAAAAGAGCAGAAATGGTCGAGGTGGCACTAAGCACTTAAACAATAATAATAGAAATACACCTTAGGAAAATTCTATGATAGGTATTTTTTTTTATCTATATATTACACACACATAGTTGCGTAGAAAGTAAGAGTAGGTGTATGAGTCAGATAATAAGATCTTTTATTCATTTCTTTTCAGAACGAGAGAAGCAAAATGCGTACAGAAATTCCTGCGTTTCAAAGATGTTGTATATGCTTACCTTTGCGATATGGTTTGATCGTATGGGGTTATTTAAGATTGGTAAGTATAATTAAAAACTTAAATTTTATCATTCATTAATCTATTCTTCTTCCAATGGTTGCCTAGAAGAGATCGCAAATGGCGATAAAGTTGTCAATTGTACCTAATGCTGTTCTACATGAAAAACAAAAGAAATATCTTTGTCATTAACCTGCAACAGGTAACCTGTTCAAGACAATTTATGTACATTCAGCTGAAATTCAAACAGTTGTTATCAAAGAAGCTTGACGTCTTGGGCCCTGTTCGCCTAAATATAAGTTTATTAATTATGATAATTCTAAATTCTTACAGCTCCTAGCCGGCGTGATATTAGTCAGTATTGGCTACGAGTTAAAACTATACGAACGATATTCACAATCGGAAGATGAGAAACATAGGGTCACCACATCAGACGTTGTAATTTTATATTTGTGTATTCTTATAGTAATAGCTGATATAATATTGGGAATTGTATTTATCGTCGGGTGTCATAAGGTAAGTAGATAAGGCATAAAGTTCCCGGTGGTAAATTAAATATGTACATATTATATTTAAGTGCGAGATAAAATGCACCGTACTACGTTACTCGCAGAGTACCTATTTGTTTAAATATGTTTATAGAGTGAACCTTCAGTACTTTATAGTGTGAGTACAATGAAAATGCCCTATCGATTTAAATTTATTGTCTTTTTTATTGTTTTTATTTATTTTATATAATTTTATTTCTGCTGAATGTGAAATTCAAGTATAATATAAATTGTTATTGAATGAATAAACAAACAAACAAATACCAACTTTAGCCTTTAGTTACTTTTTTTCTGGATAAAAGGATTTCTATGTCCATTTCTGAATTCCTGACAAAATTGACGTGTGTGCAAAATTTTATGATCATCGGTTGAGTAGTTACGGCGTGAAAGCGTAACAAACAAATAAACAACTCACAAAAAAAAATTGTAAGTGTGTAATATCATCATCATCATCAAATAAATATTATACTTAATTCGGATGTGTTGTTTTTTTTTCAGAAAAACGTCTCTTTAATTGAGAGGTATTATCACCATAGTCTAGTATTATTGGCCTTGCTGACACCATTATGTCTCTACAATTTCGGGCGCACCTTGGCTTATATGATCAGATTCAGTACGCCGTTGATAAAGGTGTTCTTCTTATTTATTCCTGAATTAATTGCAACACTCTCCTATGTATGTAAGTATTCTTGATATTTCAAATATTGTACTTTTTACATGTTAGGTACCTACTTAAAGTAATCCAGCGCATTGCTCAAATGTATATGGCATGCAAAATGAATTTAAAATAACTCATTACAAAACTAACTCACTAACACTAACCAATACATAAATAATTAAATAACATACAATTTTAGAGGGGTCAGGCTTCGCGACAACAGCCAATTCGAGTAACAACAACAATAATAATCATTTACTTCAGGCGGCATAGGCCCATAGATAATTACCTTATTCTAAATTTACATGTTAAAACATTCCGTGTTAGTAAATATAACTTAAAATTAAGTTAATTACACTTCACTACTTTCACTAAGTCTTTATGAGGTCTATAGGTACTTGTCCGCTAAAGCTTCCTCCTCAATCTATTCGTTTAAGCAATATCCCTTTCCTTCCACTGCATTCCCTTCTTACCTAGTTTTCCCTCTCACTATAATCCCAATCATCCCATCTTTCATTCCCAAAGTGCCCGGGTATAGCCCTTCTTACCTAGCTTTTCCACTCACCATAATCCCAATCTTCCCATGTTTTATTCCCAAAGTGCCCGGGTATAGCCCTTCTTACCTAGCTTTCCCTTTCACTATAATCCCAATCTTCCCATCTTTCATTCCCAATGTGCCCGGTTGGCGGCAATAGGATTGCCTCCCTATTACGTTAGTGGAACTAAATTATAGTTGGCAAAATGTGGGTGCTTATAATATGCCTCTGTCCACCCCTTCTGGAATTCAGGCGAGAGTGTTTGTATATGTGCATACAGCATTTAACATTAACTTATAATATTACTATTATTAGTAAGATTATTTAAAGTTAAATATAGTTTAACGCAAGTAAAACGTTTCTAATAAAGTTTTGACATCGCTGGAATGGTGAAGTGATGACTTAAAGTCTTAGTATACTAGCACTGTCAATTGGATAGGTATTTTGAAGTAATTGTCATGTCTTTTTATTAAATTGATTGACTTTTTGCTTACATTTACTAAGCTTATGCTTACGTTTTAATATATTATTCTTTTAGTATATAATTTGACTTTGTTCCAGTCATACAAATATACATCGTGCTCTTAGTAAGAAGTGAGATCTTGAAACTAAACAACGAATATCAATTCAGATTTGAAAACAAAGTGACTGAAGCGGAATGTTTTCTAAATATTGAAGACACGATTGAAGGAAATCTGCCAGAGAACATGAAAGCGATAGACGACGATGATTAAAACACATTAATAATCTCATTTAAAAATCAATTCGTATTTTTTTGTTTCCTTTGATTTTAGGTCAGTCTTAGCTTCAAAATGCTCTCTATCAGGGAATGTTTAAAGTATGCCTTATTTATAGACGGGATAAAGGGTTTTTTATTAAGACCAAAATATGTTGATGTACAATTATTTTCCCTTTTATCTCTAAGCTGGATACTTTGTAGTCTTTATTACTTTTTTCACATCTTACTAAAAATAATAAGATATTTTTCTACAGGGCTTGTCTTTTATAACAAAATTCGTGATGGCAAAACCACAGGTGATATTACAGTTTGTTCCTTTAAAGATGATACATGAGATAGATTCCATCTTTCACTTTCATCTTTCAATCTCTAAAGATCAACTTATCAGAAGAATGCTTTAGTGAAAGCCCTATGTTGAAGTGAAAGTTAGTGTGAGCCCAGCTAGTGAATAGAGTCGCTAAAGTTGCTTCAGAGAGAGCTGAGGATATTAAAATAACCCTAACTTAAAAAATCTCTACAAAGATTAGCAAAGAGCCGATGATCTCCGAACGGCTGAAGAGATTTAATGGAATTATATCTAAGAACCCTCTCGATCAACTCACCTCTGAAATAAAAAATAAAAAATCAAGATCGGTCCATCCATTTAAGAGCTGTGACGCCACAGACAGCTGTCTGTGGCGTCACAGAGGAGACACACAGGGAGAGTCACAGATAAAACATCTTATAGTTATTTTGATTGCTTTTTCAAATTGTTCCAAATATAAATCATCGTCAAGTAATTGTATCATCTCCTCCACAAAATCGTTTAAAAATGCATTCAAATCTTTGGGCTTGCCTTTTCCACAATAAATACCAATTATAAATGGGTCTTGTTGAGGTATTTCAAAAATGTTACAAAGTATGGGCCAGAACTCTTTATTAGAACTTTTATGTATAGGAAGGCCATCAAAATTAAAATTTAGAGATATTTTTTCTGGCATTTCATTTGCAGTCCAAGAATGCAGGATTTTTTTCAAAGGAATAATAATACCATTATGCCAATATTTTCCACCATCGCCAATTGACTTCAAATCGATGTGTCTCGGTGTCCTCAATAAAGTCCGTGGGTCATTAGGTAAAATATTCGGTATTCTTACATTTATAATTTTTGACAATTCTGAGAGCGCTACTTGCGTTACGTTGAATTTAACAGTCCATTTTTGAACTGCATTTCGAAAATTAATATTTTTAATAAAATCGGTACTGTCAGTTTCGTCATCTGAACTAGATTGATAGCCACAGTCAATGTTAACTGAAGTTATAACGTCACTTGAGGAAGCTTCTTCAAATAATTCAGTATGAACCCCCTCAGAAACACAGTTACTTATTTTAGGCACAACAGTACTGTTTTGGGAAGATACGGAACCCACTTCATATTCTGCTTGTATTTCATTACTAAGGTTTTTTAACCTAACACACTGCCTCGAATGTTTATTCAATATATTAGAATACTTCTTCTTAATTTTTTGTAGTATGTTTCCTTGCTTCTTTATTAATTTCCAACTTTTTGTTCTATTCATAATTATGATCGAAGATTTTAACTCAAAATGGACAACAAAGTATACTAATCAAAGCATTTGAAACCGCTCCTGTCCCACTTAAAGCGTTATAGTAGTGCTATAAACGTATTACTCACGGTCTTAAGTAATTAAAACCACTACTATAACGCCTTTAGCGCTACGAAAGAGTAACTTTTACTCTACTGTAGGTAATGACGCTACAAGAGTGGTGATATACTCTATTATAGAACTTAAGAATCTATAGAGACGCTCTTTTCCACTCAAAGTGATTCAGTAGCATCCTATAGCGCCTTCCAAACACTCATACCTTCCAAAACATCATTCTACCTACCTCTACTAGTGATAAAGGAGTGTAAACAACTCTACTATACCTCCATTACCTGTAGAATAGTATGTACCTGTGGAATAAGATACCATTGTAACTGCGTTAGTGTAAATGATTACGATTGTATGGCCACTGTATCGTATACCTGTATAATGACGTTAGAATACGTTGCTATACAGGCTGAGGAGTTGGTTTTAGCTTTTCAACGGCTATTGTATCGCTAAGAAGGTCTATAAAGGCGGTGAAAGCTGCTTGTGTGCTTGTTGGGTAGGCATGCATATACGCACGTTAAATTTATTACACCCCTCTTTTTTTGCAGTGGGAGTTAAAAACTTGTTTTTTATTACCTTTTCTTAGCTTATGTAATAATCAAAGTATTAATAGAAAGTGCAGCTTCCAATGTCCATAGGGTTCACTGCTTATCACAGAACAGCGCAATGATATTTTATCATTAACATTAAAGGTCAAATATCGATCGTTCGTTTACAAGAACAGTGTCATAATTATAAAATCTATAATTTTGTGTTACCCCAATTTTGAATACTTGGTCCTTTTAGGGTTCCATTCCTCAAAAGGAAAAAAGGAACCCTTATAAGATCACTTCGTTGTCCATCTGTCTGTCTATCAAGACTCTTTTTCTTAGTAATCCGAAGAAGGAACTTAGTAGTCTTTAATTTAACATCTAATAGCTTGCAAGTCAACGCAAGCAAAAGATATATTAATTATATTTTGACCAATTTAACGTTTCGCGGGTGAATCAATTCCTATAGGGTACTTACCATTGACCTAGAAACATGAAATAGAGGCGAAAAGTAAAGGGTGTTAATTCCGAAAAGTCACTGAGGATTATAGAAATGCAAGGGCGAGTGTTTTTAGAACGGTAGAGTTAAACTTAACTTATTTTAATAAAAACGGGCAAATATTTGAAAATCGATTCCCAAGATGGATGAGCTATCTGCATATTTGATTTTGACTGGTCTGTTGGTCTAGTGGTTAGTCATGCTGACTGCTGAGACAGAGGTCGTGGGTTCGATTCCCACCCAGGGCAAATAATTGTGTGATAAGTATGATCATTTGTTCTGTGTCTGGGTGTTATTTATCTAAAACATGTATATATTTAATAATATATAAGTATGTTTATCAGCAGTCTGGTTACCATAGTACAGACTCTGCCTAATTTGGGATCAGATCATGCCATGTGTAAGATGTGTCAAGTTATTATTATATTTACAAGTTTGTACGGTACCCTCGGAAGGTGATTCAGACTTGCACTTATCCAGTTTTTTTTACAAAAGTAAGTTGGCGAACAAAGAGCCGCCGGCCTGATGATAAAAGCTACATCACATGATGTCACTTCTTCGTCGCCAACCTGATTTCTCTTTTTTGAATGATTGAAGGTTGATTCAGCTTCAGCTGCACTATTTACAAATGTGATGGGACCCATTTTGACAAGCTTTTTTTTGAAGTGAAAACTTCTTTAGCGCCATTGTGCAATTTTTTAAATGGGTAAAAAATGTTAAACTCGCGTCAGGATACGTGATCTGATCGAAAATTCGTAAGACGGAGCCACTCGCGTCATGACACGTAACCTGATCGAAAATTCGTAAGACGGAGCCGAGTTTCTTATATTTATAAAAATATTATTACGCCATCTGTGGATTCTGACTGATGACTGGCTGACTGGGGATCATACTCTTCCCTGTAGTGTTGGTAAACCGTGGTCTTCTGCAGGGTGGAGATATTTCCCAAAGTCAGATCCAATCCAGCTCTAATTCGGGAAAACTAACAATTAGTTATCTACATACTTGCACGAATGCAAGAAGTAACCCTGTACCGAGTAATCGTTAATATTGAGTTGTGTGTCTCTTCTCACAAATGGCCGATATGTTGTCAGTTGTGATAAACAAAGTCATAACATTATTACTTGTGTTTACATTCTAAGACAGGACTTTAACAAGCAGTTAACATATTATCATTAATTTTAGTATTATTATTTGTAGGACGATACTTAAGACGAAGCATATCCGTGTTATTTATCAGTTAATGACGTGTGGATAATTGTCTTACTTTTTAAAATCAAGTAATAGGTACAAAATGCGTACAGAAGCCCCTGTTTGTCAAAGGTGTTGTATGTGCTTACCTTTGCGATACGGTTTAATTGCATGGGGATATCTCAGGCTGGTAAGTGAAATTTAAATATTCACATAATCAAAATCATCAATTAATTTAATAAGTTGATATACATGTTAATATAATTAAGCTGAGAAGTTTGTTTGAAAAAGATAAGAGAGAGAGAGGTGTCACACTGCGAACGTGAAACCATGTAGCTCAGCCAATCCTACCAATTTTATAAACGTGAAAGTTTGTGAGGATGTATGGATGTTTGTTACCCTTTGATTACCCTTACTTACCCTTGATTGCGATGAAACTTAGTATGTAAACAGCTGGAGACTTGGATTAACACTAGGCCACTTTTTATCCCACGGTATTGGAACTTACGCTGGTGAAACCGCGGGGAGCTGCTGGGAATTTTCATATATTCAATTAAAAACTTCAGATACGCAATGAAAGTTCTCGTACTAATTAATATACCCATAAACATCTTCCAAATACTAGCCATTGGGCCGCAGTCAGACAAGGATGATTATGCAGCTTGGTCAAAGAAGCTTTTAGGGCTTTGGTTCGCGAGGCATGATCACCTAGCTTCGTCTGAGGGTCCTCTTTTTGTGTTGGACTATTAGATACCGATTATCCACATATTTAATAAGAAATAAGTTTCTCCCAACGTAGAAATGGTATTCTTCGTAAGTAGATAAGTACTCAATTATGTTCATTTTTACAGATTTTAGCAGGGTTTGTATTGGTCTGCATATCCTGTATAATAGACCGATATATCGCAAATGCAAATAGCGGAGTCACTATATCTGAAATAGTAATTTTGTGTTTGGCGGTTATAATACTGATTGTAGATATTGTACTAGGGATAATATTTATCGTCGGATGCTATAAGGTAAGTTTAATCCAAATTGAAGTTTTTTTTTGAGCTTGAGCAGAAAAAATAATTAAAATAAATAATCATAATTGTTACGATATGAGGTTCGGAATTAGTAAGGTATATAAATTTATTGCACAAATTCATAAATAACACAATTATAATTAATTCTCACTATTTTAATTATCACTTGTACTTCACACTTATATTTACACTTTTCTATTCACTTGTTCACTCGCGAATCGCTCAACTAGAACTTTCTTAATACCGTAAAGCAAAATCCCATTTATACGAACGGTATTTTATAGAGAGTTCGTAACATTTCCTGAAAACTCGAAACCATTCTGAAATTTTCTAATATAATGTTGGACATTTTATAAATAAGTTACTAGTTCCACTCAATATTAAAAGATGGCGTACATCTCGACTTAGATAATCGTACCCTTTATGACTTCCTTTACTCGACAATAGATGGCGTCCGCCGGTTAGACTTTCGTAACGATATCATTATTATATTTTAGAACTCTCACGCTTTATTTTTAAGGCGAACATAAAGTGATATTTTAAATTTTCGTTTTTTTTCAGAAAAACTCTAACTTAATTAGAAAATACTACCATCATAACCTATTTTTGTTGACTATATTAATACCACTGTGCATATATATTATCGGATTATACTTACATGAAATGGTTAAATACAGTAGTATGCCATTATTGGATCGGACTTTGTATGCGATCACTGACTTTGTCGGACTTTTCGCGTATGTCGGTATGTATTCTAAGTATTATTTTCGTAATACATTTAAAATAATTGAAGAAGATAAAATGTATTGTAGGCAAGGAAAATAAGTAAAAACCGTATGGCAAAATACGAACGCGACTTCGCGGTATGGTTACGCTAAATTTCAATTCTCTCCTAGCAAGTCTTCAGTGGTATGGTCACGCAAAATTTCATTTCTCTCCTAGCAAGTTTTCAGTGGTATGGTCACGCAAAATTTTAATTGTCACCTGGCCATTCTTCAGCGATACGACGAGCGAGCGGACAGGTAAAATGTCATTTCTCTTCTTACTCGTCTGCAGTGGTCTTATATTTAAGCGTCGCCTCTTCAATGGTGCAGCTTTCAGCGAAATCCTTATTTTAGTTTAACTAAAATTAAGGTGGAACAATGAAAACAAATTTTATCATCAGTGATCTACTTTTCTTCTTGTTTACTTCTACTTATCTTATCTTTTTTTTCTTTTTCTGTTCCTTATTTATGCAATGATTTTCCAGTCATACAAATTTACATCGTGCTGCTAGTAAGAAGTGAGATCATCAAACTAAAAAAGGGCTGCCAATTTAGATTTGAAAACAAAGTGACTGAAGAAGAATTTCCGTTGAATACAGTAAGCTCAATTGGAGAAAAAGTGACTGAGAACAAGAAAGAGATAGACGATGATGAGGAAATATTAATTTTAGGATAAACTTTTTGAATTAAAATATTTTCTTTACTCTACCCTAATACTGATACTGAAACTACCTGATAATAGAATGAAAAGATGAAAATTATATTAAATACATAATAATATTTTTTACTTAGCTTCCTACCTGCTCTAAAGTTATAATCATTATTAAACTAGGACATCAACAGGGGTTACTGATTTCATTGCAAAAACAAGAAATTATTAAACACTCTTTTTCTACTTGGATTTTGATGCAGCAAAGCTATAAACAAATAGCTTACCGCGACACTATTAAATCTACTCGTTTGTCTTCAATATCTGTTCCACACAGTGTTTAACGAGAAAATGTCATTTCAAATCAACCCATATTATTATAAAATATATTAAACTCTTTATCGGTAAACAACACAATATTATTTTATCATTGAACCACGCTGCCCTATGCATTGTGAATGAGTAATAAATACCTACGTATTTGTAATTTAATAGTTGTGGCAGATAGATATAATATTTTTTTCAACAATCATAGCAAAGTTTTCGCGACAATAACACATTAGGTTAGCATGTAGATCACGCTTCAATGTTATTTGTAATTAAGGTACGACACTTTTATTGTTTCATTTTATAAATAATTAATATTTCAAAACGGCAAATAGCACTTCTGTACAGAATCGAAATTATACAAAATGCGTACAGAAGTTATAGTGTGTCAAAGGTGTTGCATCTGCATACCTTTGCGATATGGTTTAATTGTTTGGGGATATGTTAGACTGGTAAGTAAAGTTTATGATTTTAAATAAAGTTAACTAAAATGAATTAAGAAAGTACTAAATGTAGAATGAGATGAAATCACTGCGAAATATGTACGCAGTAAGATTGATTGACAGAAAGGAGAATGTAGATATTCGGAAGCACTTCAAATCACTGCGAAGTATGTACGGAGTAAGATTGATTGACAGAAAGGAGAATGTAGATATTTGGAGCCAGTATGGTTTGAAAGAGGACGTAGTGAGGAAAATCAAAAGGGAACCTGGGACCTGAAATCGACGGGCTTGTATGGCTGGTTTATTGACAGTAAAAAAAGCTCGTAAAGTATGCAAGAATAGAAGCAATTAGCGGGTTGGTTTTTCTGTCTATCCCGAATGGAGAAAGGCACGGGCTTCTGTATGTATGTACGTATTAGATAAAATTTAGAAATTTATTTTAATAGAAAAAAACTTAAATTATATACAGGATCTATCTGACAATGTGACACTTGCTTAAATCACTGATATACTGAATAACTCTAGCATGCAGTCAAAATAAGAAATTAAAAAAAGAAATCCTTTTAAAAGTAATGTCCGTTTGAATTTCCTATCAGTGATTTGAGTAAGTATCGCATTGTTAGATACACTCTCTATGAGAAATATAACATCATTATGCCTTAGAATCAGTTGAAAATAGGTCCTTCTTAAATACTTAAACAAAAAGGAAACAAGAAGCAAAAAAAAAATTTGCAAATAGTGCGTATATATATATATGTTTGCAAACCTTTAAACCTTTTTGACTGGCCTGTTGGTCTAGTGGTTAGTGACCCTGACCGCTATGCTTATAGGTCGTGGGTTCGATTCCCACCTGAGTCTGGGTGTTCTTTGTGTCCGTTGTTTCTATGTTTGTAAAGTCTCCCGCGACACAGAAGTAATTCCTAATGCGGGAGTTGTCTTTTTTTAAGAAAAAAAAACAAAAAAAAAAATTTAAGTAATAGTTCTTAGGGCACGCCACAATTGTGGCGGTAAGACCCATCATGGAGGATCTGCTAGAGCGGCAGCACAGCAGCCTCTCCTACCAGCTGACGCAGGTGCTGACCGGCCACAGCTGTTTCGGGAAGTACCTGTGTCGCATAGGCCGGGAGCCAACGTCTGCGTGCCATCACTGCGGAGGCTGTCGCGAGGATACTGCACTCCACACTCTGGTGGAGTGCTCAGCGTGGATGCAACAGCGCGACGACCTCGCGGCTGCTATCGGTGTGGGAAGCCTCTCGCTGGAGATCATGGTTCTGTCCATGGTCCAAAGCGAGAGCGCGTAGGAAACCGCCGCTTCTTTCTGTGAGGAAGTGATGTCCGCTAAAGAGGCGGCGGAAAGGGAACGGGAGAGGAATAGTACTCTCCTGTCCCGAAGAAGAGGCACCAGGCGCCGGAGAGCGCATAATGATCTCCGGCCTCCATGAGCGCTGGCCTAGGGGTAACGGGTGAAGCTGCCCGTTACCCTAACAGAAGTAGGCCTGAGACGGTGGCGCGACGTGTTCCGCGTGCGCCTCTCTAAATCGGAAGGAGGGCAAGGCCCTCCGCTACCAATGGTGTGGCTGCCTTCTATATGAGGGCGGCATAAGTCTGCTAGGGTTCTCGGGGACTTCCTTCATAGGGTATACCCGAGTCCCTTGCGATAGACTCACTTGTGACGGAACACCGTGTGGTTTTAGTCGGTTCGATTCCGACATACCACTTCACCTATAGCCATAGTGAGGTGATGACGCGTGGGGGTTTCCAAAGTGGGGGTTATTATGCTCTACCTCAGCTGTAAGAATATTTATTCTTACAAATAAAAAGCATATAAATAACAATAACATATTATAATACTCATTATTTTACAGGCATTAGCCGGCTTACTTTTGTTCGGCATGTCCTATACTTTGAACCGATTTATACATCACCCGAGACCGGGCAGAACAACTGACATAGTAATTGCAAGTTTGATTATTATTTTAGTGATCGCAGATATTATACTGGGTACTATATTTATCATTGGATGTCATACGGTAAGCTTTTTATACTAACTATAGCTTTAAACAAATATAGCAGTTCATAGCAGTGTTTGCGTTCATGGCCATAGCTCCGCTCCTAGGATTGTGGATGTGTTGTTGTTACAAGCCTATTATATATTACCTTCTTAAATGAATACTGTATTTCTAATACAAAATTATTAAAATCTGACTAAGTTTCAGAAATTAGCGTGTTTAAACGAAGAAGAAATCAATTAAAAACTCTTCAGCTTAATATAGACCAGTATATTTACTGGCACACTTGTTTTATTAAAAGTCTGAAATATTGGACGACATATTGTTATAAAAGTTTGTGTGCGTGAGAATAACGATCCTGATATGTATCTTTAGACAAATAAAATCTTCTATCACCAACATTTTAAAGTTGGGCTACCATTTAAAAAAATATGGTATATTCCAAAAGCAGAAGCATGGTCCAGGCGACCTTAAAGGTGATTCATTTGGCCTCACGCGGAAACATTGGATATCTTCTCGCCATATGAAAAAAGAGGTAGAAAATGTAGCGACCCTAGCGATATCTAAATGTAGCATAAAACATGCTTCAACGCCATCTAGCGACGACAAACCAAACAATATAACGACTACTGATCTTGTCTCATGCAACGAAAGTTCTCAAGTCGATAAGTACATAATAATAACATCCTAACCGTTTTGCACGATCAGCTAACTTGGTTTGAATAACTTCCCTTTGTGTTCTACGGTTTTTTTAGGCTTGTTTTTAACTTGCAACACTATATCCTTATTTAGGTGTAACTGGGCCCAATTGGAGTAAAAACAGTCTGCGCATTACCTATTACTGATGAAATATACCGAGGTCAGTCTTCTTTTTCAGAAAAACGCCGCGTTAATTAAGCAATATTATTATCATAATCTGTTTTTGGTGTCTCTACTGGTGCCATTTTGCTTATACGTCTTTGGTTTGTCCTTATATTTTATGATCAAATTCCGTATACCGTTGACAAGCTTCTTCGTGTATATGCTATCAGACTTACTTGGATCGCTCACATATGTTGGTAAGTATTATATTTAAGTATTAAATATTATTATATTGTATTACTATTATTATTTGGATAATAATCATAATAGATGTGTACAATCAAAGAATGAAATAAATAAACCATAATAAAAAGTTCTGAAGCAAGTCCTGAAACCAATCTGAAGCTATTTTCAACCATATGCCGTTTATCCAAAACCTACAACACAATTTGCGAAGAAGTGGATGTGTTTGCTGACAAACTCCCCACTTACAAGAAATTGTGTTTGTTTTGAGATTGATGAAACCTTAGCCTATAATATCCATATACCTAATTTTGATTACTTACTTACTACATAAGATTTAATGTAACAGCAACTGGTTGTAAATGAATATAGTATGTTGATAACGAGGCAAGACGGCTTGCCTTGTTATCAACATACTATAGATTATTACGGCCCCATAGACCAGTTATGAATTTATTTTTTATATCGAAAATAACCATACAAATTTTTAACATTCAAGCATTTTTGTTCCAGTTATACAAATTTACGTGACACTACTTATAAGAAGTCAGTTTATTAAATTGAATAACGGTTGTCAATTTAGATTTGAAAATAAGGTGGCTGAAGCTGAGTGTTCTCTGAATATTGAAGTCATAAATGGTGAAAAGAATATAGACGACACGAAAACGAGAGAAACAAATGACTATGATGAAATAAGAAATTATGTGTAAACGTAATTTACCCAAAAAGAAATGTAACATGTTTGTTTTTTAAGTTTATGGTAAAGTTATGGTAATAAAACCGAATATATTTAAAAGTAAACGGTAAATAACGGTATTATTTACAAAAAATATACAAGTTTGTTCTGTTCTACGAAGTGTCTGAGTTTGGCTTCGTCAAAGGCCTAATCTATCTGGTATAAAGTTTGTTGAAAGACTTAATACCTGAATGACGTGTTGCGCAAACCATGTCCTCTAGTATTAGCTACACTTTCTAGTCCACGCGGTTCTGACCTTGACTGTATAATGGTTGGTATTCAATTTTTTTGAACTCTGGAACATTGTTTTCGAACCAGACTTTATTTTATTCGTCCCATAAATGACTAAGGTCAGGGTCGTCAGGGTCCTGCATGGGAAGTCCACTTAGAGCTCATTACATACATACACTTAAGCCTGTATCTGCGAAAGGATAAGCAGAAGCGTATTAAACACCCACATTTTGCCAACTATCATTAATGGTCCTACTCACGTAATAGGGGCCAAACCTACTGCCGCCAACCGGAAATTAAAATTGGGAAAATTAGGAGTATATAAAAAAGGAAAGGTAGTCAAGAAGGGAAAGCAACGAAAGGATATTTCTTATACAGATGATTTGGGGAGTGTAAGCAATTAATAGCTTGAGAAGGTCAGCCCTCTAACTACGTTACACGATTTCATAAAAAGTAGCTTTCGATAAATTGTGGCTCAAGTCCTCCTTCTCCTTTTTCACACGCATTTTTTATAAGAAATCGATAGCTCGATCCCAATAACAAGAACTGAAAACGTATTGCCATACTAATTACATATATACGCGGTGGTGATTCCAGCTTTTGAGTTAGGAGAGTTTTGCTGGTGTTTTTCAAAACTCTGGGGGACCTTGGGGAGGGGGGGGAGAACTCTCTCATTCCTTGGGGAAGACGTTGAGTTGGAGGTTGACCACAGTATAATTTCCTCTAATCAACACGGATAACTGGTGGTAGGTATCGAATTATTAGTAGCCACTTCGATCGTGTTATCGGAAGGGCTTGATTCAATTGTAGCTTCAAATACAAAATTTTAATTGCTTAACTCAGATAATAAATCATAATACATACTTAAAGCTTTTTAAAAGAACATCGGCGTAGCAAGTTTTTACCCGAATTCCAGCCGGCTCACTGAGGAAGAACCATTATCCTAGAAGATGCGGTAATAAATTTTATTAGCATTAGAAGTCTGGGCTTGGAACGAACAATTGAGACTTTTAATGTTGGGAATTTTTATAGTCATTGAAAACAATTTATCATCCGGCGAACCATGTGGTTGTTTATCAAACTAGTTGTATAAAAAAAATCTAGATTTTTTACAACTACATTCTTGTGCTTGGAGATGGAGTTTTTAACAGACCTGAACAACATAAATGATTTCTAATACCTGTATATAATGTACCTTTAATGAATTTACATAATTTTCTACACATATTATTATTATGTTCGTATTATAAATTGCATTAGGTATCAAATGCAGTAGCCGGAACGGGGCTGATCAATGCAATTTGATCCATATGTCTGGAAATTAGAAGGTATACTATTTAACATTTGTATTGTTATTTTAATGCGTAATTAAATATTAACATATCCGCCCCCTTCGCGATAAATTTATCGGTATAAATACGTAAGCACTCTTCCGGCAATGTATGCAGAGCCAAAGGGGCGTTTTGTCATTGAACAGTGTCTATTTATGTTCACACAGTTGTAGTGCAAATGTTTATCAACACACATACGTACACATACGCCTGTATCCCTCAAAGCAGAGGCGTATGAAACATCCACATTTTGCCAACTTTAATTTCGTCTTGGAGGGGACACTTGCAATATACGAGTACTTCCCATTTTCCCATATTTAATTCTCAAAATGCCCGGTTGTCAATATATTGAACGGGAAAGGAAGGTGAGAATGGGAGGCAATGGACGGAAGAGGAATTATATGGTTGGATTGGAGAGTCAGGTATGCACCTGTAACTCGAACTGGTTGTTGCCGGGAACTCCTGGTGTCGGAACCGACATGTTTATTGTATATTTATCAAGGTTTATGATATACGACGTGTTACAGAAAGGGGTTATTTAATAATAGTTAATGGCCTCCATCTCGAAGTTATTCAAGAGTACGTATACCTTGGGCAGACTTTCTAACTGGGTAAGGACAATTTCGAGAGCAAATTCAATAGAAGGATTCAGCTGGGATTGGAAGGGAGCAGCATTAAATTGGTAAGTTTCGTCAAGTCTTCACGTCGTCCATACCACAGTGCCTCAAGACAAAAGTCTCTAATAAGTGTGCCCTACCTGTAATGACTTATTGTGCCGAGACGTAGACACTCACGGTGCAGTTGGTCCACAAGCTCAAAGTCACTCAGCCATGCTTGGTTTGTCTCTTCGGGATAAAATTCGTAACGAAGTGATCCGACGCAGAACCAAGGCAACCGACATAGCTCAAATAATTAGCAAGCTGAAGTCGCAGTGGGCTGGCCACATTGCCCATAGAACCGATAACCGCTGGAGTAGACGAGTTCTGGAGTGAAGACCTAGGGAAACGTAGTGTAAGACATTCTGCTTAAAAAGTCGATGAGGAGGGCTGACAATTAAGCCCTGTTGTGTATGGAGAGGCTTATGTCCAACACTGGACGATGAAAGGCTGGATGATGACCTATATATAGGGTATGATTGACCCCGTGAATAACACGAAGTACTGATAATAATTTTTAGAAAATTCCTAATTTTTAAACTTCAAAATTTACTGATAAAGTTTATATTCCAGACAAGACTGACATGAATATATAATAAGCATCTAGAATTTTTAAATTGACGGGCCTATTTTTCTAACCCTTTCTGTAACTAACTCTCCTGTAACTCTTGCTTCACAGTCAATTCATTTAAACCTAACGCCTGTGACATACCTACTCAGATACAAGTATGTTTAAATATCTAAGGAGTGCGGAATCTGAGAGTTTCATCTTCTCGGATTCTATAATCTTGTCTCTTTTTACATGCAGTCATGCATTATACATCTATCTACACTAAATTCTATCCTGGTACAGTTACTAAAGTTTTCAGTTACCTACCTCTAGTAATCATGAGGATTCAAAGCTGAGATACACCATAAAGGACTCAAACTGTCACCCTGAAATATACTCCGCCTGGTTCTTCCTGGATAGCAAGAATAGTTCTCCATTGTTGCAAACATGCCTGCAAGAAAGTGCATGTACTATTTGGGCACTGGCTTGGCTCTCATTAAACTAAAAAAGTCATGACATCGGCAACCCTTCCAGAGTTTTCGATTCCAGAATCACGATATCTCTCGCTACCGACTATGTAGCGTATGATTGCCGGTAGCGAGAGCTTAAAACCAACCTGTGCAACGAGCAATCAGCGCTGTGATGCCTAGGTAAACGCATTTGACATATTGAACGCATGCAGCTGATAGATACTTAGCTTTAAGATAGTCTCTGGTGGAGCGCCAATATATTTATAAAATGCATACATAATCGCACCATAATATATTTAATTATCTTATTAATTTCATAGTAATTATAGTAAACCGCTTTCTGTTTGTCAAATGCAATTATTGCTGGCGCTACTGTAATATTGCCAATGGACTCGACGATCTCAAGAGATGGCGTTAGCAGTCTTCAAATAATGAATGCAATTGCGCTGCATCTGATTGGCGCAAGAAAAGCGGGCATACCCTGCTATAATCACTTCTCGCTGAAAAACGCAACGCTTTAATTAAAAGTTTGTTCCGCCACGGACATCAGTTATTCCTCGTGACAAGAGCTGATTTTCCGTTAGTCCTATAGCCGTGTAGTCTTCGGACTCGCTTTGTAACCTTTACAAGGTGTTTGTGGAGTGCTTCAGTTTTCGATCGTGACCGGTCGGTCAATACCTGGACGTTTCAAAAGACCGTAGAAACCTCGCCGCTGCTCGCCTTCTGGAGGATCGGGACTTGGTCGGTGTTGCAGGTCAGTGCTGGCATGATTGTTTGATCGATAGAAGCGGTTTACTTCCCTACACCTAGTACGCTATAATAATTAATTGTTGAGCAATCACACCCGTGGTTGGGCTATTTACACGCCTGACCATATAAGTTGGTCCTTACGAGTACGGATAGGCCAGTGATTCACGTAAATATTGGTGAATTTACTTTTTATTCATAACGTAACATAAAAAGATTCACGTAATTTTAGTGAATTCACTTACAGATTTACGTAAAATTGGTAAATTTTGTGTTTAAAAACGCACGAGAACTACGTAATTATTGGTAGACTAGTATTTAAATATAATTAATTGTTATATTTGGTGAATTACGTATTAATTGGTAATAATATCCATTATACTCAATTTAGTTGAACTTATTTATACCTACCCACTTATTTACCGCTCCACCATTGTACTTTACGCTAAGTCATTTTAGGATTTAAATTTAACTTATATTTTTACACTAACTAGGTATACGTATCGCTTTGTACTTTTATTGTGATATTATTTTATAAACATGACGGAAAGCGAATCAAGTTGCGAAGTCATGTTGGCTATGTTGAATCAAAAGAAAGAATTATTATTTCAACGTATTAATCGTTTGTACACATCTTCGAAAGGTTTAATTTCTTTCGATTCATCAACGCGAGCTAACGAGAACTTTCTGGCTGAAATGGAGAAAATAGACGATTTACGTGATAAATTTGAGTCTATTATTGACAAAATAAATAATATAAATTTGTCAACAAAGATTTCGGTCAATCCTGAGTATTCTTGCCTCGATTCATTTGATGATTTATACTCGAGAGTTAAACGCGTTAGAAATAAAATAATAACCACTTCTAAGGTGCGTTCACTCGAGACAAGTAGCTCGATCAAGTCCGTAGTGAAATTAGAACATTTAGTAATTCCGAGTTTTGACGGACGCCCTGAAAACTGGAATACATTTCGTCAGTCATTTAAAGCTAATATTCATTTGAATCAACAACTTTCTGACTCGCAACGTGTACAGTACCTAATTTCTAAACTCACCCATGACGCACTAAAATTCACTTCCGGTATTCTTCCGTCAGGTGAAACATATAAAATACTGTAGGATAGTTTGGTTAAGAAATACCACGACAAACGCTCATTAGGTACATATTATCTCAATAATATATTGGACTTAAAAACTTGCACGCACACTGCGAACGCGCTCGATACTTTTATTAGTAAATACTCCGCTTCGATATCAGCTCTAAAAGAATTAGGTATAACGGATCTCACTGATTTTATGTTTCTTCAATGCGCTTTGAGAAAGATGGATCCTCAAACCATCCAAGCTTTTGAAATGTGGAAGCGATAAGCTGTTGTGTCGTAGATCAGGCTAAGATTTTAGAGCGTTCAAACCCGCGGAATTCGTCATATACGAAACCCGTTGCTGTTGTTATGTCGCCCTCACGCGACCGGCGCGCTCATCACACCTCCAAATCTTTCGTCGCCAGTGAGTCTGCTAATAATGTAATTACCGCGAATTGTTGTTTGTGTAGTGGTAACCATCGACATTTGTATGATTGCGCTCAGTTTAAAAATATGCAAGACGCAAAAGCTAGATATGAGTTTATTAAATCGAAGCACGGTTGCGTTAATTGTTTAAGCACTTTACATAAACCTCCGGATTGTAAAAGTACGTCAGTCTGTTTCTGTAATAAAAGACACCATAAGTTATTACATTTTGATAGTACTAATTCGCAATCGCATGCGGTAATGGTAAATACCGCCGTCGCGTAGGTACTCGCCGCCGCACGCTCATCGCGCGACCGTTACTTCGCCCGCGCCCGCGCCTTTTTATCGCGCTCACACGACTTCGTCGTGCGTCCGAGCGCCCCCGCTTGCTACAGAACCAGTTACACAAACACAGTCTTATACTTCTTGTCATAAGGGTGATATACTTTTGTCAATCGCTCAGGTATACGCGCGCTCTAAAGGTAGCGCTGGGATTAAATCTGTAGTTAGGTGTTTGATAGATAATGGCTCGCAGAATAATCTAATAACATCTGCTTGTTCTGGCTTATTAAATTTACCGATAATACCCTTGAATAATTCCTATGTCAAAGGTGTTGGTTCCGTTTCAAGTCCGATAATCAGGTATGTTTATTTGGACATTGAATCCCGTATTTATCCGGATCAGAAATATACTATACACGCGTTAGTTGTAGAATGCATTACGGATCAATTACCTTCAAAATTAATCGATAGTGATCGCGACCTAGATTTTCGTAATCTTCCACTCGCTGACTTAAGCTGGAATATTCCGGGAAAAATCGATTTATTGTTAGGTGCCCAGCTATTCCCATTCAAATACTTAGGGAATGTGGTCGAGTGTGGGCCCGCGCGCACCGTGTGCTTTATCTACAATATTTGGTTACGTACTTATGGAAGATTACCCGCGTAAAGATATTTTACCTACCACCGCGTCTTTTTCTGCGTTAGTGCTTAATGATGTAGTGCAAAAGTTCTGGGAACTTGAAGAAGTACCCACGAAACGCTTGTTGTCGCCAGAGGAGACAGAGTGCGAAAATATTTTCACGGCTACCGTGACCCGTGATGATGTAGGTCGTTATACAGTTGCATTACCGTTCTGTAGGGACCCTTCGGAACTAGGTAATTCCCACGCTACCGCTTATCGCCGTTTCGTTTCACTCGAGCGTAAGCTCCGTCAGACACCGATAGTGCGCGAAAATTATAACAAGGTTATTCAGGATTATATTGATAACAATTACCTCAGCCCTGTTAGAGAATCTGAGCTGTCTTCTGATGGTTATTATATACCGCATCACGCAGTAGTCCGACCTGATAAACCCATGCCGCGCATCGTATTGGACGCGAGTGCTAAAACGCACACAGGACTTTCGCTTAATGATATATTACATATTGGACCCAATTTACAGGCCGATCTGTTTTTATTATTGTTAGATTTTAGATTATTTCCTATTGCAATGAACGCTGATATAAAACAATACTATTTACGTATTGGTGTACCAGTAGACCAACATAAATACCTACGCATTTTATTTAGATTCAACGAATCTGAAAAAATTCGCACTTATGCATTTAATAGGAACCTTTCGGTCTCAAGTCGAGCCCTTACATAGCTATGCGTACAGTGCGACAGCTGGCTACTGACATGAGTCCGCTCTATCTTGATGCCGCGAAAGTGTCAGAGACCTGCCTGTATATGGACGATTTGGTTCTTTCTATTGCAGATGAGGATACTGCCACGCAATTGGCTCACAACTTGATTAAGTTTTTCAAATCGGGTGACTTTGACTTAGTGAAGTGGTCTAGCAATTCACAAGCGCTACTTGACTCGTTTCCCGACACGCACCGCAAGTCGCTTGATTTTGATGTTGACATTAATGTCTCTAAGGTCTCTCATGGGAACCATGTAAAGATAATTTTCACTTCACATGCGCCACAATGAATGAAAGGTGCACCAAGAGAAACATACGCTCGATGGTTGCACGACTATTTGACGTGCTCGGATTGGTCGCGTCTGTGATTCTCTATGTCAAGTTGTTAATTAAGGAACTGTGGCTTAGTAAGTGTGATTGGGACGATCCAGCACCGGAGCACATACGCACACGTTTTTCCGCTCTTGCTCAAGAACTTCACGTTCACTTCAGTTGCTTGACACTTTAAGAATTCCACGACATGTAGGTGTCGAAGTTGGTTGAGAGTTACGTCTTGTTGCTTTTTGTGATGCTAACATGAATGGTCTGGGATGTGTCATTTATGCCCATTGTACCTACCCGTCTGGCATTCAAACTTGCATTCTTTGCGCTAAAGCAAAGGTTTCGCCGACAAAAATCACTACGCTTGCTCGCTTAGAATTATGCGCTATTTTACTTATGTCAAAATTAATAAAAACTGTGCGAGACACTTATGCAACACGTATACCCATTGCCGGGATATACGCGTTTTCTGACTCCACGATTGCTCTATCATGGGTTCATTCTTCGCCACATCGTTGGTCAGTTTTCGTCGGTAATCGCATCACTCAATGCCAAGAAAACTTGGACTCTAAACATTTTTATCACATTGCCAGAGCTAGTAATCCAAGTGATTGTCTTTCGCGTGGTATGCTTCCATCGCAACTTTTGACCCACGATTTGTGGTGGAACGGTCCTCCGTGGATTCGCAGCTCATCTGAGAATTGGCCGATTAAACCATTCTCGCTTAATAAGTGCTCTGACTTACCTGAACTCAAGGCAAGTGTGTTGGCTGCTATTACTCACACAGAGCCGCCGTTGCTGTGTACGTTAGCTCAACGTGTTTCTTCTTGGGAAAAGTTGCTACGTATCACTGCATATGTATTAAAATTCGCAAGGCCTAAAGCTAAGGTCGAAATTCGGTTCTCCTTCCAAAACGCGATCATATGGTTGACTTAATAATACAGCATTTTCATATTGCCAATTGTCACACCGGACCTGGGCTTCTTATGTCTATTATACGACAACGCTACTGGATCTTGGATGCCAGAACTGTTATCAGGTCCAAGTTGCGAAAGTGCAACACTTTGGCTGACCTTCCTGATTACCGTGTTTCAGAGGCCAAAGCATTTTGTCACACTGGTGTCGATTACGCTGGTCCGATAAGGACAATTCTTTCTCGACGCAGAGGTCAACATGCATGCATGGTCACACGTAGTCTACATATCAAGGTGACCAGTGATTTAACTACTGAAAACTTTCTAGCCGCTTTTAAACGCTTATATTCCGTCGTGGACCAGTTTCATGTCTTTATTCCAATAATGGATCTACTTTTATAGGTGCAAAGGCTCATTTAGATGAGCTGTATAGTTTTTTATTGAACTCTAGCTTCAAAAATGCGCTGTCGAATGAGTTGCTGTCTCGACGCATAGAGTTTAAGATGATTCCTCCAAGATCGCCAAATTTTGGTGGTATGTGGGGAGGGAATATAAAGAGCATAAAAACGCATTTATATAGAGTGATAGGAAGTCAGTTACTTACATACGAAGAACTGCAAACTTTTCTCACTCAGATAGAGTGTATTCTTAACTCTCGTCCATTGAGCTTATTATCCTCAGACCCTTATCCTGAGGTATTAACTCCCGCGCATTTTTTGATGTCTACTCCGTTGCAATACTTACCCGCTGCTGATTTATCAGATCAACGATTGAGTCTGTTAGAACGTAAAAAGTTGTTAGATAGCATGGTCCAATCCTTTTGAAAGAAATGGCACTTAGACTATTTGCACACGTTGCAAGTTAGTCAAAAATGGGTTACTCCCGACAAACCGGTAGAAATCGGAACTGTTGTTCTTCTTGAGCAGGAGAATTCTCCACCGTTGCATTGGCCGTTAGGAGTAATTACGGACGTATTCAGGGGCTCTGATAACGTTGTATGCGTAGCGATAGTTAAAACCCAAACTGGAATTTACAAACGCGCTGTAACTAAATTATATCCTATTCCTACACAATAAATTCAACTTAGTTTAAACATAATTTAATTAGTTTAGGCCGCTATATTTATCATATTTATTCGCATAATACATCCGCTGTGTACTCTCAATCTGTTAGAAAGTTCGCTTGTTTTGAAACATCCTGTGATGTTCCAAGACGGGGTGCATGGTGGAGCGCCAATATATTTATAAAATGCATACATAATCGCACCATAATTTATTTCATTATCTTATTAATTTCATAGTAATTATAGTAAACCGCTTTCTGTTTGTCAAATGCAATTATTGCTGGCGCTACTGTAATATTGCCAATGGACTCGACGATCTCAAGAGATGGCGTTAGCAGTCTTCAAATAATGCAATTGCGCTGCATCTGATTGGCGCAAGAAAAGCGGGCATACCCTGCTATAATCACTTCTCGCTGAAAAACGCAACGCTTTAATTAAAAGTTTGTTCCGCCACGGACATCAGTTATTCCTCGTGACAAGAGCTGATTTTCCGTTAGTCCTATAGCCGTGTAGTCTTTGGACTCGCTTTGTAACCTTTACAAGGTGTTTGTGGAGTGCTTCAGTCTTCGATCGTGACCGGCCGGTCAATACATGGACGTTTCAAAAGACCGTAGAAAACTCGCCGCTGCTCGCTGCCTTCTGAAGGATCGGGACTTGGTCGGTGTTGCAGGTCAGTGCTGGCATGATTGTTTGATCGATAGAAGCGGTTTACTTCCCTACACCTAGTACGCTATAATAATTAATTGTTGAGCAATCACACCTGTGGTTGGGCTATTTACACGCCTGACCAGTCTCTGTTTGTAATGTTTGTAAATTCCCCGGAATGCGGCGAAATATCCTTAGTACGGAAATTATTTTAAAAATGGAAATTGACCCATTTGAGCACAAATACAGATTTGCAGTGGAAATAACAAAATTTGTTCATTAATTGGTAGAAACTAATATTATTATAACAAAAACCTAAAGAAACTAATAAAAAATATTTTCCTTCATTGGAAAAAAAAACCGTCCTCAAATGGGGACAATGGGCTTAAGCGGTGTGTATAATTTCAAATCATTTTCTTTCAGTGCATAAAGTTTTCACACGCTTTTTGCATTTCAAACATGAATTTTTATGACACACGGTACATCGAAGTTGTTGGAAAAGTTTTTGAGGATAGTGACCTACTCCACCATGCTGCAAAATTGTCACCACAGAAGCAGAATGCAAAATTTCACTCACTGCTTGTATGTCTCAAATAGTGATGAGCTGTTGCCCATCCAACGTACGAATAAATTTGGGTCGAAACGAAAGTCAAGATCAGCACGGGTTTTCTTCTTCATATCTTACCTGCAACTATTTTTTTTTTATCAAGATGCGCTTGCACAATTTGCACATTACCATTAGTAAAACTATAAGCTTATAATTTCACTGAAAGCCTCTCATTTATACCAGCGGGTTTCCGCAGGGTTCCACAAAATTAGTTTTCTTTCTTAGTTCTAGCGAACAGTCCGTCATTGCTCCTTTCCCAGTCCTCTTCATCTCGATTCGTGAATACTTCAACTCTTACTTGGTATACAGTGAATACTAGCAACGTGGGTCGCACATTACTAGTATCCCTCCAGCTAAGCTCAACGCTTGTGTTAGGAGTGGATTCACGTCGGTAGTGCACTGGGTGGGGTTCGAACCCGCAACCATTTGATCGCAAGTCCGACGCCTTAGCCATTACGCTACTGCCGCTAATCTATCTCTGTAATATCGTCTTCTTAAAGAAACCCGGGGTAGTCACTATAACTGTTATATGTTATATAAAAATTACGTGGTGATAATAAGATGAATATTTTGCCTCTGATGTGTCTATTGTCACCAATTGAGGCCACCATTGTAAAACACTTCTAGTACAGACAATAGTCGACTATTTTACTTAAAATTAAATTTTACCATATAGTATGAAAAAAAATTATGTATTTTATCTAAGAAAACTAGCAGATTTAGAGGTAAAAGTTACAAATAAAAATTCCTTATTCCTGTAATCGCCGAAGCCTGAAACAGTGTCACAAGATGCTCGGTAAAATATCTTATATCTATATATCTTTAGATGTCCTCATTTGGGTACAGCGGGCATAAATGGGTTTTTGTAATATGTTTATTTGTTAAGTTATATGACATAAACAATAACACTTCCTAGTAATCTGTTATTTTACTCGTGGTGGGAATTTTTAAGTAGTGTTTTTGTTTACAATTCAGCAGTGATGTGATAACTGCCAGCAAATTACTTATCGCTGAGATGGTAGGTCAAATAAATTATGTGTACTGCAAATATATATAATTAGTACAAATTCATTCGTTAGTTAGTGTTGTTGACTAATAGTAGATACTTGACAGTACTTGAAAAGTGTTATTACAATAATTGCTTTGAAATAAAAAGCACATGCTACATTAGAGGTTATAGAGTAAGTCTACTCTACGCGGGCTCTTGGACTATTATAAATTATTGTCGATGTTATTTACGAGTGATTCATTGGAAACTGAAACACAGGGGATCTAAGAGGTTTGTAGCAATTTCAATATTATGGAAAATATAATTATTATATTCTTCATTATTGCTTTCTTATTTGCTTTAAAGATCGAGTGAGTGTTATCGACTTCAAAAAAGGAGTAGGTTCTCAATTCGACTGTATGTTTTTTTTTTTTATGTTTGTTTCCTCAGAACTTTCGACTGGGTGAACCGATTTTGATGATTCTTTTTTTATTTGAAAGCTGGTGCTTTCCGTGTGGTCCATTTTCAATTTGGTCCAGTTCTTTCAATGGCATCCATGAGAAAACCATATATAAGTCTTTTATGGAATAGTTTTTTTGTGGAAGTCGGGTTTTTTTTTTAAGAATTATAAATGACCGATTATAGTTAGTTGCCAGACAATAGCGAACGGTCTTCGTGAGGACTTAATTTCCTAAATAGTGAACTTGTAACGCTTTTCAATATCTGAGTAGCTTAAATACGAATATTTTCTTTTGAGGTTACATACAACTGGAATGATAAATATATTTACTCTGCGGATCTTTAATGATGATCGAAAATAGAACATAAAAACCTTATCGCATTGTATCTCAATCCAATAAGGCGCGTCTGAGTTATATCATTTCTGATCACTAATACAAAATAAAATATTTTACTATATTATTTTATTCTCCAATTTTACTTATCGTACTAAGTACTTGTACTTACTTACTTGTAATCGAAGTGGAATAATTTAACTTTAAACTCTTATTAACAACTGTTAAGTTAAGAACTCACGGGTACACAAGTGATAAAAGAGGAATCGTGAGTGCAATTTATAAATTTAAAACTCGGTTTAAAAAAAGTATCATTGAGTTCACTGTGCCTAAATCATGATGAATTGTAATAAGCTGTGAGTAGTAGTAAGCTGTGTGTGTGTTCTTCATTCCCTAATTTACCACCCTCAGAGGTGGAGTATTTTCTTCAATTTTAAATGGGACCAACCTTGAGTAAAACCAATTGAACAAAGAATTATTGAAATCGATTCACAAATGGCGAAGATATCGCGTAACATATACACACAAAAAAACGAAATTTTGAAGTCGACTTTTTAAAGTCGGTTAAAAACAAATCATGTTTTTTTTATTCAAAATTCCAGATTCGGAAGAACAAAATGCGTACCGAGATTCCAACATGTCAAAGGTGTTGTTTGTGTTTACCTCTGAGATATGGTTTAATAACATGGGGATATTTTAGACTGGTAAGTAGCGGAACTAATGTTTAGTCTTGTCCATATCGTCACTACCACATCAATCGGGTGTGGTTTAAACAGGTATATTGCTGCGTAGCTTGAAATAACCACCGATTATGTGTATTGCCAGTCAGGGTAACAGTTTGGTCAAAGGTTTGAGCCAGACTGTTTACCTTTCTAGGTAAATTACTTTTGCCTTTTTTTTACGTGTGGAAACCCCCACGAGGTGGTAAGTCGGACTCGAACCGACTAATCCTACACGGCGTTCTGTAACGGAGTCCTTATTGCTAGGTGTACCCTCAAAAGGAAATCCAAGCAGACTTGGCCGCCTGTTGAACAACAGGCAACCCCGCTGCGGTGTGCGGAAGATCTTATGTCCTGTTAGATAGAGAGCGCGCGCGCTGTCTCAGGAATCGTTCTTTTCCCTGAAATTCTTGGTCAGAAGACCTAATCGTGCTAGAGTCATATTGAAAACAATTAGGTTTTCTGCACAATCAAATTAATCTATGTTATTTATATTTAAGTCTCATCAGCTCTCTAAATAGCACAGCGCTCTAAATATGCCATATGCTTAAATATGGTTAAACTGTATCTTTAGTTATGTTGCCCTTCAAGGCAATATGCACATACACACAAGATTAAATAATTACAGTTTAAATTCATATCACTTTTCAGATGCTAGCTGTTTTTTTTCTGCTCGGAACATCCATAAGTTTACACCAATTTCTAGAAACGACCGTCGCTGAAATTGAGAAATACGGTAGTACTACAGAAGATATAATCATTATAAGTATATTAATTCCGCTAGTGGTTACTGATATTATATTGGGAATTATTTTTATTATTGGATGTCATAAGGTAAGCTTCATACTTTACGCTTTATGACAGTAAGCCCTTAGATTGTTATTACACAATTCTTTGTCGCGAAGCAAACCGACATAATCCTGCGTGTACGTAACGTGCGTGTTCAGTACTACTCATGGGTTCCTGACTACACGAATCCTACGTGGAATACACGAATCCTAAAGACAATACAATCCTTTTTTGAGCAGTTGTAAAAGTAAAAGCTTCGTGCCATTTACTACGAGACAACTCTTGAGTTCTCGAATCCTCCTCTAGAGCACGAAATGGTATGGAACGGAATGACGCATCCGCTGCATCGTTTTTTCAAGATGGTGATCTTCGTCAAAAAGGTGGCGGAAATGGACCGTGACATCTAGTTTCTCCTATCGGTTCAATTTCGTCATAAACCCTCTCCATTAGACCTATTGTGATGCTCACCCGTGTTGAAACACGACACAAATATCCTAAATTTAAAACTCTCCCGACTCAAAAATCTCTTCAGCGGTTAGAAAAGAGCTGATGATCTTCGAACAGCTGAACAGATTTTCTTGAATCATATCTAAGAACACTCTCGATCAAGTCAGCGTTCAAACAAAAAAAAACGCACTTAAATCGGTCCATTCGTTTGAGAGCTACGATGCCACAGGCAGACACACAGACCTACAGACACACAGGCAGTCAAACTTATAAACCCCTCTTTTTGCGTGGGGGGTTAAAAATTAACGTCTTCGTGATCATATTAGTACTAGGAATACGGAACTATTCAGAGAGAATAAATATAGATCAAGCTTAATTAATTACTGTTATATTGTACCTACACTTTAAAATAATACAGCTTTTTGGGGTTTTGTACCAAAAAGGTGCTAACGGAATCCTACTTCTATACCTCCACTGTCCGTCTGTCGGTCAGCGTTGTATCTCATGTTCCTATTTCTTTTTCAGAAAAATGTCAAGCTGATAACAAAGTACTACCATTATACTATATTTTTGTTCGCTGTATTCATACCATTGAGCTTATGTAATGTCGGCTCAACTTTATATTACTTAAATAAACACAAGTGGCCACTTTCTTCAATCTTCGCGTTCGTACTATTTGACTTATTGTCATTATTTACTTATATTGGTAAGTATTATATTTTTATTTAATCAACTTTTCTTAAAGCAAAAGTGACAGGTTTGCCGGTGAGCAAGTGAGCAAGTTTGAAATTTGATTTTTTCACCCAAAAGTTCATTCATAGCGCACTTAACGTTGTGCAATTTATGTAACCAGTTAACTAATTTACACATACACACATATTTAAATATTTTTTATTTAGGTATGTTTATCACTTATCACCCTATGAACATAAACTAGCGCTGTGTGTGGGTCCAGAATAGTCCAGATAGCGCTGTGTGTAATGCTTTTCAGAATATTATGATATTATAATAATTGGTTTATTAATAAATCGCGTGCACTTCTTCTATACATAGGTATATGTATTTCAAGTATTCCAAATTTCTCGTCCCTGCGTGCGCGAAATTTTTATATAAATGCGTACAAAGAATTCTCTTTACATTTTAAGATATAGGTTAGGTACCTGAACGAAAATATTAATTGCTTTTAAAAGGGGTTGCAGTTACTCGTTTAAAGTATTTAAACGAGTAAATTTAATTATGTTAAATGTAAATTTAAATTTTAAGTGTCAAAATTAATGAATTTAGGTTACGAAAATACTAAGTGAGCGACTGACTGCAATGTACGAGACTAGGACAGTAAATTACAAATATTAATTGAGCGACCTAATATTTGTTTTAGTGACGACGTTATATACTGTTTGACCAAGTACTTCGTGTGTCATGAATTCTGTGGTCGCAGTTCTAACCTAAACTAAACCTAGCCATTTCTAGTCAATTGACGTACCCTACTAATGTTAAATCGTCTCCAACTTAATATTAACGTCGCCCTCTCGTACTTCTAGTCGTTTACTTAGTAATATGCATCACGCTTTTAGAAGCTAGTTTTTTTAATGAATCAATATTAGTCATCAGTTTAGTTAATTTTGAAAGTATTAAAATAATATCTTACCATTAGTCACGAAGTATTTTTTATTCGCTCGTTTCAAGGATAAAATTATTTATTACTAGCAACCCGCCCCGGCTTAGCACGGGTACAAATTATATACCTAAACCTTCCTCATGAATCACTCTGTCTATTAGTGAAAGCCGCATGAAAATCCATTCAGTAGTTTTTCAGTTTATCGCGAACAGACAGACAGACGCGGCGGGGGACTTTGTTTTATAATATGTAGTGAAGATTTTTATAATATGATTTTTTTTCATCATTAGCTCAGCTACATGATATGATGATGATTCTAAACGCAAAAACCTCATAAAGTAATGAAAAGTAAACAGAAAATTGTAGGAACGAATACGTTTCTACAATTTTCGAGGGTTTCTCTCAATTTTATCAGGATCCCATCATCAGATCCTGACATCCTTGACATGGGACCACCCTTGAGGTACCCCATCTAACAAAAAAGAATAATTAAAATCGGTTCGGCCCGCCAGCCAGTCTGCCCCCGCTTTTTAAATCTCTGATATCTTCTAAGATATTCATTTTTATTATATGCTGTAAAGGGCAATTTTGACCTACATGAAATGCACAACGTACCTAATGTATTTAATTGGATAAGGAATAATACTGTATTGTTTAAAATAGTTTGATAAATAACCCATAATTTTTTTGTAATATGTAAAAGATAAAAATGGTTACTGTGGGTTATCCTTAGCAGATAAACATACCATCGCGGACTTTTTTATTGATCTTTTTAAGATATACAATTCCGTAGTACATTAATTTGATCTATCTCGTAAGGTTTCGCCAGCGTTTGCAATGTAAGCGCACAAAAATATGTTTATTACGACATGACATTACAAATCTTTGAATTTCTCGACTTTTCTCTAAAATAATATGCATGTATACTACATACAAACCTTCCTCTTGAATCACTCTATCCATTGGTGAAAACTGCATGAAAATCCGTTCAATAGTTTTTCCGTTTATCGCGAACAGACAGACAGACAGACGCGGCGGGGGACTTTGTTTTATAATATGTAGTGATCAATTTAGGTTATAAACTAACATTTAAGAGATTCAAAGTTAGAAAATATTTAGAATCAAATTATTAATTTTATATAACATAGGAACACCCAAACGAATATTTACTTTGAGCCGGAATCGATACGCGACCCTTTAAGTTGTAGTCAAATGATGGACATCTTTAGTTCATGATCCCTCTTAGTTATAAGGGTCCATAAACTAAAGGGTCTTACGTCATTTATTTTTATTCAAATGTTTATTTTTCCTTCCTTCTGTTAAATTACTGATTTGGCTTTCAGTTCAGGTATTTATTTTATTTTATTTTTACTGTGTCCGTTTTGCAACTTCTTTTAATGTTTTTGTTCTTGTTGCAGTTATACAAATTTATGTTGCGCTATTAATAAGAAGTGAGATTATTAAATTGAATGACAGCTGTCAATTTAGATTTGAGAACAGCTTTAGCTCTCTGCGTATTGATGACTCAATTGGAGAGAAAGAGATAAAAGAAAATAAGACAAAAATAGATGACAATAACGTAATAAAAGCAGAAGTTTAAACAAGAGTTAAAATAAAATTATCCAGAGTTACTATGAGAATTTAAGGACTCAATAATTGGTAGGTCTGTGGTAGTACCTACTTTAATGTACACTGCAGAATTCTGTCAAATTCAAATCCACCTGTATAACAAAGAAACTAATAAATATTGTTTAATATTTTATTTTAATGGTTTAATTTATTCATTAAGCGTTTAGAAATACCGAAAAGCTAGTAAAATAACAAAGATATATACATACACTGATATAAAACGTTTTGTTTAGGGCATCACTTATTTCAAAGAAAAACTTCAAAACGAAATTTCACTTGTTTTAATGTCCCTAAAGTATTTTTGCAATGATTTTATGTCTTAGCAGGAAGTGATGTTTTGGTCGTTACATGTGAAAAATATTTAACAGACGAAAACGAAATGAACGTAGGTGAACTAATGATTGCTCACATGGTCACTGTAAACTCATAATAAAAAATAGGATGTCACTTAAGAGTAATGTAGCATTCTAAAGTGAAAGAATTATTTCGACTAAGACGATTAAGACAAAATTCGTTTTGGGAAATTCTTTGAGTGACTCCGGAAATTTAGATTTTGTAAGAAAAACCAAAAAGGAGCATCCAAAGCGGAGAACTAAATTTAAACCAATGTCGGACAGGCTTACGTCAAACGAGTGTATGGCAGCGGTATTTGACTGCAGTTCACTCATTTAAGTTTGAATAATACCTAAAGTACGGCTAAAAGACAACAAGAAAATGTTCTTGAATATGGAAATGAATTATAATGAATGAATGAAATGGGAATGAATGGTATAAGGGGCAAACGAGCAGACGGGTCACCCATGGACACCTGCAACTCAAGAGTCACAGGCGCGGCCTTTAAGGTGTCAGTAGGGGAAGGAGGAGAAAGGGGGAGGAGGATTTGATTGAAAAAGGGTTGGTATATACCTAAAAATAGTCACATTTCGTAAATGCTTTTTACTTCACTAAGTTGTGACTGTATACAACTGTACTCGAAATTAATTAATGTGCTGTCAGAATCAATTTTTCTTTGTTTTTTTTTTATGGTATAGGGGGCAAACGAGCAGACGGGTCACCTGATGGTAAATGACTACCGCCGCCCATGGGCACCTGCAACTCAAGAGTTACAAGTGCGTTGCCGCCCCTTAAGGGAAGGGAATAGGGGGAGAGGGGGGAAGAGCGGGAAGGACAGGAATAGGGTAGAGGGAAGTGTTAAGGCCTCCGGTAACTTCACTCACGCGGCGAAAAGCAATGCAATCATTGTTTCACTCCGGTCGAGCCCACCCATTCCTACCGAACCATGGCTCCCCCAACGAAAGTGTTGTAATATTTATTTGCTAAATATTGCTATATATATATGATTACTTATATTATTACTTTTGTATGTATATACATGTATGTGTTGGTACCTATATACATTTGCGTATATGTGTGTATGTATATTTATTTTTATATCTAGTACACCATCAGCTACCACTTAATCCTGACACTAAATTCATCCAAAGGTTGTTTGGTAGATATCGCTTTTAACGATAAGATGGGAGGTCTTTTGTACGTAACATATAATTTAAGAACTTTTGTAGTTCTATATGGCGTACAATAAGGAGTATTCTATTCTATTCTGTATATGCTCAGGTGTGGTACCTAATGAGACACGAACCAAAAATGGCTTCGGTATATTAGTCACACCTTATCGTCTATTCGTATCTGATAAATGATAAGACAGACTGAAATTGTTATCGACAGTAAACTCAACGTTTGCACCATTTTTACAACAAGTTAAATATAAGTTGACATATAAAAGGTTCTGCTTTCGCCAAAGAACATCTTGAACATAAGTTAAAAGTGTACAAGTCTTGTGAGATATAATTGAAGTGTATAAAAATGGTTGTTCAGCTGCCAAGATATAATAAGTGTTGTTGTTGCATACCATTGAAAATTGGATCACTGATTATAGGATATGTTTCAATAGTAAGTTATGACCAATCAACTAAGTTTAAATACTTACTGTAACCCTCATAAAGATATGAAAAAGCCGAAGTAAAAACTATAAGTATATTGTTTGGATTGTGTCATATATGATTACGTTTTATTTACATTCTGTTTGGTCAACAGCTAACTTGGAAGACAAAATCTCCTTAGATAGCAAACGTAGATAACAGGTCACTCAGATACGTTCAGTGGTCATTGAACCAGTATACCCTGAGACGGAGTAAAAGCGGTGTCAAGGAGAGTGGTCGTGTGGGAGATTATAAAACCTTGAAAATATCATTAAAAATTAAATGAACCTGAATTCAAAAAGAAAGTGAAAATTCTAATAATTAACTAATACTTATAAAAAATATGTAATAAGGTGACACCTTCCATTGTCCGGAAAGTTCACCGGCTTTTAATTTTTTTCAGTTATCTACTTAATCTTGTAGAACTAGCCAAGAGACTAGGTAACTCATGACCAATAAACTAATACATTATGTAGGTTAGTCTCACCAGCTTTCTACGATTTGTAGTTGACCGACTCCGATTCTACTGGAGTCGGTTGACCAAACGGTTCACCCTTAAACAGACAATAATGATATATGCAACTACCAGCATAGATCTCTTCTTTGCTGCTGGTATTATCAGATTTACATTTGGAGGGTAGAGGGGAGGTTAGGTTAGCATATGTGGTGAATACACCGTTTGTTTTACAGGAACTTTGTAGGCACCAGTAACCCCCATCGATCAGGCGGACCCTTTGCTCAATTTGCCAAATTGAATAAAAAAATAAAACAACTCAGTAAATATTTTAAATTTAGAATTGATGACAACTTCTTAATGAGTATCGTAAACAACAGAGTATACAAACACTATGTTGGTAGACAACTTAATCCTCTTGTGCGTGTGGTATAGCCATAGAGTCCAGTATTTAAATATCTATTCCAGTATTCCGTCTTTGTTGCTAGTAGCACTGCAACATCATTTTTACCTCTTACACGTGAGACCTTCCCTTAGGGCCCTAATAATAGTTTAAGAATACCGGCCTCATAGCAACGCAAACAAATACAACGTTTCGCCGAGTGAGTGAGGTTACCGGAGGCCTTAACCTTTCTCTCTCTCACTTTCTCCCCCTCTTCCCTACTCTCCCCTCCTCCCTCTTTTTCTCCTCTCCCCCTCTTCCCGTACTCCCACCTTAAAGCACGTCAAGTAAGTCGGCAACGCACTTGTGACTCTTGAGTTGCAGCTGCCCATGGGCGGCGGTAGTCACTTATCATCAGATGACCTGTCTGCTCGTTTGCCACCTACTCCATAAAAAAAATCACTGGCAGAAATAAAACTAAATGCTGGTATTACTGCTTAACTACAGAAGGTATCCGATTCAAGCAGTTTTCATCTTCACATCATCCGTACTTGTAAACTCGAAACATCTTTAGTTAGCTGCAGATTTAGAAATTACATAAACCTACTTACATTAATTTTTTTTATATTTCAGATAGCATCATGCTTTATTATAGCTACGATATCGTGGTCAATTTACAGAGTGGCAACATTTTTAGACAAAAAACAGGGCAAACTGGACCCGGAACATCCTCCCGATGCTTTGGCAAGGACCGCTCTAGGTCTTTATATCTCGTTCACGTACTACATAATTGTGTTCCTCTATAATCTAGTCTTCAGTATTATTTTGGTCATCGGTGTTCACAAGGTGAGTAACAGAACAGAACTTATGAAGACCGACTCATTTGGATTTCTCTATCTTTTGGACACCTATTGGTTAAAAAGTTATTTTGCGATTGACAGAAATAGAAGTAAAAAATAAATCGTATTCTCCGATATTTTTTTCTGGTGCTTAAAAAGCGTAAAACTTCTTTAGAGATCACTACGTAATGTATGTTTAGCTTCTATATTAACATGTGTTATAGAAATGAACAGATGGTCGATGGGCCGAAAATTGCTAGAAGGGACCACGGTGCCAAAAACGCATCGTAGGAGGAGCGACCATCGACAAGGTTTACGGCCTTGTAAATATCGCAAGTCCACGTTGGATACGACGACATCCAACCGGTCTTATTGGAAGTCAATGAGGGAGGCCTATATCTAGCAGTGGACGTCTTTTGGCGAGAATTATGATTATGTTTATAGGAAAAAAAAAAACAAAAACGTGTGTGTGCAATTCACATACGGCAGAAGTAAAACTTTAGAAAAGTAGAATCAATTTAATTTTAGATAATTTATATAAAAGTGATTGGTCAAATTAACATAGATGTGTTAAATAATTAACATAAATTAATTAACCAAAGAAATTTTAATACGCAAATGCACAAAAATGATACACCTCGTTGACTATGACGCATTTTCGAACACCGCGTTTATAAACATATCGATTTCATTAGCATAAAGTCTTTATTCTGTACCAGCTCTATGAACCACAAAACTGGGTACCTACTACTATCTATTCTTAATATTGACAATATTTGACACAGATAACTCCAGGACTAGAGAAATTGCCCTGTATCTCAATTTACTTTAAATAAATACTGTTACCGGACGCAAAGTACATCCAGATAGAACATTAATCCCACAACGCCGGCCGTTAGCCAGATGACCACTAAAACCTCTAGAGCCATCGATGGTTACTTCTGTACTTTTGATTAACTGACTATTGAACCTTATATTTCCTTTTCAGAACAAACCACATTATCTGAGGCTGTACTTTAAAGCGACCCTGTTCTTATTCGCACTTGGAGCTGCTCTTGTTGTAGTCACATGCGTGTTCATGGGATTTCTAGCTACCATACCTGTGTTAAAGTGGATTTGTAAGTATACTGTCAATTTCGAATGTATACAAACAAATAAAATTGAAGAGTCTGTTTGTAATGTCATAATAACAGCATTTTACTAAATGCATCCGAATGTTGTAAACAACGTTACATATATTATAACAAAAAAAACGATTTTTTTTTATATTTTTGTCTGTCTGCCTGTCTGTTCCGGCTAATTTCCTTTCACTGGCAAGTAGCTGGTGTTATAAGGAGTAACTTAGGTTACTTTTATTTTGTAAAGAGAGTTAGGGTTCCACGAAAAATATATAAATATGTACACGCGAGCGAAGCCGAGCGGGACACAGCCAGTAATAAATAAAAATTAATGATTACCTAGGTAGGTAGTTGATATCTTGCGACTGAACGATCTTAAAGATCTCAAGTCTATGCGAAATGAATGTCCTATCAAGGGGTTATGAGGCGAGTTTAAATTCCAAGAAGAGATCCTAGTGGAGAGATCCGTTTATTCCTTTTATACGGGACCAGTATTAGAAGGCAGGGTACAGCATATGTCAACAGACAATTGATGCCATGTTTTCATATGCACTGGTTTAGTTATTGGTCAGCTAAAGTTTCTATCTTATGTCCACCTATTCGCATTTACAGCTGTAAGTTTTATTGATTTTTTATTTTCTTTTCAGTTATTCTTCTTTGCTTTTTGGTGGTCGTCAGGAGTACTTTCTTAGAAATGGAAGAGACAGAAAAACCACCTATAGAATATGAACTTCAACCACATGTAGTGTTGCACGCACCACTAGTTGTTTAAATTATTTTTAAAACAAAGGCCTGTATAAAAATAAATAACTGATTAGTTTATTGTCCAATTTGTAAAATAATAAAAATTATTTTAAATCATGTTTTTTTTTATAAAATTGACGGCAAGGGTAAGAAAAGAGGAGAGTAAAATAATAAAACAGTTGCCACCGAACTATATTACTTTCCTCTATGCACCGAACCGCAGGATGCATGTTGCTATGAAAAAAGTCTCCGCTGCTCTAGTGGCGGGCGATTATACAACATACCTGAAGATGTCTCGAGTTATTTCGATTATAAAAATTACTAATTTGTTTCTGTCCGTTCCGAGGACGAGATGCAACATGGTAGACGGCAAACAAACACACAGCAGTAGTAAACGCTCTAAGTACTTAAATAAAGTTTAATGAATTTTTTCATTTCGTTTAAAACTTGTCATTTAAGTGCTCATCTATGCTATAATAATTTAGAGGCATTTCCTTCTAAGGGTAGACACCTGAGGCCCTGGTAATATGGACGGTGGTGGAACACCGTGTGGTTTTAGTCGGTTCGAGTCCGCCATACCACCCTACCGCTTAGCCCACGTGGGGTGACGACCCGTGGGGGTTTCCACACGTAAAAAAAAAAGGCGTTTATAGATAATTAAAAACAAGGCTAGTTAACAATAATTAAAAACGAATTAAATAATGAAATAATGAAAAAAGAATGCCACTAGATTACATGTCAAATCTGTTATACTTATTTATTATCATTTAAGAATTCGTCAGTACTATAGTAGCACTTATCCAGAAGCCATTTTTTCAGTTCCCTCTTGAAGATATTGGCTAAAAACATTGATCTAAAATATGATGTTATATACAATAGAAGAACCACCTAGAATACACTTTGAAAGGACAAAGGCTACATAGAAGTTATAGCGTTCGTGATCTGTAATTATACGATTCGAAACTGGCCTGTTGGTCTAGTGGTTAGTGACCCTGACCGCTATGCTTATAGGTCGTGGGTTCGATTCCCACCTGAGTCTGGGTGTTCTTTGTGTCCGTTGTTTCTATGTTTGTAAAGTCCCCCGCGACACAGGAGTAATTCCTAATGCGGGAGTTGTCTTTTTCAACCGAAAAAAAAAAAGAAACTACTCTTGGATGAGCATGTGGATAGTATAGTAAAGAAAGCGTCTCAGCCATTTGGGTTCGTGAAACGAATGTCTAATTGTTTTAAAGATGTGAAAACATGCAAAATACTATACTGTACATATGTACGCAGCATGTTGGACTACGGTTCACAGGTCTGGAACCCCAGATACAACAAATATATTCATAGATCAGAATCTTTTTAGAAAAAAAAATTCAATATTTGTGTTACATAATTAAAATTAATTATAAAAGTAGGTACAGATTATCAATAATTATCATAAATTGTGCTTTTCACTGAGCGGGTACTGAGCCTTCTTCCTCTCACTGAGCGGGCGGGCAATAGCAGACGTTGACTACTTACTTAAAATAATTAATAATGAGGTTTCTGCCACGAACTTCTTGGGCAAATTGGGTTTAACGCACCCTAAGAGCAATAATAACGCACCTGTAAAGACTATGAGACGTCACGTTGACGTACCTATTCACCTATTCACTGTAGTAATTATTGCTCTTAGTGTTCACTGCATCATCAAATTACCGACACAATACATTTCTCTGGCGAGCTAGTAAGTAATACCTTTAATAATATCAGCAAGTCACATGATATTGACATTTTTAACACTAAAATAACCACAGGTCGTACTGTGGTTATTTTAGTGTTAAAAATGTCAGGGTGCTAAGCCGAGATTTCTTTCTTCCTTTTTTGTAGACAAATAGGATATATTTTGTGTAACTAATGTGATACACACCTACATTGTCTGCATGTATTTGTATAAAATAGTGCTTATCTGTGAAGACCTTTATTTGGCTAAATGTTGTATATATATTAATATTCCTGTTACTATTTCGATGTTGAAGCTGCTGGTTTTCCTTTAAATAAATA
Source organism: Euplagia quadripunctaria (assembly GCA_963859945.1). Lineage (NCBI taxonomy): Eukaryota > Metazoa > Arthropoda > Insecta > Lepidoptera > Erebidae > Euplagia > Euplagia quadripunctaria. The sequence continues at coordinate 4,075,103 of OY982573.1, forward strand.
TAAATTTATACCTAATACTTTATTGTTATGTGTAATGTTTGTTATATTTAATTATTGCGTACGAATTGTTCTCCGGTACAGTGTATTTAGGTACATTACTTAAACGTACCTACTATTTTTATTACTTATCTTCTAAAATAAAACGCTTGGACATCCAGAAATTTGAAATCTATAACTAACCTACCAAGTGTTTGTGTACTCTTTGTAACCCATATCCTACGATCACGGATCCATCTAATGGTTGGTTTACACGCACGCCCCGCAGCCTGGCATGCAGCCCGGCACGCAACCTGGCACGTAGCCAATGCACTTACTTATTCACGCAAGCATGGACAAACAACTTGTTTACATACGTGTGCTCGTTGAATGTCGGTTTGAACGCGAGTGTGTAAACGCACCATAAGGGGAGCATATTTTTTTAAAGACTGCAACACCTTGAGCGATGTCAAAGAGACAAAGACGTCAAAGTATTAAAATATTAACCTACCAAAAGCAAATGTTTGACTTAAATTGAAAATCTGTACATTATCTTTGTCTATCTTGAAGGCTTAAAAAAGACAAGAATAACGTGGTCTCATTCATACTAATGTCTTGACATATTATTACTCAATCCATTTCAATTAACCGTATAGTTCTACAAAACGTTGCGATGTGATCGTGTTTTATCATCAGATTTTCTCTAATTTCTCTGTATTTATACTAAGCAAGCAATGAAATTGTATTAATCAAACTTGAAAACACACAGGACACCACAATGTCTACTAAATATTCTCAAAATAGTTCTCTAATCGCTGCTCAAAATCAGGTTTGTAAACGAAGACGGCGCCAACTAAGATTCTAGGCTAAAATGTTCGAATCTGTGTAATTGTTATTGTTATAAAATACATAGATATTTAAAAACGGTGTTTTTATTTCTTACTTTTAAGCTGGTACAATGGATAAACGAAGCAGGGATGGCGGAAAGTGGCAGAAAGTCGGATCTTTTAAGAAAGGTCATAGAAGTCTTGCTTCACCAGTGTTCACAAATGATACCTGTGTATTTAGAGAATATTCTGAGTTTAGTGAGCGACAAATCCACAGATGTAAAAAAGCAGGTTATCGCCTTTATTGAAGAGTTAAGGTGAGTAAAATACAGGTATACTGCTGCGGGTGCCCACAGGGAGAAAAAATGCACTGTCAGATATGACTTGTTTTTTGGCATACACACTTAAAATCAAAAGTAAGATTGAAAAATGGACTATAAATTTTTAGTGGAAAACTTAGATTGTGCAGCATCTCTTATCTCTCTTCTTATTTTAAACATTTTTACACATTACTTACATATATAAATAATCCCTATTGTATTTAAAATTCCATACTGTATTTAAAATTCAATTATTCATTCTTATATTGACATTAGGATCAAGGTCAATGTTTCTATTTTAGCCTCCACTGTACCAATGCCACTAATGGGTACCCATTAGGAAAATGTAGTGTTTCATTACAAATACACAGTGTTTTATAGTCTTCATAGATAAACATAGTCTGATTTTGGGATTTTGAGCACTACTTGAAGTTCTTTAAGTAGTGCTCAAATTTATAAACCCGACATGGTTATATCTATGAATCAAAATGAAAAAAATATAGTAATCAATTCATAAATATGCAGTAGAAACATTTAGTCTCATCACTCCATACCATAGAATGTTAGCTCTTTTTATTGGAAAAGAATATAATCATTTATTAAAAAAAAAACAATTTACAGTACCTGTACATAATAATAAATTGTATAATTGAATACAAATAAGTAATCTAAGATTGACTTATAATTCACATGATAGATAGACTTATCTATCATGTAAATTATAACCTTACTTAAAATAAGAAGTGAAATAATGAATTGTATCCATTAAACTTTATTAATATTTTTATTACGATATTAGATAGATAGATAGATAGATAACACTTTATTTGTACATTAGCATTACAGTGGAAAATATATTCACATAATTACAGATATTATACAGATAATGTACAAAGGGTATTGATATATATTACAGTCTTATAGGCAATCAAATGCACAATTCTATTCTTATAGGCAATCAAATGCACAATTATATTCTTATAGGCTGTCAAATGCACAATTATATTCTAATAGGCTGTCAAATGCACAAAAGACTTGTAAAACAATTAAGTCCAAGTATTGGTTGTTTATATTGTGTTATCTTTTACGTAATGAACATAAGAAATTAACACTAAACTTTGTCCATTGTAACAACATAATTGTGCCAGAGTTTGTAACATTAAGCTTTAAATGCAACGCAACATATAGATTACCTTTTTAATAAACAATATTTTACGCAATAAAAAGAGTTACATTCTATTGTGTGCAGTGATGAGACCGATTGTTACTACTGGATATTTTATGAATTGATATTAACTATTTTTTAAATCAGTATAACAAGCCTTTCCCATATAATTTTTATATAGTTTTATTTACAATGAATAACATCAAAATGTTAAAATTAAAGTTCAAACTTAGAGTAATGAACAAATGAAAGATGGTACTTGTCACTGTTTCTTTTGTGACATTAATGGTCAATTCTTATGTAATAAAATAAATAAAATAAAAAAGCTTTTTATTCCGTATCCTTAAGTTTCATATTGCATTCGTTTGTTAGTACCCATACCATTTTTTTAATGCTAATTAGTAGTATTAGTAGCACTAGTGTTAAATTGTTTTTCTAATTTTTTATATCAATCCCTTTCGGGTGAACCCCTCCTCCTCCATAGCTTTCCAGTTGGTCTTAGTCAATTCTTATGTTTGATATATTGAATGTGGGTAATATAATTTATTAAATGAGTTGTATTTTTAACTTTTATTAAAATTGATTAAAACTTCCTCTTTAATATAATCGATTATTATATGTCATCACTAATTGACTACTTATCTCGAACTGTCAAAAAAAAATATAAAAGAAAGGACAGAGTATAAGAAAAAAAAAATTATTGGCCTTTTACTAATACCATTTTATAATGACGGATGCATGTGCATCATCATGTATGTGTAGTTGTATATAGTTCATTTTAATACAGGTGCCAGCCTATTGATTTTTTTGCCTATAATGTAGAGTCTAAAAACACTTAAGTAGATTAGGAACTTCTTCGGCATTCTTTCTATTGGCAAACTTTTTAATTTTCATTACACCGCTTGTATTGCACAGTATATTTCTGGTTCAGTTAGAGCATGCTACTCTTGAAGTATGTTCAAAACAGGAGACAGTGGTTAAATAATGTTAGTTTTGTTAACTTATGGTCAGCAGAGCTAGGGAGAGGTACAGATATGGTGTTGCAAGTAGTTGTAACCAATGCCACATCTCTATCTATGTACTTGTTGCCATAAGTGATTTAAACAAGTTATTAATTTAAAAAAATATATGACTGGCCTGCCAAAAAACATTTTTTTTAAATGATGTAAGGATTCTAACGATACTCCAAATCCATCCAAATCTGGTCAGGCATTTAGAAGTTATGGTGGAATAAAGAAACTCACATACATACATACTGGCAACTCACTTACCATCAGGTGACCCGTCTGCTCATATGCAAAAGAAAACATGACCTTTGAAAATATAACACTTCTTTTTTTATTCTCAGCAAAAGTCACCCAGAGCAACTGCCCAAGATTGTTGCACAGTTAAGGCTTCTTGTCTTGGACTCTGTGATTGCAGTTCAGAAGAGAGCTATCCAAGCTTCAAGTATTGTATATAGAAACACATTGCTATGGATATGCAAGGGCAATGCCAGCTTGTCGGATATGCAGTATGTTTGGCAGAATATTACACAATTAAAGGTAATCTCTATGAATTTTATTCTATGCACAAATAGATGGGTAATGGACGATGCATGCTACACTGAACTAAGCCTGGTGTAATAGGACATAGCTTTTAGACATGCTGTACACCATATATAACCTGAAAAAGTCCCAATTTTATTATCATTCATTAATCATTCATTCATTAATCGTGGGGGCCCATACGTACCGAAGCATGGCTCATGCTTCGGTACGTATGGGCCGGCTCGATCGGAGTGATACCACGGCCTCACAGAAAACCGGCAGTGAAGCAATGATTGCATTGCTTTTCGCCGAGTGAGTGAGGTTACCGGAGGCCCTAACCCTTCCCCCCCTCCTCTTCCACCCTTCCCCCCTCCTCTTCCACCCTTCCCCCCTCCTCTTCCTCCTTTCCCCCCCATCCTCTTCCACCCTTCCCCCCCCCTCCTCTTCCACCCTTCCCCCTCCTCTTCCACCCTACCCCTACTCCCACCTTAAAGGCCGGCTACGCATTTGTGACTTAAGTTGCAGGTGCCCATGGGCGGCGGTAGTCATTTACCATCAGGTGACCCGTCTGCTCGTTTGGTCCCTATACCATAAAAAAAGTCATTACTCATTGCGATATGTTTTATTCTTTCATTCTACTTTAGCCATATCTTCTGTTACACATCTATCTGTCTTTCCTTTGGTTGTCCTCTTTTCTTGTACCCATTCACTTCCATACATAAAACTCCCTTTAACATACCACAATAACCTATTACACCTCAACTTTTCATTGACTGGTGCTACTTTCAGCTACCTTTAGTTAGTTTATATAAAAGTATTCCATAAATATTCCAGCATGCTCGCCTGGTCCAACAGTTAGTAATTCCCCCTTATGCAATAAAACTGTATTTGTAATTTTGTTTATATTAATTATAATAGTACAATATCAATTATCAATTCAATGTTAAATGTACTAGTGCTGTAGTAGTAGTAATGGCTGGTGTGTGTGTCCTCTCCAGCTAGTAAGCTATATACTAACTGCAAAATATTACCGGTTCAAACACAAAGCGCGCTAACAATACGTATGGCGAAAGAACAGCGGCTTACCTCCTTCCTCGATTGATAAGTAAACTATCCACTGACTTACGTGACAACCTCAAATCGAACAATATTAAAAATAAACTCAAGACTTATTTCCTGAATCAGCTACACAACCACAAATAAACGTATTTATCTACTCCCGCATGCTAAACTATCTTAACCTATTATTACTAGTTGTTGCTCCAAATGATTTTATTTATTAACTTATCTTGTATAACATATCGAAATATAGCACTTTATGTATCGACCACTTATTTGGACAGAACTAACGGTACTTACTATAAACCTTAGTGGTTTTACAGTATCTTAAAAATAATGTGAATTTATGTATCTTTTAAGAGTTAAATAAATAAAAAAAATAAAAAACTCATTAACATTAACAATTTAATTTATCTAACAGCTCCTAGTATTAAACATGATCGATAGCGACAATGAAGGTATCAGGACGCACTCCATCAAATTCTTAGAGGAGGTGGTGTTACTCCAAACGCCAGGTGAAGGTGGCGGTGATGACTTTAGCCTGGACAGTCTACCGTCTCACTTACCTTTTATCAATAGACGGGCGTTGGATGAGGAATCTGAGTAAGTTATTTGTATGTTTCTTATGAAGAATATAATTATGTGTTATGTACCCATGTCTCTCTCTGTATATACGTCATGTGGCAGTTTTGACCAGAATATATACCACAAGTTATGTGATTCTTAATATAAATCTTATGTCTACTGTGATAAGGTTCATTTGATAATTTTTTTTTGGGTATCAAACGTTACTACATTTTAAAATTCATAGATCATAGCATATAGTCTGCTTTCTATTATTCTGTAACATCATGAGCATAATTAAAGTGGCTTTTATAATGAAGTACTATAAATAACACAATTAAATAATGAATATTTAAATCATATTGCTCTTTTTGACCCAAAAACGCCCAGAGGTTTTTGTTACTTAGGCCCGCACTCTTTATGAGCAAAAGGCGACCACTTAAACGAATGCAGTTTTAGCGTAATCCAGTAAAATAATTGTATACATAAATATTTTATAACTAATTTCTATGTCCTTTATTTTATTATAGGCATATATTCCAACTATTAGTGAAATTCCACAACTCACAACATATATCAAGCGTCAATCTAATGGCCTGTATGACAACTTTATGCCTTCTGGCCAAATTCAGGCCGAAATTTATGCCTCGAGTCATAAAAGCTTTAGGCGACCTGCACACGACGTTGCCTCCCACACTGTCGCAGTCACAAGTAAATTCAGTACGAAAGCATCTCAAAATGCTGCTTGTAAACCTCATTAGGCACCCATCTTCGAATGATATGCTCCCACAGCTAACTCAGTTGTTACTTGATATCGGAATGACAACACAGGAGATCAATAAGGTAATACCGAAAGAGAAAAGGAATAAACGCTTAGGAGAAATTAAGAATGGGGATACACCTGCGAAACGGTTCAGAGTTGATTCCCCACACAGTAATAGCCAAGGCAGTGATAGTAACAGTCGGACTGAGTTCAATACATGTGATGAAGACGGTGAATCTGCTTTATCTGCACCAGTTATTACGAAACAAAATGTCACAGAAGATTCTTTATTTGACGGCTTGAACAATGTTGATAACGTTGTAAATTTAGTTACGAGTACACTAGTAAACTGTCTACCAAATGAAATGCCAGAAAATTTCGTAAACTCCTACAAGCCTATCCCGAATTCTGGAACGAAAGTTCAGAAGAAAAGTCTGGCTAAAATGATTCTATCATTAATTAAAGATGAACCACCAGTACCATCGCTACCTCCACCGGCTCCGGTTGTTCAGCCTTTATTGAGTGATTTAGCTGCAAAAATACCTTTACTGAGAGATGACGAAGAAAAAGTTACTCTAAAGAATGCCGTGGCAAAGTTGCAAGAGTCTACAAAAGCCGACAGGCAGATGGAAAGTGCTGTATCCAAATTAATGGAAGAGACCAGAGCTGAGCATTTGAAAGAAGAAGAGCGCAAACAAAAGGAGAAAGAGAAACCAGTGCCACCACCAACACCAACTGTACCAAAGCTCAAACAGAAAGTAAAGCTTTTGAAATTGCAGGAGATTACACGTCCTATACCTAAAGAAATAAAAGAGAAATTAGTAATACAAGCAGTTTCGAGAATTCTTAGAGCAGAAACAGAAGCCGCTATAGGTGGAGCTTCGAATATACGCGCCAAGTTCATATCGATATTTGCCTCGAGTTACACTCCTGAACTAAGGGACTTGGTACTCAATTATATACTAGAAGATCCTGTAAATAGAATTGACTTAGCTTTGTCGTGGTTGTACGAAGAATATGCCTTCATGCAAGGATTTAACCGTCATCCAGTGACTCTTCAACCAAAAGTTCACGAGAAACATGATCAGAATTACAACCAGTTGCTGTGCGCCTTGATAACCCAGATTTGCGAAAGTGGGGATCCAGTTATGGAAGGTTCTAAAGACATGCTGTTGAGGAAAGTCTTCTCCGAGTGTCCTGTAGTGACTGACGATGCTGTGGACTACTTGAAGCACCTGGTCACGGAGGATAAGGTTGCATTATTGGCACTGGAGTTGTTAGAAGAGCTTTGTATTATGAGACCACCTCGTGCGCATAAGCTTGTTTCATCTCTGCTGTGTCATGTTTGTAAGTATTATTTTTTTTTCTGAGGATAAGGTCAACTGGATTTTTAGTTCCGATTTGGTACTGCCGGATTACTTCCAGGACCACATTTAAATCTTAATTTTCTATTGTTTTGCGATGTTTTAAACTTCTTATTTGTGTTAGTTAATCGTTATTTCGTAGGAATTTGTAGAATTCAAGGGAATTAAGGCGATAACGTAATAGGTATTTACATACCTTTGAATTGACAGACGTTACGACCGTCACTGGACTGAAAGTTTTTCATCCGACCGCACATTTTCAAAATTTTTCATATTTTTGTTTCACCGATGTGTCGCTTTTATGCGCAGTCCAGTCAGCCTGTGACCACCAACCTGGTCGAAACGTCAGGAAATTCAAAGCTACATATCGCGTTATTCCCGTACATAATATACATAATTGAAGGATTCTTTAGTACTTTCTTTAGTAGGTATATGTTTTGTCGTACCTTAGGCGTTTATACTTTAAATTATTTCGTGCCTATTTTCAAGTAACTATTTTGCTTACAGTAAATGAAAATGAAGAAATACGAGAAGTAGCAATCAAATCGACAGTCAAGATTTACACCCGCTGCACAG